>HG738138.1:6466312-7066312 GCA_000499405.2 Onchocerca volvulus
CCGAGTAAATCATTTATAAACAAGCACATCCACAATTTGACTTGTTTTGTATTGGAAGCACAAAGCAGAAACTCGAAAATAAAAGAAATCTGAGAAGAGGTACTAGAGCAGTTTAAGCTGTCGTTGCAAATTTTCTGTTTGTCGAGCATTTTCAAATAATGCTTTCGAATCATTTGACATTTCTTCTTTCTTGGACTCATAATCAGTGCGAACAACGGCCAATTCAGATTTAACGATCGACAATTCGAAGTGGGCTTCAGCCAACTTCGACTTCAGTACTTGATTTTCTTGTGAAAGATTCTAAAATATTCAGTCATAAGACTTTTCTATCAAGTTTCTTCACGCAGAAGAAGAAGATTATATTAACAGAAAGAATTACGTATATGAATGTAAGTGTGTTCATGTATATAGTGCAATTAAAGTTCTGCATTTTGAAAGAATTAAAATGCGATGGTACCTGTAATTTATGTTTCACTTGATTCGTTGGTTCATTACGAAAAGTTTCAGCTTTTTTCACTATTAATTTCATCTTGGCGATATTTATTTTTAGTTCGGTAATTTCGCCCTCCAACCGAGAACGCATTTCTTCCTTCTCATGTGATAATTTTTTTCGTTCCTAAACCGTTTATAAATCAGAAACTTGTTTTTCTGGAATTTTTCGAAATTTATAAACTAGCAATAAAGAATGAAAATGAAGATCATAAATAGCGAAGCAACTTCAATGGCGATGCAAGAAACACTCGTCCTTCAGATCCTATATCATCAGTTATTGCAGAAAGAAAAACAAAAAATGCTGCTTAAATGGTGCTAAAAGCTGCTAATCATCCCATAAATAAAGAAATTATGCAATGATTTGACTGATAATGAGTGCCCTGATAAGATAAATACTACATTAGAAGTGAGAACCAGTCATGTGACTTTCGAAAATTTAGCATGAAATTGCGACATTGAGAACCTCTTCTCGAGCATGCTGTTGCATCTCGGTGATATGCTGTTCAATTTCATTTTCTACTTCGTTCATACGGCGATTGTGTGCTTCCCGCTCACTAAAATGTTTAAAAAAATACCCAAATAGGGGGAACTAGAAGTGAATACAATGATATCTAACATTTCTGGCAGACAATTTTCCCCAAATAAAAGAGAAGCACATAATAATAAAGTTTCCCACTTGGAATCTATCCCATTGTTTTTAGTTAGGATATATTGTATCACACTAATTATTACAATGAAAGTTTGTACCTTTCGAAAACATGTTGCAATTGAACATTTTGGTCATGCTGTCTTTGAATTTCTTTACAGAAGCTAACAATAATCTTTTCAAAATGACTCAGCACTTTCGGAATACCAGATAACTGGAGTTGTTCGTAAAGCTGCAGAATCTCATCTTGGCTGAAACTTGATTTGCTTCGCAATACCGATCATGAACCATAAAGTTGAATATGATGATTATCACGGAAAATTTGTTCGTGTATGATTCTTTGCTACGCATGTCGTGGATGACAAGATAGAATACAGAATATAGTGATATGTCAAAATTCTGAAAGACAAGTTCAAGAAACCATAATCCGTGACAACTTGATTCATCTCCTCATTGTGCAAAATCACCGAAACATCTTTCAAAAACTTTTCCAACACTTTTTTTTTTTGAACGTATTACAAAGAAAATTTTTCCTAATATGCAAAGGAATTTTTTGAAATCATCACTGATAAGAGTGACAAATAACCACTATAAAACTGACCAAGGCAAGTTGAAATCAACAATTGAATCTGCTTCAGTAATAGAATGATAACTTTCTTTCTGCGTTCTGCTGATCGATTTATTGATCGAAACCTCAATGTGACGTCGTTTAAATTTTTTCAGTATTGAATTCATTATTCAGTCATTGAAGATGATCGAAAACCATTACCATTGGCTCATTCGAATCAGTCAAACATTCATATACTATGTCTGATGCCAAAGGAACTTCAGTTGTTTTTCGGTTAATTTCTACAACACTCGCTCGTCTTTTTATTCCTGGATATCCTGCAACATAAGTATAACATAAACAACAAAAAGACCATTTATTTTAATGTAAATGATAAAAACATATTCGAATGAAACTGACCATGACTTTCTCCGTGACAAAGAGCGTTTTGAAAGCCACCTAAAAATTCTTCACGATCAATACGTCCCGATCCATCTGAATCTAATGTTATGAAGATAAAGTTTACTTCCTGAAAAACATTCATGTTCACAAATTGGTCGACACTATAGAGCATATTAAATCACAAATAATTTGAATTCAAGTATATAGCAGAATAATGATGGTTATAAATATACATCATCGTTAAGCTCCGGACAAACGGTTTGGAGGTCACGAGGTATCAGATATCCTTTTTTGCCTTGATCACATGAATCGAACAACTTTTCAGGATCTATCACTATGTCGTCCATGACATTAATCCAATATTCTAAAAAATTATTCACTGTTCATAATTTATTCTCAAAAATTGCAATTTATTTTGAAAAAAAACTCATCATCATCATCATCATTATTATTCAACACGTAAAATTCGAAAAAACAGAAATTTTTCGTCGATCAAAGCAAATATCAGTTGAGCATTGTTCACGTCCGATAGTCTATTTAGTAATATAGCAAATTAATTCTACATATTTCAATGAAAAGTTCGTTTTAAAATATATAGGGGTCATTTAAATTCGATCCTCGCAAATCACTAACACTTATTTGAATACAACAGCATTATCTTAAATTAAAGTAACAGTTTTGAGGTAAAAAAAAAAAAAAACGAACTCTACAACTGTATTGGGATAAATCATTCATTTTCAGCTCATTGTCCTGGACATACTAATATCTATTTACTGAATTATCATCTGCCATCGGTTTGACAGTAATGCTTCTTTTACGAGTAAGCTACAGTTTAAAGTCCTAATGTACCATCTTCAGGTGAAATTTACCTAGATGAAACCAAGTTGGTATTTCATGAAATTTCAAGTCAATGATGATTTTGATTGATGTTAAGGTTCTCTAGTTAGTCTCTCACTGCGCCATTGTATAAAAATGTTTTTCTGTCGAGCGAAAGTCGATTAATTCGAAATTTGAAATAAGTGAAGATTATTTAGAATCTCTATTATAATGAAATGTATCAATTTGTACATAATATAGATCAGACTAGACTTTGGAGAGATGGGATATATTGATCTAATCGATGTTCTTAGTTTCCCATTATATTTTCACGTTTCTCATTCACCAAAACTTCTGTTAAATTCGAAACGATTGTAGATCCTTTACACTAAATGCAAATCGAGGAGTAGAAGAAGGCCTTGAATCATCACTACGAGAAAATTATTTTTTTTGTTTACAATCAGAAATATCAAGAATTTCCATAAAGTTACAATTATAAGAATATGAAGTGGATGAATAGATGAAAGGTAGAGATGTTATAAAACTTGAAAATATGCAGTATTCAGCATTGCATGCTTCCAAAATAACTAGTGATCCACACTTGCTTCGCCGTTTGCCTTTGACGTAGATGTGATTCTGTATTGTTCCTGCCGAGGTAAATAACGTAAATGATGTAAATGATGATTCTGTATTATTACTACCGAAACGGCGACATAAACTTTCCCACCAAAACTAATCACGAGCATAACAAATTTGTTTTGATTGCATATTTGTTCCCTTATTCAGATTATTGCTAATCTACGCTACCATTATGCATCGTGGCACTCTTTTTAAATGATCTTGATGGTACACAGAAAAATATGGATCAATATTATAAGATAAACAGTTATACTGTCAGAATGAAATGATTTTGAAATAGCTACGGAAAGATACGAACGAGTAAATCTGAAAGAGAATCAAAAGCAGCACCAAAATATTCTCTCTTGTGGATTTATAGTGTGGATATTGTTGACATGCACTCTAAATGTGTACAGCTGGATAAGTCCAGAAGATCGAAGCTTTTTCGTGCATTTTCAATCAACTTAGCCGGCTTAAGCATGGAACATTGTCTCATTGCTAAACTGCCGAATTTCCCTGCAGTATCTGCAAATATTAAACCAGAAAATAAAAGATAAGTAAATCATTTAAAATACGAATTTGCGAGAATGTAATTCATATAAAATACAAATTTGCTTTATATTAAATTACAATTAGAATTTAGATTATTAATCAATAAGTACTAAATCGTATCAATTATACATATTTAGCAGCATCTGAAGTAGAAAAATTGTGAACAATTTGTTGCAAAAGTTTGAAATAAAAACTCTAAGACGTAGCCACACTAGACAAATCCCTAATTCAAAATACTTTTCTAACAATTTCAAATGAAAAGTTCTTTTATGCAGCGAATATTTTTCTGATATCAATGTTTGTTTTAAAAGGCCCAAACAACAACAAATGAGGTGAACCTGATGAACATGCAGTTAGGCCTGATTTTCCTCAATATTGGCAGTTTCATTAGCCTCATTTTTCTGGAGAAGAAAAGCGTCAGCACCTAACAAAAATTAAAAACAGGTAATATATTTGTCAGTGTTAACAAGTAATATATATATATATGTCATGAAATTAAAATATATGGGCAATTGTACGTTCAACCACACAGCTAAACTTTTTTTTATCGTAAAAATATCGAAACAATACGATATCGAAAAACATATGGATTCTGAAATAAAAGCCTGTACAATGGAACTTGTACCATCGTTATGGAATTTAAACCGTTATGACACTAGAAAATAGCTTTATCCATTAACGGGAATTTGATTTTGAAACATTATAAATTTGAGCCAAAACATGTTTTGCTGTTCAGTCAAGGCAACATATAAAAATTGTAAATTTCAGCTGTTTGAATATGTCGGAATTTACTTCAAACTGAAATCTATCCGCAAATTTTTTATGCTTTTTTAATAGCACAACTAAACATGCTTTGGCATTTGTTAAGTTTATAATTTTTCGAAATCAAATTATCGTTAATGGATAAAGCTGTTTAGTTGTTGTGCTATCAAAAAATCCCATAACGATATACAGTAGTTTTAAAAACTTTGTACAGGTTTTTATTCAAGAATCCATATACTTCAAATGAGGATTAGAAAACAGGTTCAGGTTGCCAATAATTTTTTATTTCACAAGTACCAATTTAACCGTCTATTAATGTATTGATCCTATATAAAATTCTCTAACACTCAAATACCGGCTATACAGCATCATCATATTACACAGTTCTAAATATGGTGACATAATATCCGTCTCCAATTTAAATCTGCAGAGAAGTGATTTTATATATTGCAGTTTTGTATATATCTTCACCGTAAATTCACATTTTGCCGAAAATCTAAAAACTGACTTCAAAAAAGTTCTACCTCTCTTAACTCAAATATTTTCAAAAAAAAGTATACTGTGTTTACATTTTTTTTGCAAGCATTTCATGGCAGGGCTACACAGGAAGGAGATCTAAGTTCGCTTAATTTGCACAGATGGAGAAAGAGTTTAAAAAGGAGAAATAAATGTTGCATTTACATTTATATATCTACTGACCTCTTCTGGAATTCTGACAATTTTATGTATTCAGGACCTTTAGCAAAAAGTTGCTCAACTACAAAAATCGTTATCTGGCTCGTCGGGAAAGGGTATTACAGAGAGTAAAATAATCATAAGAAATGTCGCTATGCGGAACAGCTAAAATAAAAGAACCATAGAAATGTGTTCCATTTCTTCGGAAATATTTAGGTCTTTTAACGTTTTATTTCCTAATGAGGCCTTTCACATGTGATTTTCCAGATTTTTAATACTAAGCAGTCGCAAAAAGTATATTCATATGCATCATCCAACAACGAAGCAAATAAAGAATCCAAAGAAGCTATTTTTCGGCAGGCTATCAAGTGGAAATTTGCCGTTTTTCCGAATGTCTTCAAGATAGAATTATAAATCTTTAAGAACTGTTATCGACTGTCAAGAAATTTTGAGAAAGATGGTTTCCTATGTACTTGAAAAACAAGGTGAAAAAATCAGAGGAAAATCTGCACGACTTTTTCGAAAATCTGCTAATGCTCCAAATATTTTGCTGAAATTTTTCAAGTGTTGCAATTTCTATGCTAAGCATTCACTTGAAAAGCAAGAACTGGAAAAACTAGAAAATATGCGCAGCTTCCCTGGAAATCTAGAAATTGATTTTTACAAATTTCGGGTGTTGCGTGGATGAGAGTCAGTCATGTACTGGTCACTTTAAACATATTAGAAAGCAGTAAAAAGATGGCTTACTGTGGTTTTTTGATCCAACGCTTTACGCAAGCTGTCGTTCGTATCATGAAGCTTTTTATTCGCATCACTATAATGACAGTAATGAATTTTACTCACAGAAATGCCACATAATTCCTGAGAATTATGTGGCATTTCTAGTAGTTAACATCACAAATAAAACTTTTCTGGATTATAAATCACTTTCATCACATTTAGCAACCGCAAATTAACTCGAAATCGTGCTAGCGAAAAATTCTCTTTCAACTACTCGAAAATTCGAAAATATCCGAGTAAATCATTTATAAACAAGCACATCCACAATTTGACTTGTTTTGTATTGGAAGCACAAAGCAGAAACTCGAAAATAAAAGAAATCTGAGAAGAGGTACTAGAGCAGTTTAAGCTGTCGTTGCAAATTTTCTGTTTGTCGAGCATTTTCAAATAATGCTTTCGAATCATTTGACATTTCTTCTTTCTTGGACTCATAATCAGTGCGAACAACGGCCAATTCAGATTTAACGATCGACAATTCGAAGTGGGCTTCAGCCAACTTCGACTTCAGTACTTGATTTTCTTGTGAAAGATTCTAAAATATTCAGTCATAAGACTTTTCTATCAAGTTTCTTCACGCAGAAGAAGAAGATTATATTAACAGAAAGAATTACGTATATGAATGTAAGTGTGTTCATGTATATAGTGCAATTAAAGTTCTGCATTTTGAAAGAATTAAAATGCGATGGTACCTGTAATTTATGTTTCACTTGATTCGTTGGTTCATTACGAAAAGTTTCAGCTTTTTTCACTATTAATTTCATCTTGGCGATATTTTTTTTTTTTGTTGGGTAGCATTGATTTGCAACTGAAAACGAATTTCTTCCTTCTCATGGGATGATTTCCTTCGTTCCCAAACCATTTATGAATCAGGAATTTGTTTCTTTGAAGTTTTTTAAAATTTATATGCAAAAAGAAAAAAAAAACTGAGAATAAAGATCACTAATAGCAAAGCTACTTCAGTGACGATGTAATTATATAAGTATTTTGAATTCCAAATGACTATGATATCAGTCGATTTTAGAACTTCAGGAACTATTTGCAAGTTCAGTAGATCGTATTCTTGCTGATGCATTAGTAGCAAATTTGGCAAATAAAACCATGAGAATTTTTTCAAGTTATTAGCTGATTCTTTTCTTATTTGAGAATATTTGAAATTGAAAAATTCCAAAATAAATCAAATCAGCATGTCCTTTGTGAATGAGAAAAAAAAAAAAAAAAGGCCAATTTCATCTGTTGATCAATAAACCACAGCAAACTTTAGCCTAATTCACGACGATTGAGGAAAAGGTGATGATGAGGTTGATAAGAACACATGAAAATTACGATTTCCGTCACTTATCGCTTCGGAATGTGCTAAGATATGTTTAATAAATTGCTTTGAGAACAACAGGCAATTGCCATCAAGCAACATTTCTTTATTTTGGATGTTTAAGAGAATAATTCCAATGTTTCAATAAACCAATCATTTTAAATCATTAATACCATATACAAAACCAATATTCTGATCTCAAGGACTTCAACTTACTCTTCAGCTCTGATATGTATCACAACATTAACCAAAGGTCATGCTATATCGCCTCAACACAAATCTAGCCATATAAACTAAGTCTATACATATACTTTTTAGCAAAAGCTTTTGGTCTTTTTTTTTTCAATATATTCTTTTCGGCATGCCTAAAACTATGTGATAAGCATGGAAAGTGAAATGAACTTTTAGTCCAGTTGTTAGAAACTTTCACATCTCATCTACTTGTAGAATCACGGACACCTTTCCAACAAACTGAAATTTAAATTTTTCCAATTACTCGGAATCAATGCAGCTGACTATATGAGATACATTTACGTTGTCCTAAGAATCAAAGAACACAAAAAAACAACGTAAACATATGCTTATAAAATGCACACAGGAAAGAGAAAGATGATGAGCCAGACTCGGATAGTTAATGTGATGTAATCGTTGGCATCTTCAAGATTTTTCGAGCACGTAGACCAGCTTGATGACAGGACATTATTTGGTCCCATTTTGCCAAGCATACGACTCGATCTTTGCGTAGTGACCTGGTACCCCACAGTTGACGAGGTTTTGCCTGAAAAAGAAATACCTTAATTGTAAAAGTTTTTTTTTTTCATTTTCTCTTATTTTCCTGGCATGAAAAATTCGGTAACGAATGCCAATGCAGATATTCTGGAACATTGAACAATAAGATATTTGATCAGTCTTCTGACAGCCTACACAAAAAGGCAGCTATAATAGAATTAGACGATGAGAATCAGAGGCCAATTGTATAATTATGTATTAATTAGATCAATTATATTATGCATAATTATCAATTGTATTACTCTTGCCTAACTGACTGAAACAACGTTATTTAAGTAATGCAAACTACCATATCAAAGTTGGGTCAATTCGCTCAAATGAAATACAAAAACTTAATACATTGTTGGTGCTTTGTTACACAATTATCTAATTCAAGTAATTAGGAAATTCTTAAATTATGTGTAATTAAAGACTTTTGCTATTTGTAACTAGAAACAAATAAAGGAATCGATTAAGATGAAATTTTAAGTAGAAGAAATTACTTGCGGTCCACACATCTGCAAGCATTGCGGACCAATTTCATGAATACCCATATCTCGACAGCAGGCTGTATTATCGTGCGTTTGAGCGGCACAGTGGATTATTGAGCTTAGATATTTATACAAGCGACATCGGGATGGTTGAATTGTATGCATTAGCTGCAAAGTGTTTCTGCTACACTAAAATTCTAATGAATAAATGTGTAAATTCTTTCATAATGAAAGACACTCATTGACGTAAAATGACAGGAAAAATTTACAACAACTCGCGCTTCGATCGGATTACTTTCGTAGATACATAAACCGCGGCATTCCGGTGGCACAAACCGATCACAACATGCTCTGAAAACTTGGTCAGCTATTTTCCTCTCAATGCATGGTTTCCAATCGTTTGCTTGATTCCCGCAGTCCTAAAATTTCATCTATCACTGGTAAGTTTTCAGTACAGAATTCACCTCCAACTCCAAATTTGCAATGTGATATCTGATAACTTTTGTGGCGTTAAATGTTAATAATTACAGCTTAGATAATGTGGAAGCATCATAAATTTCAAAATTATAGGCAACTATATAATGAAATTTCTATTTGATGCGTAAGACTGTTGCTAAATTTCCTTCTTGACTGATCCAATGAGAAATTTAGCGAACGACATTGTTATTTAGTCTATGTCACTGTTATTTCTTCAAATCAAGAATGCTTGTGCAGAACAAGCAGAACCAAAATACAAAAGAAAAAGCAGCATAAACAGCCTAGAAGATCTTTTATGAAAAAATAACCAAGATATCATTGCGATTTGCAGAGACAAAATCTTTGCAAATCATAAAAATGGAAGAAGCACCTCCTTCTAGGAAATATTCATTTCGACTTTTACAAAGAGAACAAGAATGGGCTGCAAAATAAGGATGAGATTGGAGAAAATAAAGCTAATTTAAAACATAAAGTTTTTTATCTTTTCCTACATCACTTTCGTACCTCTCTCACACATCTTAGTTTCAGTTCAAACAGCATTTGTTAAAAAGAAAAGTTTATTATATAAGTTTGGTTCCATTGATAATCTCTGAAAAAAAAAACAAAAAAAACTATATAAATAAAAATATAAATGTTTGCCTTTCATTTCCACACAATCTTTCAAGTTCCCTATCGATTGATTTAAAATTTTGACACACCGTTGCATTTGAACAGACGCGTGTTTTTATGTGTTTAAGAACTTTGGAAATTTAAGATTTTGAACAAACGAACATTTACATTTCCAACTAGTATATATAGATGACAATGGGTAAAGCTCTGATGACATAAAAGCTGAAATTCCTATCATTTAATATTTTAACTGTAGTAAGCATTCAAAACATCTCGATATCTCAGAAGTAAATACTTGCATAATTAAGAAAAAAAAAATCTACTTTTCATAAAACGAGCGAAATATTTTTAATTGGAAAAACTGATTTGATTTAACCATCTCAACAATTTATGAAACGAAATATAAACCACCAATAATCCAACAAGCATGAGAAGAACTGAGGAAGATGATTTTCAAATTAACCTTGCAAATTCATAATGGGATGAAGACTGCTCTCCTAATTTGGCTTAATACACTTGGTATTAGCGCCAAAGGAACGTGCAGAGTGGTAATGAAGTAGAAAGTAAAACAAACTGTTTGCATTAAGTAATAGAAAATGTAAGTTGATGTCCCATGCACATTTCGCTTCAGAAACGGGTTTCAGTTTGGTATATACAAGTCGGCGCAATAAATGCAAGAAGCGAATTTTTGAAGCAACGAAGACATCACTAGAGAAATGTAATATTGGCTTATGAAATATGAACTTTTCTTCATATCAACCAACAATTTAACAGTTTGGTTGTCAACGAACGAGTAACAAAAGTAGCAAACAGTTTAAGTGAAGTTGACAGGTTTACTGGAGTCATTGATTTTGAAAAATAGCATGGAATAATTTCGTACTGTAGGAGTGATAACGATTTATTTCTTACGTTTTGTCCAAGCAAGCAACCAGGAAGAATCAATCCGGATACCTCTGAACATAGCGCTAAAGATGAAGTATCTCCCGGCATACTACACAAATTCATGTGGTTAGCAATAAGAACTCTTTTATTCTAAAATATCATTAAAAAATTAAATTAGGAACAATAGATAAAGTTTATATATGGAAGAGAAGAGAATGCGCCAAACCAAGCAATTCAGAATCATCAAAACCAAGTTTTCTGAAGTAATCTAAATAATGACGTGAATAGAGTTCGTAAAAAACAAAAATGAATGAGAAAATGATTACAGCGGACAAGTTAAGTAAAAAGCATCACATTTGAAGCAACCAGTAAATTAAAAAATAACGAAATGAAACTGAAAAAGATCACAATAATTACTGATGGCCTCATCAAGTCATTCCCAGCAAATCAAAATTCACTCCGAAAATTTTATGTCTGTTCCCAATTAATAATAGTTACAAACAGGGGATTTTTCAACTCTAACGAGCTCTTGGGATCTGATAATTTTTCGCCTTTGTTTTTCTTCCTAAAGCACTCGATGTCTTCTACTGTAGCAGAGAGATAGAAAGAATTCATCTTTAATTTCGGCGCTTCAAAGTAAATCAGTGATAAGGTAATACTATGGATGTATAGATGAATCTTCGTTATGGAGTGATTATTACTGGAGGTTTACCTATCTAATGAGCATAGAAGGTAATTGTGGTAGTAAACAAAAACGAAACATTTATTGTGTTAGCAACTTATCAGTGAAAATAATGAACTAAAAATTCCTATAACGAATTTTCCAAGAAAGGGTTTGTGCAGATAATAGAAGTTCGTGAAGATTCCAAATGTAATACAACAAATTTACAATTACATAGAACAATAATGAAGCCTTCGTTATGAAGTGAATGAGTGGTTGGGTAGCTGAACAGGCATCAGGACCATAGGTCAAAAACACAAAAATTCTTTGTATCGCTTAATACATCTACTCCTTAATTACAAAAGAACGGAAAGATTCACAAAAGTTGCCGTAGGCATGTACAAGCTTTATCAAATGAAAGAAGAATCAACTGCGGAAAAATATTTGCGGGCGGTAATTTTGAAATCCTGAGGGTTCGTTCCGATGAAGAGTTTTCATGACTGCTTCAATGAATACTTTTCAAAATGTCATACGGCATAGAAGGAATTGAAAATGGCACTGCTGTCAAAAAAAAAAAAAAAGAGCAAAAGAAACAAATGTCATTTAATCTCTTTGACTTACCAGAAAATGCTCAAAAAATGTTTGAATAAAATTTCAGATGAATGAAATGTTACTGATAATGAAAATTTGATCGAATATGACAAAATTTTTGATAGTTTCCCTCTTTGCAGAATATAAAGAAGCATTCGATATCAACTCAACATAACTATCGACTTTCAGGCTCTGCTAGCATAATTATGATGAGTATATAGATAAAAGAAATCTCAATTGATTTTCTTTCTTTCATTTTCTTTTTTTCCTATTTCTTGTGAAATAATGCGAGAAAAGTGAAACAGCGCGATTTCTGTTGCTTGAATTTCTCTTTGTCTAATTGAAATCTTACTTGTTACAGAAATAAGATGTCCAAGATTGGATTCTTGATTGATTTTGTCAATCAGTTTAAAATACCAGTTTGCCAACTTTAAAAAAATAGTCGCCTTAGTCATTCTTCAGGGGAGAAGTTCATAGTCCAACTGATCAATGTAAGAAAAGAGCAATGACAAAATAGCATATTGTCCCGACTTAAAGTTTTAAATCTTATCTTTAATAAGATTCAGTAAGACCGTCTTAGAGTTTTAATAAGATCTAGGAATATCGGACAATCTCCGTGATCTCCTTGCATGGTAATGCTTTTGGAAACAATAAAAAAAAAAAATTATAATAATTTTTGCAGAAATGGTATTTGAAATAATTAGAAAACTTACAGTAGGATTTTCGAATTCTTTAATTTCGAATTGCTTTGATTCCATTGTCACCATGAGCATTGCTAGTGCAAAGATTAGAAAAGTTCTTCTGAACATATTATACTGAAAAATACTTGCACGTGAAAATTCTGGATGCGACTTCAAGGCTCACTTTGTTTTGCTTACTCATTCGCGCCATATTCAACCGATGGCAAATGCGATTAGATTAATAATTTCGTCTGGCACAAGATATTTCTTGCGACCAAATAATAATGGCTATTGTGATCTGATAACGACTGTCAAAACATTAATGTGCTCATTTGGAATATCCAGGAAAAAGATTTAATAATTTTCGCTCATTTAGTTGAGTAATTACAACAAGCATTTTAGCTTAAACCATTTTCATTTCCTCTGTTTTTTTCAGAGAAGAATTTCGAACTTTGTTTGATACATACAAGATTGTTAGACTGTCATTTGATAATGCCTTTCAGCTGATTACGAACGTTGAACATAGCTCGTTACCTTGACAAGTATTCTAAAGCAACCTCAATCCTTAATAATGTTCACATCTTTTTGATTCAACAGAGACAAATTCCAACTTGATCTCACGTACTAGAGTAACAGATATGACAGTAACCAAAAAAAGCAGAGAGATACGGTATGGCATTCGTAAGACAACGAACAACCAACTATGCTGCTGGCTGTGAAAGAAACTTATGTACCTTCGATAAGAGAGCAGAATGAAGTATACTGCGCAATCATTAATCTGGGAGCAGTTTTAAGAAAAAATCATTAGAGGACAGCACAGGGAGAAGTGTTGGTGGTCATGATAAAGTCTTCGCTTTCCAATAAATTCCTTTCCATGAAACAACGTTTGATTCGGTCATTGCCTGTTAATTGCGAATCAATTTACTGAATTTAGCATATGTTGCTTACTTTAGGAAATCCAGATATATTAATTTACAAGTGCTCTGCTGTTATCATCATTTTAAAGGTGAATCCGTCATATGCTCTCTCAGTAAAAAAGAAGAAAACCTCATTTTTAAACAGGAATGAAATCAAGTTTACAAAATATTTTGTCGGTATTGATTGTGAAGTAAAATGAATTATGCAATATATAAAGCATAATTATGAAGTATGAGATCATTATCATAAAGAATACTTCGAAAACCATCATATCAATAAATTGAAGGCTTCCAGATAAGTCTTGGATATGAATGCCAAGACTCAAATCAAAAATAGATATTTCTGAATTTTATAGGTAGTCAGATAAAAATTTGAGTTTCCTGATATAAAATTTGTAGATCCGGAATGGATTCCTAAATTCCATAAAGACTCTGGTTAGAAAAAGTACGAAAATTCGAGACCTTAAACTTTCCTAATAAAATTTATTAATGGTGGCACAATATTCCAGTATTGTATTCCAGTATTGCTCTTTTGTATCTGAAAAGATAAGAGGAAGATTTAAAGCAAGCCAGAAATTTTAAATGAAGAGGAAGAAGAAGTAGTTAGGATATTATCATTTTCATTGTTTTTACTGTGCTGTGTAAGCTATAAAATATAGCTTTCGCTGTGGATATAAAAGTTATGAAACACCAGTCTGCACCAGATCTTTGAAGCGAACTGGTTTAAAAATTAAAGCATTGAGATTCAAAAGAGAATTCCCCAAAATACACCAAAACTGACGAAATAATTTCCCCAATTTTTCATCTTTTTCATCTCCATCTTTATTCCAGATATAATTTTATTTTGCAATTAGAAAGGCTAAATGATATTCTGTGAATAAGAAGAGCACATCCGAATAGTAAGCACATCCGTTGCTGTCGTAACATTGCCAGTGTCTTGCCGATATCCACACACTGAATAATTTGTTCTTTAGAAACTGATTTGATATCAGTATGACCACTACTTTCAATAACTCGATTGACAATAGTGTTGAAATATATGCGGTTTTGCAGGTATTGATTGTTAATTTTTTAATTATGATGGCTGGCCTGTTTTTGGTTGATTCAGTATCAGAGCCGTATGTTTCGTCAATCTTAGTTAACTTTGAAGGTTATTGGGCATCAGTGGTATTGAAGTTATGAATATGGAGATAGGGGTAAATTGTGTTTTGATTCTTTTATGAAGAATCATTCTACAATACTATGAACAGTTAGCGATCTCTCTATTAAGGAAGATCATTCCAACATGCTTATTAACGGATAAATAAACGCAGTTTCATGAGAAATATATCATACTGCTGATGACTTGAAGAATCAATTAGCCAACAATTTTCGAATATATCATTCATTTATAGGCCTGAGTTAATGCCTTCCGCCTATAAATACATGATTTTATGTAAGCTTTGTATACCATTCATGCATATTTGTGAATGTGTGGATGGTTTTCAGAAAAATCAAGTAAAAGGGATAGGATTCAACGCATTATCCGTTACTATAATTTACAATAAGCCAGAACAATTATGCAGAATACAAAAACTTTGCATTTTTCAACCTGAAATTCAGGTTAAAAAATATCGAAAAACGAAAAAGTACCGAAAAAAAAACGTTGCCGACAATAAAAACATCCATAAAATAACTGGGCTTAAAAGATTCTCGAGAAAAATGACTGCTCTAACCATTTCTGTCCAGACTTTTGGTTCAAACTACAAAATAATCGGCAAGATCAATACGCTTTCAGTCCTGTATTAATTTGTTCGATTACTTCAGAAAATTTTTCACATTGAATTTTTGTTCGATTACATAAAAGGGTTGGCAGCATTCTGTTGAACAAATTATTTTAAACTTTTGCTTAGGAATGATGAGTATTATGTAGAATTAGTAATGGATTTAGACATTTCGATTCAAATCTAGCTTTTCACTTTTCCCATTCTCACATTAATTGTGAAAACTATGAGAGATAAGAAAATTGTTACAATAACTTTTCATTGCCTACTTCGAGATAGCGTGACAAAAACGATTTTGGAAGAAAGGCAGCATCAATTGTAATCAGCAAATAACATGGTATTGCTCATAAAATTCTAAAAGAATTTGATATAAGAAATAAGAAAGTCTGAAGACAGCATATCCTGCTGAATTTCAAAACTGGCATATTGATGGACGACACCGGTTGAAAAGATTGATGACTCAGGCTGATTTGAGTCAATAAATGAATACTAAACAATTTCAACCTGCGTCTGAGGAAGGCTAGCAGAATGTAAGATTCATGATAAGAAGAACTGAAACGAATACATAAAGGACAGAAAGTACTCATTTCTCACACTTCATTTGTTTAAACTGATTACTTACAGTAAATAAATAGGGAAGCTCATCGTTACGGTAAGAACTAACCTTTTCGTAAGCACGTACCAAATCTTGTTGCAACAGTACACGTTAGGTATACCTGACCTTTAGTCATCACTTCGAATAAGCATTGTGGGAAAGGTTAGGCACTTTTCACAATATCAGTAGTAGCATCACATTAGGAACCGAAACAATCTCTGCAGTGATGATTGCCGGCACTGTTTCGTTAATATTGAGACAAGCAGAATTAAAATGAACAATTAACGATTATTTACGTGGAAAAATGGGGTTTGAAATCACCATCCATTTGTATTAGCGGCAAAATCTTGAAGCTACATAATATTGACTATTTTGGAAAATCTTTGAAAGTTCGTTTCTAGCATTAATTTTCTTCAGAAGAGCAATGGATTTGAAAAGCACACAATGTTACATTAATATTATAAACTGCATCAGTAATTTTTTTAAAATATCACAACGGTTATCAATTTAAAAAAATTATTGACAGCACCATAAATGTTCAGCAAAACAACTGATACATAAAAAATTGACAAACATTCATTTATCAGTATTAATAATATTTCCTTACAGTTACTAGAGCCTAATCATGAATGAAGTAATATCTATATTATTTCTCATCTGATTGAAATTACAGAGTGCAAATTGGAGAAAATGGAAAACTATTCAAGAGAAAATGTTTAAAATAATCGAAATAAAAATGCAATTTTCCCAGCTTTTTGTCGCTAAAAGATCAAAAATCTTGAAGATCTTAAAGATGGATTGGAACTTTTGGAAAGTGTAAATCAGTTAAAAATTTGTAAAATATATAAATTAGTCTTGCAAAGAAAGCCAAGTTTGTTTTAAGATCAATTTATACTAAATTAGAAAAAAAAAAATTTTCAACTTAGAATTATTACATATTATTAGTTCATTTAACAATAAAAAAGATAACTTCTACGATATAATTTCGTGATCTCACAAACTGCACGAATTTGGATCTATGAGCCCTTTTTGAAATATATTTATAGGCCCACAATTATCATTGCTATTGTCAAATGGCCATTTTATTCAATGATCATTTAATAAATGCTCAGTGCTACTCTCCATCTTTTCAGTCCCAATAGTAGAATTTGGGCTTAAGTATACAACACTTTGATATTTCTATGTTTTTCCATTATTTTTAAAATGCATTTAGAAATGAATGAAGCTATGAACTATCTCTTCTTAATGTTAGGGAGTGATACAACTTTGTCTCATCATTTTAATTCATTTCAATTCATTATCTGACTAAGAGGCGGAATGATAATCATGATAATCTAATTAAAATTATACAAGATTTTCTTAAACATAGTATATAAGCATTGTAATAAACAAAAAAGCTAATAATATAACTTTTTATCAGAAATGAAAGGATGATGAAAATGATTAATAAAGGAAGAGTAAAATGGATCAGAAATAATGGGTGAGACGTTGAATTCATCGAAAAATCAACCGAAATTTTAAACACTAGTTGACATTATTCCGCAATTCAATTGTCTAAATGCTGTCAATTTTAACAATATATTATATATAATGTCCTATATGTGTTCCATTTCACTTCAGTCTTTTCAGTTCTTTACATTATTTACTCGTAAATAATTCCTTAATGGCATAAGCATGGAACCAGAAAATGAATTTTCGAAGTATTTTTGCATTTTCTTTTTTTTTTTTTGCATTTTGCAAAAATTTCAAGGTAGTTACATTTAGTATTATATTAATCAAAATTTTTAGCTTTCCCTTTCTTAACGTTTAGAATACAAAATTGACATTTTGATTCTATAATTTAACAATAAAACATTGCATTAATTTTACTAAACTAGTTTGGTATGTGGTCATCGAAAAAAAGAATCTAATCATATACTGACGTTCAGCATTTCAAGGTACATCAAGCTTCATCAAAAGATAAAATGAAGTTAAGGACCAGTAAGTAACTGATAAACTGCTTAGTTACATTAAAGTGAAACTACATAGTAACACTTTTTTCAAGTGCGAAAATAGAAGCTGCAATATAAAACGTATAAAAAGTATTGAGGAGTGAAGAATGTATCAAAGAGAACCCTCGTAATTCTAGAGAAATAGTCAAAAATGTACTTATGAAATTGAAATGAATGCAATAAAACAAAATGAAAAATCATATTAGTACAAATGTTTGGTGAAAATTTTGAAACTATAAGGATAGAGCCATTTTAATGGCATAAAATGAAGTATTTGCTGAATTGTGCACATTACATAAAATATTGAATAGAAACCTGTTCCGCGAGGCTACATTCTTACGCTTGCCACTGCTACGCCTTGCCGTTGCCAAACCAGATTCTAAATAGAATTCTGAATGAATAACCAGGAGAACCCCGGCTGGCGAGGTCAGTGGAAAATCATGACTTCCTTTTACTCTTTATTGGGTCATTTGTTCAATTGCGGAAGTCCAATTTTTAGCTGAGAAATCTCGTTTGCCAATATGCATTATAATGTAGTAGATGCTCATTATTTCAAGTATCGTAGTTCTCTTCTGCGTAAGTTGACAACTACAGCTCATCTCAGGTTGATATGCCTGACCTTTCTAATTAAACAAGGAAAAAATAATCATTCATATATAAGTTAAATATGACTTATGTTCACCAAAAAAAAAAAACCAAAAAAACAATACTTCCAATAGTAAGTAAAATTCAGTAGTATGAATTAATTCCTGTGCATTCTTTAATTGAAATACTTCGTAGGAATTTTCGAAGAAGTTTTATGTTCTGAAACTTTAGTTGAATATTATATCGTTAATTAAGAAGTCATAATTTTTTAGCGCAAATCACAGAGAAAAAGGTACATTTCTACTCATTTAAAATTGAAACATTAACTGACGCACAAAGTAATGAAAGTGAAAGTAACAACGATATCAGAAATTTGATGGAACCGGGCTTGTGCTACAGCTATTATTTCTTAAATCAACGCAAATGATTAGACAATTTCTTGCTTATTTTGTTAATTTCATGGACGAAATCATCAATAGTAAGAAAATTATGTTAAAAATAGCTTCTCAGTTTAAGAAATGGTATTGTCGGCTGTTGCTTACTCACATCATTTTAGAGTTTTGATTACGGCTCCAAAATCATCCAAGAAAGCACCGCCACATCTATTCTTTTATATTGTTGTTCGATGTGTATTTTAAGTAAAAGTCAATTACACAATAACCAATTTCCTAAGCTCATTATATATTTCAATCGTGGCAAAAGACGAGTAATCAGATTGCATCTGTAAATACAGTCTTAAATGTAAAAGTGAAAGCATTTTCAACATAATTTCAGTGAAGCAGATACTTCATTTGAGGTTAAAATTTTCTACCTATAATTGAATCTAAGATTATATTCAGAGAGGAATAAATAAGAATAGGATTTCCACTTTTTAGTTTAAGTCAAGGGTAAGACCGTAAAACTTTCTGTCACCCAAGTTTTGTAATTCTAAAGATCAAAATGCAATAACAAAGAAGAAAACAACTGCACATATAAGACACTACCTTCAGGAATAGATGTTTAAATTATTTCAAAATTCATTTAGCACAGAAATAGTCCATATGGCTTCTATGTTATGGAAAATGGCCTGAAAACAGCGTATGCATAAGGGAATGTGAAAAAGGAGAACATAAATTAATGCTGGATCTGAAGAATGAAGACGAACATTAAATGCATGTATTGTTTTTACATAAAAATTTGCGAATAGGACGAAGCAGAGAGAAAGATAGTAGGTGATACGAAAAATTAAGAAAAAATAGATTGATGAACCGCAGTAGAAGATCTTGATGATCAAGTTTAAATCAGTAGTGGGCGATGATTAAAAAAGGAGAGAGATGGTGATGGTGTTGATTTGGTGTTATCCAACAAGATCTTCGTTAAATTACAAAAAAAAGAAAAAAAAAAAAAAGATCAGTTAAATGCAAGCAAACCTGCAAACCAGTTAACTGCAAAAAACCAGTTCAATGTTGGACGACTTTAGCGTGTCGCATTCATTTTCATACATGTTTGAGATTTATTTCTAGTGCATGCACTTCTGATACCCACATGGTTTCTTTCTTTTTTGGATACTCGAAATTAAGAAAAATAACTTTGAAGCAATGAAGATATCTAAATTGATCGTTGCAATTGGTATCTGATAAATAAAATTTGTGGCTTTTGATATAACGTTACAAGTTCTTCACCGGTTGCTTTAAAATTTTGAAGCAATGTTGCACTCGAATAGGCTCATGTTTCCACAGATATACCTACTTTTTTTTTACTTCTCCATAAGGATAAATATGTTCTCGCCAAAATACCGTTAAGATAAACATGTTTCCCGCCAAAACGTTCCGACTAGCAGATAAACAGAGTGAGATGAACAATCACTGATTCACCGTTAGGTAATAGTCGACAAACTACATAAATAAAAATGTGAGTGTTCGTTTGGCTTTTGACACAATGTTGCATTCGAGTAGGCGCGTGTTTTTTTTATAGATATATTTACTTTTTTTTTACCGTTTCATTTTGTGACAGGTAAAAGTAAATGAGTGGGCATTTTTATTTCTATAGACTAACTGTAAATGTTCGCTCCGCGTGGCCGGATACAGTAGTATAAAATAAAAGTAAAGAAAAAAGTGTTGACGGAATCGAGCAAAAAGCCAGAATAGATACTGAAGCAGATTTACCTGGAGCATCTCCAGAGGATATACCCCATAATGAGAACATCAATATAATGAAAACCAACGACCTCATTCAGCCTATAGCTTTTTGAATTTCGTAACTTGTTTTGGAATTGCCATGATCACCGATCGATATTTTTTCAGGATAAATCATTTTGGAATATTTCTAATGAACTTCTTCCTGGAATAAAATATTCTGAAATTACGAATGCTATTTTTAGTGTTCCAATATTTTGAATTATCTAAACAAATCTTACGGCAAAAATCTAGCCTTGCAGTTTGATCATCACATTTTGGACTGCGGAATTTAAAATTCCCTCCGACAATATCAAACCATTGTTTTGCTGTTTCTCTTATACAAAGAAACGTTCGTTTATTTTTATTCAAAGCTAATGAGTAGAATCCGGAAACTGTACATGTCATAAGCGTTCATTATTCGGAATTCTGATTATTGTGAGAGTAACCAGTCACTAAATGTAGTCGAGAAAAGAAGTGCTATATATTTTTTTTTTTTTTAATTTGCTAGATTTAAGCTGCGATATAAAATTTACAAATTGGATTTAACATTATGCGCTGATTCACCAGGTAGGAAAGGTAAAACAATGGCTATTAGGTCATGTTTAACAATATACTGTGGCACATACTACATTATATTTTTAAGAAATTTTCGATGAAGAAATATGGTTTAAGATGCATTTTTATCAGGAAAATTTCGAAATTCAAAGCTGCTTTAAATCTGTAGAAAAATTATGATTTTTCTGCCGAATTAGCAGAAATACGTAGTAGTGAATAAAAGCATTCAATCGGAAGGATGGAAAAACAATCCGGAAACTTCAGGCAAGTTGAAAAGACTTCGTAATACATCGACTAAAATAATCTAGATGAATCGCAGATTCATCGGAAACATATTAGAATGCAAATTAAACAAATGGTTACTTTGTGCAAGCATCAAGAGTTCTTCATTGAAGTAAATGACAGTTCTAACGTTTTCGATGATTAAAAAGCAACCATTCAGCCTCAAAAAATTTGTCATTGATTTTGAATATTTTAGAAATCAAACACAAAGTTTATCTCATGCAATATCTCATCAATTCAGATCCTTCAATCTATAAACCTTCTAATTTCGACTCAAAGATCAAAGTTTGTTTTGTTACAGTAGAAATGGATATACTTGTGCTGATTTAAATAAATCCATATCATTGTGCATTGTCTTTCCCAACAGAAGTAAAATAAAACTCTGCTTCCTTCTAATTTATTGTTCCAAGTTTTATGAAACCAATCCATTGATTCTCAAGATAACTGTCAATACATAAGACAGTGCTTTTGTTTTCCAATATACATTATCAGCAGGACTGGTATAATAGTAGTCATTCATCATTTTCATTGCAGTAAGTTATGCAAAACTACTCTTCGTCTCCGTCGCATTTTTAGTTGCTACGTCTTTTTTCTGACTTACTAGCTGAGTAACATAATGTTGCTTTGCAAATCCTAGCATTTCCTGCTATTTGCATGGTTACAAAGTCATCTTTTCATACAACCACAAGCAAATCTTCGGACTCCAGTAATCATAAATCCACTTAATAATGATTCATTTCCACATGGCAACAAGATCTGATGGAGCATTAAGTAAGCCCAAATACTTCACACCGCTTGCAAATATTTATTTGAAGTATGTCCTTTTCATTTCTGAGAGTGAGTAGCGAGTATGCATATATATATGGAAAATATGATAATAATGTAACAAAAACAATTATTCCCATAAATGACAATCGTAAAGATTATTATGCGATTCTTTTCTATGCTCCTCTAATTCTCCCAGTTATTGCGGAAGATTATTTTCTATAGTTTTCTGATCTTAAAAGTCTATAAAGCTACAAATTTAGTGATCTTATGAATACTTTCCGCGAAAGCTCCGATATACAAACGATTACAGAAAACTGACAGGCTGCAAGAAAGTGAAATTCAGAATGAAAAACCGTCCATGTTAAAATCTATTGAGCAGTATGTCTCCTGACGGTCACACAGCTCTATATTCGAGATAACTTGATTATCTTCTGAGAAAAGTTTACAATGCCAGTGGAATCAGTACCTTGGCTAGTCATCATCGGTTTGGAGTGGAGGCCTTATTGATCTATGTTTACTCCATTTCCTGAAACAAGTTGAACTTGTGATGCTTTATCGGTATTTAATGGCTCTCAGTCTTGCACCATTAAACAAAATTTTTTTAAACTGATTTTATATGGGATTATTAACGGTAGGATGTAATTCTTTTTTACAGGTAATGTTTTCTACGATCCTGTATACATTAATTTCAGAATTTTAATAGATGTCTGAAACTGTAAATGCTTGCTTGACAATCATAATTTTGGAATGTGTTAGCCATTTTTACTTGTTTGTCGCAAGTTTATTCGGCTTGAAAACTCATGTGAGTTGTTCAGATATTTTTTAAATGACGTATGGACATTTCTTTGGAGTTTCGCTATAGGTCGAGATATGGCAGAATATTATTTGCAACCTTATTTGTTTTGCCAAAATGGATGCTGCTGAGTGTAATGATAAAGCCAAAACCATTCGACAGGAGTGAAAACTCTGAAAACATGACGCATGCCTTTTGGCGTTCATAGCTACTCTTCTGAACTTTCGAAAACATTTTAAAGTGCGCAAAATATGTAAGGTAAACAAACTAGTACTCACCGACCTTTGTGGCGTAAACAACATTCACAACGCCAATTATACTCGTCGTAAATTAGAGCAAAACAGATCGGTATTAACGTAAAGTTCAGAAAATTCGAAAGTGACAAAAATCGTTATTTTGAAAATGTCTCTTCAAACAGTTTTGATACATTACTACAGTCCACAAGGGATGGAAAAAAAGGGAGTAATGTGGAGCCAACATGCATGCATGCACAATGCAGGCAAAAGGGAGCCGGAACACTAACACATCCACCAGGACAGTTTTACGACTTCTCGTATGGAGCTCCATAAATAACGACGATTTAGGAAGCACTTGCTATAGTGCAAAGTGCAGCAGCATACTGCGCGCACGGAGGCGAACGTTGTTAACCTTCATCGACATTTTATTTCAAATTTATATATAGATGTATTCTTCTCCATCGCTGTCTGCTTCTTTCAATTTATCCACTCTCAGTGCTTCTTTCCTATGTTTTCGTTTTGCGTGTCCGTCGCGTCGGTATGAATATCGCAAGTCTGTCTGTCTGTTGTATGTGTGTCTGCGTGCATGCATATGTGTATGTATTTGTATGTGTTTTGAAAAAAAAAGTGAAAAAAATGCATCCATCTAGTTGCACGCACCCATTGCTATGTTCGTTCAATCGTCGTTCAGCTCTTCATCCTTATCATCGTTATTGCACATATTTTCATGACTTTAAATTTTTGTTCTCATTTTGCTTTTGTCTTACGCGTCATCAATTATCCTTTCTTATTTCGCATCCATCCAAACGTATCTCGGAAGGCCGCATTTCATTGCGTCTGAATTGGACTATTTTGCTAACGACTTTATGATAATAGACCTGACTGACAACAAACATTGTCGTAGAAGTGACAAACTTTTTGTCGCAATGTCTCGTATTTACTTACTCTCTTTTACTACTGCTCGATGACTGATTTTTAAGTGAGAGATATGTTGGATATGATGGATCATGTGATGCGATTGGTTGGTAGTTATATATGCACATAGCACATCAAAATAGCTAATGGAATTCAGAGCTGAGCGAATATGTAAGGTGGTTGTTTGCGGCACTTCTCTCCAGCTATGTTTCATCGCATTCTGCTTCATCTATATATATTGCTCCTCTAAATTTCCTACTCCAAACATGTTTCTGTTTCTGAAGATCATGGATCACTTATCATTTCTATTTCTGTTTTTTTTCTTTTTTTTTTTCTTTGTCCGTGAAAGATGGGATGCTGCATGCTGCCGCGCATTCGTCTCACTAAAGGCACTCGCTAACTAATGTGCCAATCGTAAAAACATTCCATGCATTTGTCAGGTTATCAATAATAATTCAAATGTCCAATCTCAGTAAACCAACACGACGCAGTCTCTTCTGAACTTTTTGAAAGTTCTATGCACTATAATTCAGAATTTCTCAGTCGTTATCACTTCGCATTACGAAAGATGATTAGAGCAAAATACGTGTATTAGGAAGGGAATGAGTTTATTAAATTAAAAATAAATGTTATTGAAAGACTGGTTATAGCAGGGCCAAAGTTGACTTAAAGTTATGTCCATGCACATTCAAACAAAGGCCAAATAATTACAATCTGTAGTGGTAAATTCTCTAAAAAATGCTGGCTTAATGTAGAAATGAAATAATTTAACGATTAAACCTCATATTGTTTTCTCTTCTTGCTGCAATTGATGATTTAAAGGTAACATATAAAAATTTATTTCAGGTTTTAAAAAAAAAATCTTAGGTTTTAAGATAGCTAACTGTTCTGATAAGGTCGAAAAGAATCTATATTTCAGATGCTGCTGATTCTGCTTGGACTATATTTATGTATCATGAAAAGTTTATCTTGTATTAACTTAGTCCAAATAGCAATAGATAGTTCTAGACTTGACTTTTTTTTTTTTTACCTACACTATTTTTTAAAGCTGGTAATTTTACTGATTACATCCATTGTAGATTTTTTTTTCCTTAGAATTTCAGCTACACTTCAATTCCAACACAAGATAATCATTCGCTTTATTTTTTCATTCATGCATTGAATGTGTCTCAGTAACTGGTAAAATTAGATAAAATGCCACAAATATCGCTTTTTCCTGACACAACGATTCAGGAATTAAAACGAGATTGCAAAGATAACTGCACTGTCAGAAGTGATTCGGAGTTTATTGTTGCTTGAGTTCCTTTTTAATACTACTTGAAAAACATGATTTTACAGAAGGAAGAGTAGCTCCAAATGAATTTTATGAATTCGGCCTTCCTTACTATCCATAAAATTTTTAGAGCACTGATATTGTTCATATGATAATATATTCTCCACAACCTTCCATTCACTCTTTGCTTTTGCATGCGCTTATATGTTAAACAGTTCTGATTAGAGATAAGGACAAAGTTCATTAAAATTGAAATAACATAGTAAGGGACGATCGCTTTAAAAGACAAGTGTTGGCCTTTCATTCATTTGTTTGTTATACCATTGTCATTGACTCTAAGCCTAAAGATATATGAATATATATCATAAGTTTTGATAAACCAAGCAGTTGTAAATGTTTTTTCTTGTTTTTCCAAATATTTCGCTATTAAATGTGAAATGTTTTGTTTCTGTTTGTCCTACAGAGGATTGGACTTCAGCATTGGAGCGGCTTGAAAACATTTTGAAAGAAAGAAAAGGGAACAAACAGCAAAGTGGTACATAAACTAGAGGAAAATTCCATCCTTGACTATCATTTTCGAATTTAAGAGCGTAACTTGCCAGAAAGCCATATAATTCATTTTACAAATCTGAAAACTAGTGTTTACACTTCTAGAGGGTGTGGATCGATAAGCCATTAAACAAAAGTAGAATTTATCGAGTTCAAACGACCATGATAAAACTGAAGAAGGAGCTTGGAAATTTGGCTTGCAAAATCATGTCCTTATTTTCACATTTTTCCTCTGTACTTTTTCACCTTTAACAGTGGTCGTTCGAAGACTCCTGCAATATTTCTCATTTACAGCTATCGTCAGACCAAGCATGCCAATGTTCCCTTAGTTGATTTGCATAATGTGGTGATTCACATCAGATAGCCATTATTCTGCTGATTAAATTAAACGTTTATCGTGCAAATATGTTGTAGCGAGATTTTTGCAGCGAAATTTATTGAATGTTCAAGTCACTTATCAACTAGCATGAGATTAGCAATAAACTGGAAGGAGGACAAAAGTTATGAGGATTACAAAAGTCTTTGAGAAGTGGAAGAAATTGGTCATGGTGGACAGTAGCAAGTAGAAAATACTACCGAAAGAAGCATTTCAAAAATTGAGACGGAGGGTTATATAAAAGAATCAGTATCACACCGGAAACCCCGCTACACTAATTCATTTTCATGACAAACGGAAAAAAATGGTAAACACGGAAATGTTTTCAGCGGCAACAGATGCAGAAAAGGTTGGTTGAGATGAATAGAAGGAAATGAATTGGTGAGACAAAAATGATAAGACTTTTTGGGCATATTTGGAAAAAAAAAAAAAAAATCACTATAAACCGTTATCTTGATGTTTAAACCATTCAAATTCTCTTTTCGCTTAAATACATTAGCTCAACGCATGGAAAGTAGGAAGCACATGTATAAACCGGCTTGAGTTAAGAACAGGTTTTCAAGCCTAATTTTGAAGTTGGAAAAATCGAAAAATGGAGTAGAAGAGAAAGCACAAGGTAATATAACAGAAAATGAAGTGGGAAAATTGATTCGAAAAGTGAAAGAAAGATGAAAAAGGAGTAACAAAGTCAGAAAATACTTTCACAATAAACATTCTCCATCAACAGTATTGAAAGTTGTGAGGATAAATTGAGTTTATCGAAGTGTACATTAGGCAACAAATATTTCATACTTTCAAAACGATATTTGGAAAACTTCCAACTACTTCATTTAGAAATAGTTCTGGGGAAAAAAAGTTTTGACATGAAAGAGTACCAAACCTACAAACAGAAAAGGCATTCGTCATTCCTATACGTAGCCTGTGACTTTGTTATCACACACACACAACACATGCATGCATTACAATTTTGAGGTGAATTCATCATATACAAAATTCTCGAGGGGTACTTACTCCGCTCCTGTAGGTAGCAAAGGAACACTATAGTGATTGCAGTGGTTGCCAGCAGCATGCAACCTGCCACAGCTACTCCACCTAAACAATCAGCTGTTTATTTATTAAGTGCATCTGTTTGTTGTGTGTTGCATGTGTGCGTGTGTGTGTGTGTGTGTGTATTTATATGCGTGTGTATGTGTGTATGTATGCGTGTGAGTGTATGTGTGTGTGGGTATGTGTATTTCATGTGTATGTGTATGTGTATGTGTGTGTGTATGTGTATAATATGTATGTGTATGTGTGTGAGTTTAAGTGGGCAAACTTGAAAAAACACATATGGTGCTTGGGTGAATGTATTCTCTGTTGCGGTTGAAATATATCAAGGAAGGAAGGAGGAGCGGGAGTTGTGCACGGCTCTTATACCTATAATGCACCAAAGTTACCCTGAACTGATTCATAGATATATTCATTCATACTTACTTTATTTTATCATGTTGCTTTTGTTTCATCAGTTTCTTGCCTTGTTACTCATTCAGTTATCACTCTTCTTGACATCTTTCGCTTTATGGCATTTTTCAATTATATTTGAAAAGTCTGAAGAACTTAATTCTTGGGAAGCATAAAATTTGGAGATAATCAATGCAGTGACTTTATCTATCCCAAGTCTCATGGAAAAAAATCAGACTGCTACTAATGGCAACGTCTGGTTTTTTTTTTTTTTTTTTTCTGAGATCTCTTATTGATGGCAAATAATCCACTGAGTAATTAATTAAGCCCAATTAGTGGTTTCTTCAAAGGCAGAAATCATTAGCAAAATATCCTTGGCAATAACTTCGGGATGTTGTATTTTATTGCAAAACGATTGAAATGCAGAAGTTTCTTACAAAGTTCGGCAGTTTACTTTCCTAGTTTTTCATGCGGCATCGTCTTCAATTAACGGAGGTCCAAGAGATAAAGTTCATAAATATTTCATTTCATATTATTATAGATGTCTTTTTATTGTTATTTTATGCTGTGTTTCATCAAGCAAATTAGGAGTACTTCACTCAGGGAAGTATTTTTTAAAACGATTGTTTCAAAGATTCAATTTTAGATTTGTATGATGATCTTTTTGATCTCGCATTATCACATAGCTGCAATTGTAAGACCCATAGAATTTTACAGTTACATTTGTCATAGCACTTCAGAATGTTTATTCGGCAATTTTTATGCGTTTATAGTTTTCAGCAGTTCATACTATTAGTCAAAAACCAACCCTAAAACAATATTTTGATAATACTATTTGACGTCCTAGACATTTGAATAATCCTTTATTTGCTACTCATCGTCTTATGCTTTCAACGTATCTTCTTATCTAATTTTTCGACTAACTTCATATTTATCGGAACACTGGGCTTTGATAAACATGAAACATTATTACTTTATCAAAATAAAAGTTGACAACAATACTTCCTCAAATTACTTTCAGGGAATCCTTGATAGCAGACCTTAACAAATCTAAAATGGAATGTTGTTCACAAATTTGATACTATGAATCATTAAATTAGCCAAAAGGCATAGAAATAAAAGTAGTTTGCTTCATAATCAAAATAGATTTCAAGAGAAAATGCGCACTGTAGAAGTAGATTTTTTGAAGCAGCTCCAACCCTCCAAAAAAAAGAACAGAAAAAAATTGTAGTTGTTTTCGATCATTTTAACGAATGAACCTTTCTTGGATGCTTTGCTTCAACAAAAGCTCTTCTTTTTTTTTTTCGATTTTTCGAACATATGTGTTGAAAGTTTGAAAATATTCTAACTTTAATTACCGCTGATCACTAAGTTTAGAGATACGTCAAAGAGTGTTTTTCCCTGCTATCAGTTCTTCACAGACGATGCACGTTTTGGCGCAAGTTATTTCATTTATGGATTAGTTACTAATCCATAGTTGCTTTTGTTTTCCCCTGTTCGAATGCAAACGATAATACATGAGGTGAGTGATGTAAAATGCCTTACATCAATCATCATCAATACTGATTCTGTTTAGAAAAGTGGAAATATTTTGTACGTGATAGATATTATAACTTACCAAATCTTAAATCGAATATGACTCCTAATAACCATGCTACTTGCTTAATAAGTTCGAATTTGATTAGTGGCATTCGTAGGTAATCTGATATGAGTATATACAATATATACATCCAATGCTGAGAGAACCACAGGAATTTACATGATTGCTTATCTGTTCAGTAAATATTGCTGCATAAATTTAATTTGTAGATGAATCTAATTCTGGATTAAGTACAAGTGAATTTATATCCGTAGTACAAATATCAGTAGTAAACATAATTCAGCATGTTTAATGATAAGTCGTGCGCTGATCCAGACTAGTCTCTGCTTGAATTCTCATAGGGAACTTATCTGGAATGTTTTGTTCCTAGAAAAATAATTTTTTCTTTCTTGCTTCTAGAGTAAATTATTTTTGGAGCTATGGGAATTGAAAATTTCCTTCCAATTTTTGGAAACATTGAAATGTGGGTTTAAAAGAAGACAAAGAGAAAAAGGAGAAAAAAGAAGTCAAGAAAGACAGTTGAGTTTCATCTTGTTCAATGAATTTGCAAAATCTTTATCTCCTAGGTCTGGTTGAAAAAAATCCAAGGTGCACACTTTGTCAATCGAATTTCAATTATTTCCGGTAAGTTTGTCGCTGTCGAGTAAGCGATCCAGTGCTTCTTCAAATGTGTATTATCCATCCTAATTTTGAATGATGTGTTGGAAATGGTTAACAGTGTCTGAGTGAAAGCTCAATAAAGTTCTTTCCTTGTTTGAAACAAGAACAAGGAGATAACATATAAACGGAAAATGGATGGAAGCAACGAGCATGGACGCAGTATTCGTGATGATTCTTCAAGCGTGCATCCTAAATTGCGTGGTAAACGTAAAGCGACCGACGATCCTACCGGTACGTGTTTCTATCACATTCCTTTCTCATTGCATATTCGAATATAATTCCACTACCAGTGAAATCAGGAATTATGTATCTATCCGCTAATTTGCCTATGCTATCTGCTCTCCACTGACTATTTAAGCCATCTTGATATTGTGATACCTGCAGCTAAGCATCGAGTCTATATTCCCCCCACAATCGTATTATCGTCATAACTAGTTCTACATTTCGTATAAATTTTCTTTGAAGTTATAATTTGACGAGAAAGAGTTTGAATTACTTATCTCAACTTTTTTGATAATATTTATGAAATATTTTTTGAGGAAAAGTAATATTGTTAATGTTTTAAACAATTCAAATTCACCAGGAGCGGGCGGGTCATTGGATTCACCTCCCGGTTCGTCGTCGCTGCTAGCCCAATTGCACGCATCTTCTTCGTCTTCGTCATCATCTCAACCGCAGCAGCAAACATATGGATCAGGTCCGACGGCAGCAACGCCGCAGGGAATGACACTACAGGTGATGAATACGAGGAAATTACCATCAAAACTATTGAATACTTTAGCATACTAGCCTTTTTTATCAATACAGTGGAGTATATTAGTACTGACCAGCTTTAATTTCAGTTTGACACTCTTGCATTGATGGAGCAGTTGAAAAAACGTAATCTAGGACTCGAAATACCAACGAATTTCACAGGTATTTTTTCGGAATTAATCATTCTTTTTTAGAGTTTCATCAGCGGTTTCATGGATTTTGGAATTGTGGATTTCTTGTGTTTAGTTATAATTATGTTCATACGCCTTTCATCATCTAAGTATAGTCTCACTGAAGTTAGACCACCATAGCATTCTTTATTCTCACATCTTCCGTTCAACTCCATTAGCTTTAAAGTAATAAATGACAAACATGAAACAAGTTTAATAATACATCACAAATCCTAATAATACTGCATAGCTAAATACTATGATAATAAGCTAGTCTTTTGAAATTATCGATTTTATATCAGGACTCATTATTTCGACCTAACTGTTTATTTTCCGTTTATTTTGACATCTGCTGAATAATTTCATATTTCCAGTTTTTGATTTCTTTTCTCCTTAACTTTAATGCGTTATGAATAATTTGTTTTGATTAATGAATATGGGAACTCAGAGTTGCTATTATTTATTTCAACAAGTGAGGATTTTTTGTACTTCATCCGACTTGTTTTAGTGGAATCAATGAATGAAACAACAGTCAATTTGGAGGTGTGGAAAGCAAGTCGTGTGCTGGCTCGTCTACCTGATATTGATGGATATCTGCCAGCATGCATTAAAGGTGTCAGAGCAAATAAAGATGTTACCGTACAGGTTTGTTTCATATCTGAAATCTTTTGTAACTGCTGCATCAAAAATAATCTGATGTTCAAGAAAAAGAAACCGACTTGTTTTATACTTCAGTCATGGGTCAGCATGTTTTGAAAAGTTTCTAATTAAGTTTATAGTTTGACAATGGTACTGAACACGTATTCGAAGACGTGATAACATCATTGCGTGAATATCCTGACATACTCGCCGATCAAGCACCAAGCCCTGATTTGGTAAACTTCTCTAAAATCTCATTTAGGATAAAGCATCTACTAAAGCATTCATTGTATTTTTTACGTAAAAGAATCATTTTCTGAATATTCTAACAAATACCGCTCAGAATCACAGAGAGCAGACTTGTGAGACTAGATTTTGCTAGTTCTATTCCTTCCTGTATGATTCGCAAGTAACGTGAGAAATCGTTCAATATCACAGCACTTTTCCTCATGGAAATTTACAGCGTTTTATTCAGCTAAATTTTCACTTGACTCTGAGGCATAATATAAAAACAGGTTGTCTTTTGTGCGTTGCATACAAAAATCAGAAATGTTTCATGTTTTGTCATCATTGTTTCCTAGTTCACCGTTTAATTCATCATTTACTTTGAGATATCTTAGGTCATTTCAGTATTTACTGCGCTTTTACATAATTTCCATCGTTCTTATTTTGTTGAGCAGTGAATGAAAGATTCATTAGAAAAGCCATCACTAAAAAGTGGAAGCCGCATTAGTGATATAATTCAGTAAGTGCTTCGTTCTAATTTATTGAATAGTATCACCATGCAAAAGATTACTCTCAGATCAATGTTGCGGACGTGGTGTGCGTGAAGTGGAAAAATGATGAGAACATATATCGTCTAGCTGAAGTACTGAAAAAAACGGCTTGGCCTATAATGTTCCAGGTTTCTTTTAAAATTTAATTGCAGTTTTTATTTGTACTGTTGAATGCATGTTAAAATGAGGTTGCAGTTTACAACGAATTTTCCATTTCCAATATTGAATGTTACGGTTAAAAGTAGAATATTGCAGATGCGCTTACATGTCGGCCTTTCAACCGATTTTTGGTTTCACCGTGCAAGTATACGATTGTTACGTCCACCCTGGTATGACGAGCTAAATGCCATGGGCAGTTACAATAGTTCGGCTATCAAAAACCGGTTCGTTCAAAAGTGTTTGATAAGCTCTCCATAGAAAAGTTGGAAGTATTTCGATACTCATTATTCTGCTTTAATTACTAAATAAAATGAGGATGCCAAAGGTTTTGTGAAGGTTTTATTTATGAAAGAAAATATGTGTTTATCTAAACTGAATTACAGTGATGAAAACGGTGGAACTTATTCGAACAGCTGTTCCAGAGTATTGGCAAGTGCAATAACACACTTTTCACCTCTAACTTTACCAATTGCTGTTCAAACGACTTCATCCAGCCATCTGAGGCATTTTCTTTTTTCATTTTCGACAAAGAAGGATACTATCATATATTTTCGGTATAAGCAGGTTTCACTTATCTTAGATAAGCAGAAATTTATATTAACATCATGCGGAGATTTTTTCGGTAGTACTGTTCAACTTCCGTTATTCTGAAATATCTGACTCATTTTTCGGTATAAGACCATGTGTTTCAGTGCAACAGAAAATGAATCTCAAACATTACAAAAAAAAGCCAGTTATAGTGATGCTGCAGATTCAGATGATGAGCAGATCAAAGACGATCAGGTTAGCATATGCTATACAACATCATTTATTCTGCCTGTAAAACTCGACGAAGTTCAGTAAAATGCTGTGAAGTTTAGTAAAATTAAAATTACGCACGAATAACTTGTTGACAAAAAACCCTTCTGATTTATCAGCATCTTTTATTTGTTGAAAAAGAATAAAAGCGTGCACTTGCTGCTTTATTTATATTTGATGAAATTGTTCTTAAAGAAATTATTATTAAGATTGATGGTACATCTGATGCGAACAATTTTTCGGGTGAATCAACGCCAAGATCTGCTGCAGGAACAAATGCTACGGAGCGAATGTCAGCGCAATTTTTTGGCTTAACACCAGCTCAAACAATTTCTGGCAGTGCGACAGCTTTTGATGAAGTTCAACAAGTACAACAGTGTGTAGCAAGTCAAGCTGTCTCAGCAGCTTGTGTTGCTGCTGTGCAGGTGAAAATTCTCATGTCAGTTGTAATGAAGTACATCATACCATAAGATTTGCTTTTCAAATCTTCATTCATATCAGTATTAGTACTTCTCTTATTTTGTTGTGAGTAAATCTCATAATTATCTATTCGGAAGATTATGCTTACGATTCCAGCTATTATATGCAAGCATTAACAGTGTTGCTATATAGATCATTAATATTATATGGGATTTTGGCATGATTATTATTGAGACCATGATGTCAGATCCGTCATTCTTGGTTCATCTGCCTCTTCCATCGTTATGCGTGTCGTCTTGAAGGTCAGCTGACTTACATTCTTTTCTTTTGTGGTTACCATTCAGTGATTTCTATCGTTCTTTTTCTCATGTCAAACTTTTTCGAGGTCTCATTTCCATCTTCTTTATCACAGAAGCAGTGAAGAACTGGATGTGATCCTTCCGGCCTTTTATTATAAAATATCGCCATCCAGCAACTTTTTGTTGCGAAATCTGTGGCTGACGATTATAATTCCTACTTCTTGATGCAAATGAACATAATTGCTAATTTCTTCTAGGCCGACTTCGTCTGCTTGCACAATGGCTTGTACTGACGTTATTTCCAGTTCTTTTTTTCTGGTCCATTTCTTCGGTTTTTGCGTTTGTTTGTTGTAGTATACCATTTATTTGAAATACATTGCTCGTGACGGATACGATGCTGTGATATTTAAATGATCAAACTATCAGCCGTTAATCTGTATATCTTCAATTCATTTTGCAAGGTACCATTTGAATAGGAACATACAAGACTTGGAAACTAAGAATCATCCTGCTTTACATTCTTCTTAACTAATAAACGAATTGAAGGATTGAACAATACGCTGTCATTGAACAATTCATGTTAAACACCGAATTATTTAACGTAGCAATCCGTTTTTTCTGCAAGAGCTTGAAGAACGTTGTTTGATTCAATATTGTCGAATAGCTTCCTTTTTAATCGACAAGAAGGATGTAAAGAGAAACTGATATTTTTCATCTAGAGAGGTCTCAGCAAGCGATTAAGAGCGAAGATATGGTCTGTAGTGTTAATTTTTGCCACCATTTAGCCCATGAAAAAAAAAAATTCTGCTTTTGCTTTTCGTCATAGTTAGATGATTGATAAATTTCGTCATTAGTTTGTGTATTGGGATTACTGGTGATAAATTTCTTTAATTATTTAATAATATATCGAGGAAAGGAGATCAAGCATTAATTTTTTCAGATCTGTTTATTGCCCTTTCTTGCTACAGTACAGTCATCTACGCCTTTGAACGACTAAGGATACTCTTAATTAAATGTCATTTAAATCTTATGATATTAATATGATATTAATAATATTAGTGTTAAGAACTTTTCTGTCCTTTATCTAGCAGCCAACTTTTCATATACAGCTTATTAGTCTAGGGTGAAAGGTCGATCGGAGATTTAAAGTTCGAGTGGAACCAGCCGGACAGATTTCATTGTTTAACCCTATTGCTGTTATACTTCTTGTCTCTCCTCTTGCCCACTGTTTGCACTCGAATCTTCTGTCATGATGATGATGATGGTAGACTTGACATTTTTAACTTAGAATTCGTTTAGTTGGATAATATTCCTCAGATAACCGATTTCGAAAGTGTTGGTGATATCTAGCCGCAGTACACAATACACTGAGTGAAATTATAATAGATAATTGTTGCATTTACTTTTCATGATAAACACATTCCCTTCTACAGTTCGTTTTTTTTGGCCAGTTTCCATTTTACGTTTCTGAAGAGTTAAGTTTCACTCTTGGATTTATTTTTCACTCGCTGAGAATACTCGAAGATGCTGACGACTTTATCCTAAGATAATTGTAGTTATTTAGTGAAAAGTTTAGTGTTATTCTTAATGGCGGTCTAGTCTAGCATAAGATTCTTAACGACTTTTTATTTATCAGAACCGATTCATCGTTTGGATATTGTTCCAAGAGGTAAATAAGGAAGGACTGCACGTCTTTTATAGAACAACTTTCAACAACTAGAACACCGAACAACGAGTGAGGAACGAGGCTATCTATTGTGGCCATCATAACTTGATTTTAAATGCGAGCGATTAAATATGTTTCAAGTGACACTCAATGTTCAGAAGTCGCCAAGCTAGCAAATTTGCTGAAGATTGTTAGATAAAAATATCACAGTACCTTGCAGCACTAACCTGCATGCATGAATAAGTATGTAGGTCTAATAAAGATTTCATATTTATGAAATATGGACGCTTCATCATATTTTGAAATGTGTTGCAATTCGCATAAAGCGACTATCGGTTTCGTTGATAAATACTCATGGATATAAAATTTTTGTATAAATTGAATCTTCTTCACGAAATTGCAAAAAGTAGATTTTAGCAACAGCAGAGATATAAAAAAGGCGAAATCGTAACGACACCGGGAGGAATTCGCAAAAAATTCAATGGGAAGCAATGGAGACGGCTGTGCAGCAAAGAAGGATGTAACAAGGTATTTTTAATATTGTTTCTTTGTTACATTGTTTCCCTCATCTGAATTTACCTTAATACTTCTAAAATTTAGAAATTTTCAAAAACTGCATTTTCAGTGATTAAATTTTAATTTATATTTAGGAATCACAGCGCCGTGGTTACTGTTCCAGGCATCTTTCACTGAAGGGAAAATCAATTCGATCAGAGTTTAATCTTGCTACTACACTTTCACCAGGCAACTATTTAAATATTTCCATCAAAACTTGTAAAGCAGATTAGACTTTTCATATAATCGCTCAGATACAGGTGGTAGTTCGATCGATTGGTCACATGGAGAATTCTCAGAGTTGAGTCCAGTGGAAGCGCAGGGCCGTAGGTTCGACGAAGCTGATGTCGCCAATACTCTTTTGAATCTTCATAATACTCATGGTACAGATAGGTTTTTTAAATAAAATTAAGTTATACGTGAGGCTGGCTCAGTAAGTTGACATTTGATTTCATTACTGGATGCGCATGAATCATTTGAAGGGCGTTAATCATATTTAAGCTTCGAAAAACATATAACGCATGGAGCAAAAGCATAAAATAATTTCACCCATAATAAATAATATAATAGTTGGTTAACAGCTGATTATTTCAAGGTTTCATGCCATCCGCAAGTGCGGAACAACCGTTTTCGTCATCGGTACCGGCACAGTTTCATCATATTATTCCACCAAATCCTTTAACTCCAAAATTGATGTCCGGCAGTGCACCACCGTTATCACACTCACGTACTATGGATGATACCCTTAGTGAAGTGATAAAGGTGAAATTTCGGAATTATTTTCATTTTACCAGAAATCAATTTGTTTAATTAACTTTTCGCTTTTTCTTACCAGTTGTCGTTTGTCATCTCAACAGTTTCAGATAGACAAGTCAGTCATTAATCATGGTATGTATCATCCGAATTTGAAGATTGTAACGGATCGATTGCTTGAGCGAGCTCATCCACAACCATGTGATTTGCTGCCTCTTATGCCTATACAGCTTCCAAGGAAGAAGGTTGCATCCCTATGCTTAATTCATTTTATAAAGCGTTTTCTTTTTAGCAGATCAAGATCATATCTTGGTAATAGATTCGAGCATGAAATGTATTTTAATATTGTGAGAGAATGAGAATGAGAATAAAAACAAAAGATCTGAAAAAAAATGAACAACAAATGCGGTATATCTGATGTATAATGTTTTTCTCCAAAATTATTGTAGAATCATGTTGTAAAGAAGTACTGAAATATTTCTAAAAATTTTTTATATTTGGAAGAAAATTCTTCAGAATTCTTCATTGGAATTGAATATCTGTACGAATACAAGCAACTCATTATTGATGCAACTTACTCCTCGTTTCGAACCGTTTACTGCGTTCAGTATGTTATCAGAGGTGTCAAACAATTCAGGGATTTCAAAATCAGATGACTCAACATCTCCGATGGGAGATTTTTCAACAAGCAAAAAGTTTTCCGAGAGTGACGACATATTGGATGATGCAAGCACTGCTGGCACGGGTTGCATCTCCTTTTTCAATTCATTTTACATATTGAAAAAATTTATCGCATCGTGGCATTCGTCCATTATGTCTCTCACGGTGGTAGGACAAATCAGCAGCGCAAATGACCGTATAATTTTTTACTAAACACGCGGTGTAATTTTCGAGTTGTTTCGTCTCACCTTTGATGACAAGAATTTCATTATTAGACAAGAAGTCTTAATTCCAGCAGTTATTGGTCAGAAAAAGTAAAAAAATAGAATAATTGCAGGTGAAATTTAATTGTTCAATTGTTCATAAACTGCAGATACAGAAGTAGATGATGCAAGCGAAAAAACACAATCGTGTAAAGGCGATGGCTGCAATGATGATAATATAACAGACAATGATGATTTCGAGGAAGACTGCAGTAGTAGTGTTCATGAACAACTTTTCCCTGGAAGCGAAAGAAGCGGTGTCTTTTTTTTTCTTTTTTTCTGATCCAAACCGAGACACATTTTGATATCTCACTAATAGAAGTGATTATGTTGGATTGATAATGAGAAGTTTCAGTATTTTCCTTAGAATGATTTATAAATGTATGTCTTCGAATACAAAGTTGTATTTTTATGAATCTTACTAGAAGGGGAATGTAAATACTTCCATTTACGGTTTGCGAATTTTTGTAGGAAGTGTGACTGGAACATTTGCTGGTGAAGGCATTGCAGGACATGATATCATGGATGACTACTCGGAAGGCGAAACTGATCAAGAAGGTATTTTAATTGTTCCCTTGCACTATTTGTTGCATAAACTTTTTGTGGCAATATTGCATACCAATTTGCATTATTCTTTCTTAGTTTAACGAAAAATATAGATGTTAATCATCTGAATGATCTTCTGTATATATTTGTTGTTAGACTTTCAGGGATTGACATTCTTCGTTACGTCGAAATTAAGGATGAGTCACACAGTAATTATTTCAAATATCATGATAAAGTTTTACTAGATCCTCCACTATATGGCATAGCTTTTGATTTTGGTATGACTGTACTTTTGGATTCGTGATACAGTCTTTTTTATGATATTGATTGCTAAGCTATGTATTGTTCCTTTGAACTAAATTTTTTTTGTATGCAGCGAAAATTAAATCATTCAATCTGGTGTTACCGATTATCAGTTCCTAGAAATTGGATTCGAAAAATTATATGGAGCCCTGTATGATTAATACGCGTTTAGGGAAGAAAGTGCAGAAGTAATATATACGTTCAGAGTATTGCTGATATGTTCAGAATAAATTTCTCTTATTCAAGAACAATTTCCTTCACTACTTAACTTTTATAAGAGTTACCTTTTCTCCTTTTCTTTCCACATTCTCTCGCACTTCTTTCCTTCTCGTGTTCCTCGAAATTTTATTCACAAACTGTAAATTATTTCTGTTATTGTCTCTGTATCTCCGTTATTTGTCTTGCTATGCTGCAAATTATCTATTATTTGCTGTGCTGCCTTTCACTGTTTTATTTTATATGATTATGAACAGTTTTACCAATGAATTTTAACTTTTCATTTTTTTTAGGACATTATCCTTTTCATCTTAATAAAAATACCGATCTAGTTTCACTTACGAAAAGTGTTCATCGCATTCCAATTTTATTATAGATGTTGAATTATTTGCGATAGATGGTTAGAATTAGCACAGAAAAACATATGTTCATTTTTGAGAAAATTGGTGAAAAATTTTGTGCGTTAATTTCATAGATGAAGTTGTTGCTGATAGGCCGTTTATATTCCTCGCTTGTTTTTTTTTTCTTTTTTTTTTTCTTTTTTGAGCAGTTCTTCATAAATGTCTTGAGATTTCTAATTTAGTTTTATAATTTTGTATACAAGTGGAACATGGAAATTTCAAAGGCGAATTCTTATTTTTCTCTCTCTTTAAGATTATATGAGAGATCAGCTAGAAGAACCTTGCAGGTGAAAGATATACGTCATCGATTCCATGGCATCATTTGGTACCACATTTACAGAAACGTTTATTCGAAAACTCACTGAAAGAATTTACATCAACACATGATGATTCTGCGCAAGATACGGTTTGTTTTCATGACCTATTTCTACTTTTCTCTTGACAGTTGTGCAAAGATGTTTTTGGCAAAATAATGAATAATACTGTTCAGGATCAAAAAGAATTCGGCGACGATCAACAAACTAATGGCGATGGAAAGACGTTCGATGGAGCTCAGGCTGGGGCAGATCAAAATTTTGAAAGCGAGGGTGACAGGTGTGATAATGCTACTGATTGCACTGATAAAGTGAAGAATCATAGAGTGGTCGACGATGATGAAAACGGAAGAGAAGGCATTGAGAATAGCGCATTGGAAAGTGGAACTGCTCAGCAGGAACACGTCTTACGAAAACAACACGGAGTTAACCAATGCTATAACAAGTAAGAAAAGAGCCAATAGCGACAAACGGATACAGTTTTTAAATTTTAAATTTTTTAGAGGCTATGAATTTGGAAAAAAAGACGAAAGTACAGATGCTCAGATTGCAGCACATTATGGATCGGTGACTTCGAAGAGCATTTTGCTTGGTTTGTTATTACTGCCAATTGTGGATTTTTTTGTCTGTCGGTGTTTTACATATCAGTTGAAGAATTTTTTTGAAGTGTATCGATATGATAAACACAGTTTAGATTGCATAAATTTCAAATATTTTTCAAATTATATAAATTTAAAATTTATTCCTCTTTGTATGATTTGGTCACTTTTTCTATTCTATATTAATTTTAGATCACTTTAACTTCGAATTTGAAGATGAAGAAACATTTGAATTGGATACAATTGATGAATCAATGTCAGCATCATCAAAAAAGCGTAAACTACAGACAGTGGTCAGTCCAGACATTGGAGACAAAAAAACTGTAGGCTTCAATGAAGATTTGAGTTTGTGCTGTTCATAATGTCGATTCTCATTAGTGCAGCTTACAATTTATCTGCATCAGTAAATGGATGTTTTGAATATGCGTGTGTGTTATTTCAACTGATCCCAGGAAATTATGGTAAAAAGTTACTAGGTTCGGCAGCATATACGGCGACCAATGAATGCCTTCATGATTTTCTCAAAACGACATCGACCATTAGTGCATGAAAAGTATCCGAATCGGGATAATCGAACAGTTTCGAAAATTCTTGGCGAATGGTGGTACGCACTGGGTCCCGAGGAAAAGCAGAAATATCATGACCTTGCCACTCAGGTTAATGCCATGTCTTATCTCTCGAAATCCGTCGCTTCAGATCTTATATCTTTCTCCTTGAAAAGTTTTAGTTTCCAGGTGAAGGAAGCACATTTCCGTGCTCACCCAGACTGGAAATGGTGCAGTCGTGAGAGAAAGAAAACAACAAATAATATTAGATTGGAAACAGAAATACGTACGTATTGTTGAATTTCTTTTTTTCGGTCTAGTATGGTTTAGAACCGATAATTTTACTTAGTCTAAGTAACAACAATGCTTATGTAGAATTATAATAAGGCTTTTATAGTTAAAAAGTAATGATAGAACAACCATTTTGTCACAGAAGCTTTGTGATAGAATGACTTCGCAATCGTTGACACATTAAGATGCTATTTCCCGAACAAAGTAGATGGGGAACATTCCATGCCACAAAATTTTTATAAAAATTTCACGAGTAGAGAACAGCGAAGAGAGGAAGAGAATAAAACTTAGGAAAAAAGGATGAGAAATGGAAAGAACATAATTAGCTCAATAGACAAAACTTTTCGTATTTTTTTGCATCACTTTCTCGTTACATGAACACATGTGTTTTCCTGCCTAATCGAAATGAATCCCTAGAATTTACAGTTCTTTAAATAAAGTGATTCTTCTGAAATCCATTTCTCTGTTGGCATCTTAAAGATTCTTGGTTTGAATAATTAATTTGCCAATTTTAAGATAATGCTATGAGTGATCTCGATATTTCGGATCAGATAGCATCAGAGTGTATCGATGGGAAATCTCTTCCATTGTTCAGTCCAACCACACCTGTTAGCTTTTACTGAATGGATGTAACTATAAATTTTATAAAACTATTGTGAAGCGTCTTGTTATTTTTTCTTTCATAAAAGGGGAATTGATGAGTATTGTTTAGATAAAGGAATTCTATTCACAAGGCTGTGCCGAGTGCAAAAATTTTGGTATGAACTGAATTCATAGAATTGAAAGAACAGTATTCTTGTGGTTGTAATTTAAATTCGAACCGATATTTCTTACAGATTTTTTCCAACAATACTGAAATGACGACCATGAAACTTCCTTTTTTATTTCAATATGTTTTAGACTATTCATCACCCGATATCACTGAGGCCAGAAATAGATATGGTTCCAGGATCACCACTAGTTAGTCCTGATTACATTCCGCTATCACTTATGTCTTCTGGGTAAGTATTCTCATTATTTACCTCTATTTTATGAAAACAGTTACTTGGTTTTCTTTTGTGTTTTTAGTGGTATTTCATTTATTAACTTTCACTATGCTCTTTAAAGCAATGATCAATGGAGCGACAAACATTATTTGGATGTGCTGCGACCAATCATGAGTTTGAAAACTGATACTGTAGGTATTTCAAACAATCATATGGAACACTATAATTAGGAAGCTTCTCATTTTGCTAGGGATTTGTTTCACGCACGATAAATTAAGATATAATGGTATATTTTCTCAGTGAGTCGCTTGTAGGGTAGCAGCATGTTGGCTACCGATGCAGATCGTGTCGTGAACGGCAGCAGTATACTACAACCGCTTATTTCATCATTGCATCCCTCGCCATTTCTGTGGAATACCTTACCGAAATTTGCATCACATCCAGTCCTTTCCCGTGAACAACAGCAGCACTATCATTATACGTATGGCACGTTCAATACTCTGCACACCTTTTGTAGCAAAACTCACACAGCTTTTAATTCGCTGGTACATTAATTTCTTAAGTTCTGTTACAAAATCTATCTATTCGTTTAACATTTAGCAGCTATTTGCACTGTTTCTCAGTTGATTTTTATAAAAAGATTTACTTATGCTAAATAGTTTTCAACTTTTTTTTCCTAATTTGAGAAATAATTTCTGCACCTTTTTTGTAAATGCTGCAGAAATTTAGAAATAGACCATATTTAATGCATATTTTCGTATATATTTGTGTTATTTGTTTGATGGATAATATATAAGGAACAGGAACAAAAGTTGAGATACTTAAACTGTTTTCTGTTAATTAACTTTCTGGCCAAACTTGCTTTAAGCTTCAATATTATATTCAATTCTTGATGTTTTTCACATTTTCTCTGGTTCGAACTTTTGCTATGCATATATTATTACAAAAAATTTCCTTTTTTTTTTTTTTTAAATTGTATCATTTTGACTTTAGGTTCATGAACTGAAAGTATTCATTTATTAATATTTACTCGTAGAATATATTTTAAGATGGATTTTTCGACAGCTGATCGGTTTCGTTTAAATGGAAATACTGCAATAGAATCAGCAGCGCCGTTATTTCCACTTCCGGTGTCGATGTCATCTGAAAGCAGTCTTTTAATTCCACTGATTCTATCTCATGAGTCAGGCATACAAAATCGATCTGTTTTGATTTCATACAATGAACAAGCGGACCGTGATGCTAATTTAAAAGCAAACAATAACTTCAGGAATCAGATCGCATCAAGGACTAAACCCACTTTTCCCAAGAAAGCTCATGAACAAGTAGTCTTCAAATTCGCTTTTTTATTTGATTTAGTCTCACGCATCTTTCACAAGTTTTAATTAAAATCTTTTAGATATCATTTGCACATCAAGTCCCTGATTTTCGCAACGATATTCTGGATAGCAATCAACGCAACATTAATGTGATGAGCTCGAAAAGTTCAGCTTTCCAGGTTGATAAATCAAAAATTTTCCTTTTGTTATCTTTTCCAAAGTAATTTTTTTCATTTTTTTTTCTCTCACTAAGTTTTAGCTGTACATAACAGCCTTAACTTCACTTTTTTCTTGTCTAAAATTTTTCACTACAAAGAGATTAATTTAAAATGCTTTCTCCAATAAGAATTATTCTGAGACATCAGAATAATTCTGTATCAGTTGCATTAGTGATTAGTTATGTTTTTGATTCCATCAATTTATTTATAGGTCACGGTTATGAAGTCTACAAAAATAGAACAGAAAGCGATGGGTGGTAGTCATTTGAAAAGGTTATTATTTAAGACTGTGCTCTGTTAAAAGGCCATACTTCAAAATTCACGTGTAGAAATATCTAAAATATTTTTGTTTTTTGCTGTAATTTAAGTTTTTCTGTGGAATTCACGCAACCATCAGAAATCGGTTCTTCACCTCCACATGGCTCATTGAGTATTGTTCCTTGTCCAGAAGAGAATCTGAATACTTTTGTGCTGATGCCCACTCCAGCTCAAAGAGGCATGGCAAAAGGACAACTGCGAAATATGAAAATTAAATCTGGAGGTAGCTCTTTGCTTTTGGAATATTATTGCTAATAAAACAGTTCCGCAAATTCACTGTTCAAGTACTGCTGGAATCCGACAGGGATCCTGTTCCAATTTGGAACAGCTGCTGGACAGTAAAATATCACAAAACTCTGTCGGATGAGAATTAACTTGAACAAGTGATCCTGATCTCTGACAATCATATAGAAGTTACTCATAGTAGCATGTTCTTTGGACGGCTATAATAAAAAAGGGAGTTTGACTTACTAATCATTTCTCACACCTGTTATGAGATAATTTTATTTTAAGTGATGACAAAATATATTCTATCGGAGATTAGATCTATAAATAAAAATGGTCAAAACCTGTGATAAAATATAATTTACAGTATTTTTAGGCTCATATATAAATCATGATATATAACTATTAGATTTGCATGGTGTAGTTTCAGAACTAGAAGAAACTTTTTTGAAATATGAAATTGTTATTAAAAAATATAGCTGGACTTCGGGAATGTAATGTATATATATGGGAGTGCGGGAAAAAATATATTATGTTAATGTAATTTATGATTTCAGAAGCAAGTGAAATGGAAAAGCCATTTGAGACGAATCAAAAATTAGAACCTGAGGTAATGACTGTAAATCCTTTATATGATATTTTTTAACATTAAGGAGAATTGAAATTTGTTATTCGTTTTTCAGAAAGATTATAAAGAATTGAATGAAGCAGCAGACGTTGTTGATGTTTCTACAATATCGAACAGATTATCGAATAATGATGAAATAGAATTAAAAAGTCCGATAAAGAAGCTTTTTAAGCGCAACGATGAAAGCATGGACAGGTAACCAATGAAAATAAGCAGATAATACCATAATTTTATCACTGACATAGTTTTTCAAATTGATCAGTTCCTTCATTTTAGGGTTTTAAACCAAATGGACTTCGAGAAGAAGTTTGCCAGTTTGCCAGCGTTCACTCCTGATGATCCACAGAAAGGTTTTTTATATGATCAATTTATATATGACCATTTTTTATATGACCAATATATAACCAGCAAGTTAATAACATTAACAAGTTAATTTCTAAATTAAACCAAAAAATAACGAAAATGCAATCTTGCACTTTTCTAGGCAAATAGATACTTTGCTTCAATTCCTTTTTTATTGATAGAGTGATTTCCACAGTCTTCCTTTTAATTTGATTATATGCACCATATATAATTTTTATTGCAAAAATATTAACAGAAGCTATATACTGTTTTATAGGTTTTGTAATTTCTTTTTAATCCTAATAATGTCCCTTTTATTGGGATGATAATAGGAGTAATTTGAATATTTGTAAAATATTCTTCAGGCACAGCGACACTACCTTCAACACCTTCAGCTCTTTTGAGAACAATTTTAGAAAAGCGAAAATGTAGCAAAAGTGAATATGGTAGAAAAGAGATACCTCCGAATCACACTGTGCAATTAACACCAAAAACTCCAGGTTGGTGAAAATATAAGTAGATTTGCTCTTCTGAATCTTCTGTTTGGATAACAAATTTAGCGATGAATGAAAGCAAAATAAAAATATGGTTACTAATATAAGAAGGAAGAACTTGAAACTAGGAGAAATCACTAAATATCTGTTAAGTAGAAAAGATTTTACTTCGAAATTTGTAACTTATTTTTAGCGACCGCATCTACTCGGTATGACACTTCTTTCTTTTTTGGACCAAATTTCAATCCAGCAGCACTTCACGATCATGTAAGTAGCAAAACTTTTTATATAATTTCCCACGTGGTTGCATACTGGCGTTTCTGTTGAGAGTATTTTACCTGTTTGTGGGTGCCAAAAATTTATCAAATGCCTCAACACATTGAAATATGAAATAATGCCATTTATCTCTGATCATATTGTCCCTTACCTATTGATGGTTGTACTACTGATGAAAATTCTTTTCACAGGTTTTAAATGTATCCAAAATGGTTTGATTTATTTAAACTTGTTATGTTTAGGATGATAGTGTTTCTCCATTACCACTCTACAGTCCGCAAACACCAAAAACCCCTCTTGATAGTTCAACTGAAAAATCAGCAAGTCGCAAATTACTTGATCACCGAAGACAATTGGTGGTTGAACTTCTTGAAGAATATGGAATGTTTCCTTCAGGTTAGTTTCTGCTAATAATTGTTTTTAAAAATTATGATATTTCATTTACATTTATTGTGTGTTTTGAGGACAAGCCATTTCGGCTTTCCAAAACAAGTATCGGCAGTTCTTTCCTAGCAAGCAAACTCTAACACTTAAAATTCGCGAAATGCGACAAAAAATGATGGCAAGCATGCAATCTCCCATAACACCGTCGGCAGGTAATTACTATTTTGTTGTCAAAATAACTAGTACGGAAAACTTCAAGAGAGGGGGAATTGTTTGAAGTAGCAAACATTTTGTCAAATAATTTGTTGAATATGTCTTGCAATCAAAAGCATTAACATCATAAATCTGAGGAAACATTCACTAAAATTTGGCAGTCTACTATTTTTATAGATTGCTCATTTTCTCAGAAACAGAACAATTTGTTCGTAAAGCAAGTTATTTGAACATCATCAAGTGAACACTGCTGTAAGTAATTATTTTAGTATTTTTGAAGATATTATTGACTTTGCAAACAAAAAATAAGAAAATTGTTCAGATATATTAGATTCGAATGAAACAACATCATTTATTTTGATACGGATGTTTTTTCTTATAAATTAAGTTTATGTTAGCCAATTCGAATACGAATCATTGGTACCAATACAGCACATACCAACGAAATGTGAATACCAAATAAACTCAAAGGCAGCGTGCAAGTTATTTTATCAGTTTGCAAGATCCATTCGATTATATTCAACATTCATTTCAAATGGCATTCGCGGCCAGCAGTGTATCGAAACTTCAGAGAATTAGTTATTTATTAATTAAGTCTTAATTTTTTTGATTTTCAAGCTTAGCATTTATGTATAGTGCAAAGTTTGGCAAAGATTTTTGGCACTAGTCTTAGGCTAAGATAGATGAATTTCGATGAGTTCGAAATTCAAAAATTATTTTTTTTTTTTTTTGAATGTAGTACTTATGACACCCTTCATTGTTGTCTACATGAACAAGTTATCAAATTAGATGTAAAAATATGAAAATTTTAATTGTCCTGGGTCCAAATTTTGGTAATGGAATTATATGGTCAGTCAGTGTAGTACATCTCGCTTTAGTCCTGCTGTTGCATGTGGGACATTAATTTAGTTACTCTAGTGTCGGTTTTTTTTTTTTTAATTTTTTGGCACTGGTCAACCAAAATTTGTTATTATCATCTGAATCTGTCTAAATTTTTCGGATTTTTTTTCCGCTGTGCTTCAACACTACAAACCTGCTGTCAATCGTCATATCTACTTTATGTGCCATCTTCCATAGAATGAAATAAGATGACTTGTGATATGTGAGGTGGCTTAAAAGTTCTCGAAGACATATTTTTTTTATTTTTTTCAGCATACCCACTATTCTTTAATACACCACATATTCGATCCTCCTTTCTCTTCATTTTTTTACTCTATTCTTTCTTGGAGAATGCCCATAACGTTTTACATTTTATTGTAAAGAGCATATATTCTTGTGCTCACTTATCTTTGCTCCATTGCGAAGCAATTCATCAAGAAAACTAATCTTTCTAGATTAAGAATTTCGATTTCTCGAATTAGTTTTGAAGTAAGATTTTAAAATAATCACTGTATTGCTTTTTTGCCGATATCGGACAGATTTGCATTGTGTTTTTATTTGCCAAGTTTCAGCGCTTCATTCAACAATTTCCAGTACCACTAAGTTATATATTTTTTGTGCTTGTCAGGATTTGGCATGCGGTACACAAAACGAAAACATTAATTCCTTCTGAATTTGAATCATTAATAGTTAGTTTTGATTTTATTAAAGCAAAATTACAACTTCTTATTCAATTAGTTTTCATGAAAAGACCTTCCATTTGAATTATTAATTCAGCTTTGTTAAGCTGCTTATTTGATACTGTTTCATATCTCATTCTGCAAGTCATTCCCGTTTTTATCATTCGTAGTTGATATCACTGCGAAAGAAAGAAGGAGTGTCCTTTTATCGGTGTAGTACTTGTGTTTAAATATAATTTCATGAAAGCGTGCATTTTTTTAAACATTTGAGTGACGTTAATTGTTTTATTCATGTTTCATAAGAGATTTTCTAGCGTTTTTTGAAACGGGATTATGCTAATGTGATCTAAATTAAGCTGGTTGTTATTGTTGTAGTCGTTCTTATTTGGTATGTGATTTTTATAATTATGCACTGTCAGATTAATATTTTTATAACTAAAGCGGTTACCAAATGATTGCTGATATTAATGGAAACAAAGAGAAATAGTCCTGCTTGATTTTTCATTCAATTTTAATTGCTAAACCAAACGTGTGTTATTGCTTACTCTTCCTTACTAAAGTTAACTAGTGTGAATTGAAAAGGAGGGGAAAAAAGCAAGCGCTCCGTTACATATACATATCCAGTCTGTCTCCTGCAGAGTGATTCAGCAGAGCAACTCATAGTAGGATAAAGAATACATTGCACAGTTCAAGAATGACCGCTAAATGAAAGTAAAAATCTTATGCCCATTCAGGTTCGTTTCGTTCAAGTTTCGCAGATGTGTGATTCACACTTTTGTGCTCTCAGTCTTATTAATCTGTTGAATATCAACTGATAATAAATGGAATGATCCGAAATCATGTTCATATTGTAAATTTAAGATGTATTATGTAAATCTTTGTTATTCGGAAAAATTTTTGAAGTTATCAATAATTGACTACACTTCATTTTTTTTTTTTCTGAGATTTGTTCGTTATTCTCTTAACTATGTACTGGAATAAGTCGGGTTTGCATTAATGCAGTCATCTAAGGAATTGCTGACTGATATCATTGGTTCTAAAACTTGTAGAATAGATGTAAAGGAATTTTACGGAAGCTTTAAATTTGTTTAAGAAAAAAGAAAAAAAAAACATGCATTTTTGAATAGTTTGGATATACATTCAAAGACATTGACTTTAGAAGAAATAAACAGAATGCACACATTAGCTGTCAGCAGCGTATAATTCATTTATTTAATCGGGTCATTTTTTTGTTTTATGTTATTGGCTTTTCTATCCCAAATACTGCGTTTCTAATACGGTTCATTGATATATGGTATTCTTTTGTAACTTGTGACGTAGTTTGTTTTTCAATTCTTTCAATGAAATCTTCATGCTAATTGGATTTTTTTTTTTTAAATTGTTAGCTTCATATACAGTGATGTAAGTCATGATAATACGTGTATTAATCATCCTTTGTTATTATTTGTCATTCGAAGAAATAAGTAGTCTTATCTATTAGTAACATATTGACGCTAGCCATTTTTCTCCATTTACTCACTCTTGTCAGCTGTATACTGTATAAATATTTGTTTTTTCTGTTCATTTAACTTATTCCATTTTCTTGATACTATTTTCAAGATCAAAGAGTTTATGAGATATTTGTCTACCAAGCAGAAAGAATGAAGAGAAAAAAAAAGTGAGGCAAAAAGAGAAAAAGATTATTACCACAAATAACTGTCGTTCATACTGTTCGTTCGATGTTTCAAATGGAGATTCCGGATTGTTACTAAACAAATCCTAAACCATAGTGACATAGAAAAAGTCATGAGGAGATTTCTACATTTCTTGATTATCTTGTTAGTAGTACAATAAAATGCATCATTTGCTAGACCGGACTGAAACATTTCAGTCAAAATTTTTGCCTCGCTGCTGAAGTCTTGACTCAGAGTGCAGGATAAAATACGGCGAAGAGAAAAGATGAAAAGATGAATATTATGGTCAGGGTTTGAAGCCTCATTATTAGATTCTGGACCCAAAGTAGGAATTAGAAGTGGACGAGATAATCGATGAGTTAGGATTTTTTTCTGTTTCGAATTAGGGTTTTAGGTTTTAGGAATCATATTAGGGAAAGGATTGGTGAGGTATTTTCCTAAAAAGTCAAATAGAGAGCAGAAATTAAGGTGGCAGGAGAATAGAGGGAAGAAAAAGAGGAAGGGGAGTGCCTTACTTTTATGAATTACAAAAAAAAAATTAGAAATTCATTCATAAAAACTATGAGCATACTCTATATCGTGAAAGTGCCTTCACAATGCAAATTTCGGGTTTGATTGAGAAGCTTAGCACTCCAGTATTTCGGCATTTCTTCGTGCTAATCAAGAGTATTTGGTGTCCCATTTGCAGCACTATAGTTAAGAAAGTTGTGTCTTGTCATAAGTTTCGAGACTGGATTCATTCAGTTAGTATTTGTAATGAACTTCTAGAGTTTAGTCCAATTTCTGCAAAAACTTGCGGCATTCATACACAATCAACTTATTATTTAGATGTGTTATGTGTCTTTCCGGATTTATTAATACAAAGCCTGAAGAGGAAAGCTGTCGCTAATTGTCCGATTCATCCATATAGTTTGCAAATAGTTATATGATTATCAGTTATGCACTATTATCAATTGATTCAACAGAAGCCAGAGTGGGATTGTCGCAAGTAAAACCAAGTATTGTTCTAAGAAAACAACACGGCCGCATGTTGGACACCGATTGGCTTTTCTATCCTTTAAATAATCAAAGAGTTTTTGATTGACAAGGAAGATTTGGCCACCATAGATGATTTATTATAAATTAACCGATTGGCTTTTGATTTCTTCCGATGAATCAAATTCTAGCTCTTAATTGATTTTTAAAATTTAAAATTCATATCATTGATTTCTTTATTCCGTTGAATTTGAAATCCATTTAAAATTTCTTCACAAAAAACACTGTATATTTTATAAAATACTTCGAAATTCCTTGTAATCTATGTATCAAATTACGTCGCATCTTCGTTTTTGGCTATTGCTGCATTTTTTAGTATTCAAACCAACCACTATTTCTTTTTGGTTGAGTTTGCTGTATATATTATTTTCTATTTATAAACAAATGAGTCGATAATACATATTTACAAAAATATCTTGAGAAAGTCTGTAGCAAATAATTTCTATGTAAATTTGACATATAAACTACAGGGAATTTTTTTTGAAAGAAACCTGTTTCGCTAGGAATTTTTGGACGGACTTGAAATTTAACAGGATGAAGAAATCAATAAATATAAGTACTAAGATATCTGCTTAAGGAATTATATTCAGGTCACCGAAAAAAAATTCAAGCCTGATCAAATCAAAAAGATATACCCATTGCGATGCAGCGAGAGCGGCGAATAATCAATGACAAAGCACTGAATCGCATTAGTTTGCAAAAACTTATGCTTGAGGGTTCAGATTGCAAATTCAAACCTCAAACCTTAGTGTGAGGGAAAGTTTCAAAATTCAATTTCTAATGTTCTTCAGTACACACGAAATGAACTGACGTATTTCTGAAATCCCTATGAAAACAAGCTGGTCATTTCACAAATAAAAAACTTATTCGAGATTTTTAGAAGAAGCATATATCTTGCTTTATCGATCTTCTCCCCTGTCAAGTTTTCTGATGAGTATTTTAGTCTGAAATATAAAGTCTTGAAATATTTTTGAAGACTGGTTTGGTTGGAAAAAATTTTCTAAATTAGCTTAAAAATGACTATCAAAAATAAGCAAATGAAATCGAGAGAACCAAGATTTGGTTTTTCATAAAGTGAATTTCAAATTTAAAAGTTTCAACAAAAGTACGAATTAAAATTCGGTTTAACTTCAAAAATGAACTTGAACTTGAGCTCTAATTTTAGTCTATCTTTCATTAATATTTATTCGAATCAGTTAGTTTTCATTATTTTCTTTGGATGTAGCCGACAAAACTGCCTTCAGTTTTGTCATCCTCATGAATATCCATATTCAGATATGGAATCAGGTTTTGACATTTCATGAGCAACTTTCTCACCGTTTCATACATTGCTGTACTATGCAGTATTCTTTGCCCATCGCTCATTTTTTTACTTTTTTAATAACGACGACACAAAATTTATCTTCATTATATTTCTAGTATTGCAGTCAGATGATGGCTTCATTTCAGCAAAGCAACTTTTAAGAAAATGAATAATGCGGTGCATCCCAGCACGGAACAAATGTTGAGTTATTCATTATTTTGGGGATATTTTAATTTAATCCACAGTGATTCCAGAAGTACTGAACAATTTATTGTTGCTTGATAGCAAGAATGAAGATGAAGAACTTTTGGGCTGAAGAAAAATGCTGCGAATCTGGAAGTCCTAATATTCATTGTCAGCAAAAAAAGAGGCCTGAACATGTCTTGTCTTGAATTGTGATTTATTCTGGAAAAATGTCGATATTTGCTCATTTTCTCTCCTCTTGGTCAGTCAAAATGATCTTATATTCATAGCAAGGCTTCATATTATGACTTTGAGCTTGGACAATCAAATTCATATAATCATGTTTATCATAAATGATGTTATTGGAGAAAAGACTGCAATCCATTCTTGGATTTTGTTCTGACGTCATATTCAAATATTAGAGATACAATTATCGACCTTCGAGATAAATGTCATGAATGAAATCAGATTTATTGCTTGCGTCACCACAATCCATGCCGAAATCACTATTTTTTCCAGAAAAAATAAATTCAGCGATTACAAGCAACGGACTTTTTAATGATTACAGATTATGATAATATTTATTTTCTCACACACTTTATTTTAGTGAATTATTCATTATTCTTAAAGGTAACGATTACAGACTACTGATTTTTCTAGATACTCATCATTATTAAACGACGAAGCTTTAACTTATATTACATTTCACTATTAAGTCTGTCTCAATGCAATTTTTTTTTTTTTTTTTTTCTTACAAATTTTGCAGCAGATTGTGCTATTGATTGGATTGATTAAATAAATGGATGCGTTCAGAAACAAATACCAGAACTTATTTTTTAGATACTTCCAGATCTTCCTTTTTTTTTGTTGAATCTAAATGAATGAATTCAAAAAATTCATATAATGAATTCCGAATGAAACATTTGCATAACATATGCTTGTGTTGTGCCATCGGCAAATGTGAGCCAGGGTAATGAGGTTTCTGGATAAGCCGACTTTTTACTGCATATGACATATAATGTTCTCTGGTGTTAAAGTGATTTGAATTTTTAAATAGTTGTTCAACTTTCCAATCCATCGTAACGTTCAACATTAGATTGTCTATTCAGCTCCTCAACCGCCCCCAAAATAGAGTAACAAATATCGGCTTTTTCAAAAATACCAGTCAGAGTTGTTAAAAACGAGACTGGTACCAAGGCTCTTATCAGAAAATCTGTTCATTAAGAAAAATAAGATGATCATTGATAACATGTACAACATGCTATAAATATGATTTATTGAGTTTACAGTAATATCTGCAAAGAAATAAACAAGCCATAAAAAGACAAAATTTGTTTTTATCGTTATATTTCCGTTTAACATAAACTGCGTAATAAATGATATTTGCAGCAAATGAACGACTGCTTACATAATGATAGCTTACTATTTTCAGCAGTTTACTATATAAAAGATGCGCATATTATGACAAGTCATGAATCATCCTAGTTCTACTTTATCATCTTATAATTACATCGGTTAGATAAGATACAGAAAATCCATCTATAAAACGAAGAATAAAACATGAATTCTGTAATCTCCGGTCCATAAGATAGACTTCACAACTATACATTGAGGAAGCTTCCAACCTAAGCTTAAATTAAACATCACCAGAATCGAATTTGCGATTTTTCTTAAGCAAATACTTTTTTATTAAACTATAGCCAAGTTTATTTCAAGCTCAAATTCCGCCTTCATCTAGTTTCTTAGTTTGATCTAAACTTAATTAGTTCAAGTTGCAATCTTTCTAGGATCTTCAGAACTTTTGTTAAATACGTAAATTTTTGCTTCGCATAACTCACCCGTAGAAATAATAGTGCTATACATATGTTTTAGAACATGTTCAACATTTAGTAAGCCTGAGCACAAAATAAATATCGCCAGTACTAGAGGCAACACATAATTAACAAGCGGGTATTTCCCAAATTTTTATTCAGAGATCTATCCCGAATTATTCATACAATATTAATCTCAGAATCTAGAAAACAAACAGAACCTAAGTTCATGTCTGCTAATTGTTATACTGTCAAAAAGGAATTTGTCTACTAGAATACTGAACAGATTGCGAAGGCAACAACATGGCATCCAATTCATCCGTTAAATTCTGCAGCATACTACCAATATCGTTCAATATATCGCCATTTCTCGCTGATGTTGAGTAACTTGAATTATGCAACCTATCAACATAACAAAGTAGAAAATTATGAGTACCAATAATTAATTTAGCATTTTTCGACAACTTAGCATTTTTAATTACGCGGCTTGGACAAAGGTAAATCTAACGGTAAATCATTTATCCTTCTTTGCAAAAAAAGAAAAGGATAAATGACTTTTTTAGTAAATGCAAGTTGTTATTCAAAAATTTACCATAAAAACCAAAAACGCAAATTGTCATAATATCTGCAGTTTTTAAATTCCATTTGCTTGTATTTTAAACTGATCAAACTGAATTTCTGGTGAAAATTTTAGTAGATATGCTTACCTTCGACATGCCGTATTCGGCTGCGAAAATCTGCTATTTGTCGATTCTTCATTACATTTGTGTCCCAACAATAAGCCATTACAACTTTTTACTGCATCACAGTTATCTTTTGCAAATGAAAGTTGCTCATTTGACGAGAAAGAACTAATCTCATCATAGTGTCGTTCAAAATTACTATCATTTGTTATGTCTGATTCAGTTGTTGTTGCCATCGCCGATTCATTGAACGCCGATTTCAAAAGCTGAACAGATCCTTCACATACTAAGGGTGCTGAAACGAATCACCTTAAAAACGATTATAACAAATTCACTACAATTATTAGAAATGATCATTTTCGTGCTACGGATTTTTTTGATGGTCTTATGTTTTTCAGGAAAGACATTAAGTTTCTTTTATTTCGGATCTCTCTTTTTGTTTCTATATGTTATTAACGTAAATTGTTCTCACTCGCAACAAATTTTACGTGCTTTTTCATCTAGAACAGTACACTAATCGAACTGATGAATAATGACAAAGCGTTTCAGGCAAACAGAAAGAATCTAATACGCAGAGAACAGTCTTTACAAATGATGTTAGAATAAAAAGTTGTCATAAAAAATTACCAGGAGGAGGTGGATAATCTTCTGAATCAGAACTGATCGAATTATCAGCAGTGCTTAGAATCCTAGCGGGAAACACGGATTGTTGCTGAATGACAGAATGTTTCTGCAAACTTTCATCAGAAAGAATTTGAGAAAGGGAATACAGATTCATCTGTAGTGAACTTGTTTTTTGCTTATTTAAGCCGCATTTCAGTGATTGTTGATCACATCCTTGCAAATGGTAGGGAACCACCTCGTTCGCTAGTGATTGATAGTGTGGATAAACCTAAACAGAGCATATTCAAAATAACAAACATTTTCAGCATTTCCAATTTTCACTCATAGTGAAAAAGTCACCTGAACTGCTTGTTTTTGTGCATGCGATTCAGTAGAAGAGACCTCACAGAGATGTGAATGTTGTTTCCTCATAGTGGAACAATTATTATATAAGCTGTCTAAATTAGCTGGATAGAAAGTAGATGTTGCAGCAGAAAGTGGTGGCATTTCCAGGTGTGATCGCAAATCGTCGTAAATTGCCTAAAGTTCTTTTTTTAATGATACGGTTCAATTTCTTTAAATATGCTTATATCTATGGAATATTTATTTGGGGAAAAAATAAACAAGCACTGAAGAAACGGAGGAAAGCACTGAGGAAAAGAATTTTACATAAAATATTATATGCACTTTTTTATATACAGTTCCTATTTCCAACAAAAAACTTGCCTGAGCACCTATTTTGTTATGATGCACTGCAACAGTCACAAGTTGCTGCAGATCATTCTTCGGCTGATTCCGACCGAATTTATGATCCTGTAAACAGTTGGGTAAATACATAGTCTACATAATATGCAAAATATAATTGCCTTAAAATTTTTTTCAATAGTCGACCCAATTATTCAAATGGAGTCAAAAATTTGATTTTCATCATAAATCGAATTTTTAAGTTTATGGAATCCAATTCTAACTTGACTTGCTCAGTAGATAGTGTGAACAAAAAAATAAAAATATTCAATCCTTAAGCACTCCATGCAAAATTCACACTCATAATTTGTTTTATAAAAAAGTGACTCCGACAAGTAAAATAGTCTGTTATTCAATGCAAATCTCAAAAAAATAGGTGAACCTTCATTTTTTTGATAGCAAGGCCAAGACGTTTTAAATGCCCCAACTTCTTGATGCCGATATCTTCGAAGTCTTCCCATGTAAAATTCTGAATTTCAGCAACTGTACAGTATCCTTGATCTTCGAATAATGCAACATATTCAGGAAGGCCAATTAATGGAAGCCAATCTCTAAAATTTTCATTTAACGCATTATTGAAGACAGATATTATTTTTGTTCGAATAACAGTGAAGTAATTCGAGCAGTAAAATAGTTCGAAAATTACTAGCAATAAAAACAACCTTAACTTTCCTGATGGTACCAATGTTGGCCAAGTATCGGTTATACGCCACCTATGAATTTCCGAAATAAGAAGCTTTCGATGATTTGGATGGGTTATTCCCAGTGCTGTCAAATCTTCAGGTGTTATTCGGGCGATTGTCGGAAGATCGTAACCTTGAGCCAAGAAAGAAGTTAAATATTCCGGATATCCCAAACTCCCCAACCATAATGCCAAAATTTCTGATTCCTGTAATATACTAGGTAAGTCGAATTCAAAAACCTTAATAGGGGGCATTAATTTTCACTTACAATCGAAGATGCTGGAAAAAAGACGAATAAAAAATGAAACGAAAAAATACTGGACATTGATTTGATCTAATGCATAAGTGGCACAAAAAATAGTAACTGACTACTGCAAAAATTACGATTACCGATGAGAAAAAAAAGAAATTAAACAGAGGATTAAAATTGCTGAGAAGGATAGTTACAACAAATAGTTCAAATTTTTTCAGAAAATTTATTAAAACTAAAAATAACACCACTCTTGTCTATTTTAGTGTAAAATTTGGGTCATCGAAAAGTTTTGCTATTACATAAATTTGTATGCGTATGGCATACCTCCACTCCCTTGAGCATCATGTCAGAAAAGGATAATCTAGAGATATCCATTAAATTATCTCCATGAACGTGTTCAGTTGCTGAATCGTCAAACAAATTCGCTGTATTATTCATGATCAAAGAAGCATCACCACTACTACAGCTCTGCACCGAAAGACGTGACTGGGAACTATGCGGTAACAGACCCAGCGACGATCCACATACTGTAATAACAAATTACTGAAAACTACAGCTTAACATTATCAACAGCATTAGGCAACTAGGATGCTATAAATCATAAAATTTTTGACTGAAACCATTTAAACTTGATAAAGTGTCGTTAACGATAAGAGAATCTGCAAAAAGGCAAACCAATAAATGAAATTCTTGAAAATAAAAAATAAAAAAACTAAAAATTTTTACTAATGGTGCCTTGAGTACCAACTGTTGAACAGCCATGCGAGGAACCACTCTAAAATACGCTGATGATTACTTGCAATCACAATTTTTAGTTTTACTATTACCATAGTCGACATAATGATTATTGTTATTATTCTTACCTTAATCTTACTATTCCACCGTTTGAAATATCACTAAGTTCTAATTCAAACAAGTTTTGCCAAGATGTTAAAATTTTGCGTTTCAACCAGGAAGCAAAACTATGGGGGGTTCATAATCTTCGTTCATAAAGTTATAGTTTACTTGTGCATTTAAATACGAAATCTTGGCATGAAACATTTGACGAGTCACGCAAAAATGGCGTACCAATGCACTGATGTACAAAAATAATACCATTCACCCTCGCCTTGGAACCATCAGTTTTGTTTCTTTTATCTAGCAACTGAATTTCAATATATCTGCATTAAAAATACCTTACGAACGCCAACTTTTTGCATTTAGAACTTGAGTAATGAAATTCCAAAATGTGAGCCCAAAAGATCTAATGAACTATATAAACGATACGTTCCAGGACAGCAATTATGAAAAAATTGTTATCATTACTTGTATTTTATGAAAACGACAGAAATGAAAAAATCCAAATACCTTCATACTTTCGAAGCCAGAAGAACTGTCATGACTTGAGCTGGAACCGGCAGAATTTCGATGGCATGAATTACATAATAAATCATCAGAATTCTGTCCATTGACAGAAAAAGATCGCTGTTTCAAATCACTGGATGAGGATGGTGATGCAGTAATCACATTCCTCTGACATTCCATTTCCAGATTCATATCCGAATGCATGGAACAATCTGAAAGTTTTTCATCATTTTTTTAAAATCAACTTTGTAATATGACTATATGTCACTGAATGATCTATATAGTATAAAGACATAAAATTATTGGAAAATCAATTGTAAGAACTACTAGTGGAAATAATCTAATGGCAATGACCACACAAAATTTTGGTCAGGGCAGTTTGTAAAGAGATATGGTTTCAGTATTAGTGTGAAAATAGAAAGGTTCTAAAAATCATACTTTTATTCAAAAATTTCAAACTTATTTCCACTTCGAGAAGTTACGATGAAAAATTCTTCAATGTTAGATTTTGGAGAAACCAATTAAGAAGAAAGACAATATTTAAAGATAGTGAAAAGGCAGAGAACGGGAAAGGAATCCAAAATTCCCATCAGCTATTAATTTAACGAATATCTGGATTTCTTTTTTTTTTTTTTTTTGGAACACCAATCGATTGCAGAAAATACTACTGAAACGACATAAATTTTATGTGGTCTAAGGAGAGGAATGATAAGGCTTGGCGAAAAGAAAAATAATCATTAAATGCGTAATGCAATAAAATTCAAAAATGTGGATAGAAGCGGAAATTTAGTTATTTATCGGTGGAACATAGATCTGTTTGCGAAAGTATGCGTTATGTGAAAGATAATCATTTGGTTGAGAAAGTGGAATTGAACTCATTCGCAGAACCGTTTACTCTGTAATAATTCTTACATAATATAAAGTGAAAGCCGTATTCCAATCCAATAATATAGGCAATCCTGTTCACATTAATAATAATACTAACATTTAGATGATGTTAACAATGGATATCCGCCTGATACATTATCATTACATGAAACATATACAGTCATGCTAACATAGCATTTCATAAAAAAGAAGTTTTATAATCATCTTTTTTGCCATTCTCTCCTTTAAATCGATTCTTATCGTCGTTTTCTGTTCTACATAGATTTAAAATTAAATATTTGTCATTCGATAAATACACTGGAAATGAAACGCAGAAAATGAATGAGAAAGGGAAAAGTACCATGAGTACCAAAAATCAATGCCTATCAAATTTCCATTAACAGAACTAACCATTAGAGAATCATAACTACGCTCTGTAATTAACACAGAAGAAGTAACTACTGTTAATCATCATACTACTAATTTAATAACTACGAAAGAATCACTACGAAAATCACTACAGCAGTGATTACTACTGTATATCTTTTTACCAAACCAATTTTTTAATCTCCTTTTCCATTCCCACATTTTCTATCAACAAAGACGTGCACTCAACCATGAAGCTTCGATGATTTGGTGAATGCATAAAAGTTAGAGAAAATAATCGTCTTCAGAAAACTTTTCAAAAAATTTCTGGAATTAAATGTACAAACAATGACTGAGGGACAATATTACAGACAATTTTCTTTCTGAGAATTACGATCGAAATAGGAATTAAAAGAATACCAATAATGAAAAGAAGAGAATACCAATAATGAAAAGAAGAAATTAAGTCAATATTAGATTCAGCAACGAACTCAGGACCAACATCTGGTCGATTAAATCTCAGAGATAGAAGAAAATCAGTCCAAAGAATTTGCATTAAATGTCAGCAAAGAAAATCCCATAAATTACATTTTTGCAGTCAGTTAAAAATCTCTTCTAAACTATACTTATACAAAATCAAATTTACATTCGCTTTATTTTACAAATTTTAAGAAGCAGTACAAACCTTTTTTCCCGTTGAGTAACGAATGAACAGAATATGAATCATCTACGAAATACAAACTTGAAGGTACCATCAATGCTGTCATGCTGGTGGATGGTACATGTAACATGTTTGACAGAGATTTTGCATCTGTAACTGTTAGTTTGGTAAGTGAAGAATCAGAAAGCTCACAAAAAATTAGGGTACTATGATCAAATTTTACCATCTTTAGATTTCATTCCTTTATCTTCCAACACAGCAATAAAATATTTTTTTAATTTCAAAAATTTACAGAAATATAATGATTTTAGAAAAAAAATTAGACTTTTATTACATGAACCAGAGACCAAGAAAGCATATTAAAACTTATCATAAAATACAGTTTGTAGTACGGAAGAAAGTGTAATCTAACGGACAAGAGGTACTATGAAAAAGAAGCTTAAGTATACAAAAAAGTCTGACAGCAAATTTTTGCCATTAACACTTGATCTGGCTTCATATGCATATATACAATTTAATATTTGCATGAAAAGATGATATCTTAACTTGTTTCTCTAAAACTGAACAACTATCCCTCAGATAAACCGTTTATAAAAAATACATACTTTTTTATATGAAATATTGTGGAGAATGCCTATCACTGAGATCACTGACACTTCGGCATATTCATGTTACTAAGAAATAAAATAAAATGTGATTTGAATTGTTTACCGTAGTCTCAGCAAATGCCCCTCCCGTCGTTTCTCTTCAAATCAGCAAACGAAAAGACAATATTTCAATTTGCTACAGATAGTAATAACTAAATACATAATGAAAAAATTCCGAAAACAAACAAATGAACAAAGTTTCACAGCACGTTTTCATTACCAATTGTGTACGCCGGAAGAATCACCAATTATCGGAATTGGAATAAAATAAAAGAATTTTCTTCCAGTGAATTAAACTCCGCATTGGAACATTAATTAGTGGTAATTTGACCTAGCTAATCAGTAAATCTTTTGGCAAAAGACGGTTATTGAAAAATAAATGGGAAATTTATGAAGTGTTCTGGAAAAAAAAGGAAGATCTTGAACGCCTATCATGGAAATCTTCATGTTGGAAAGAAAACTATAAAGCTTACTTTTACAATACTTTCTACTTTCTAATAAGCCATTCCTTTGTTGCAATACAACAGGACGTTCCAAGTGATAAAAGTCCTCTGCGGCCACAGGTTTAACAATATTCGTCTGACATGTTCTGTACTTCTGAGTGTTACTATCGGGTACTATAGGGACTGAGACCTGAATCATTTCTTGACAGAAGTTTCCGCTTTATAAATACATTCATATTCCACTACCAAATAGATTTTGAAAAAATAATGGTAGAGAACACAACTAATCATATAAGAAATTGTTCCTCTTATGATGATAATTTTGAATTTACAAGATTTTTAGCAAGAAGACTAAAGAGTTTTTAAAAACAAACTTTTTTAACCTGTCGTGGTATTTGTTGCACTACAGCAGAACCTGAACGTGGTCCCAAACGTGATGGCATTACAATCACTGAAAAGGAATAACTGATTACTGTAAACTGTACTTCATCATCATTAAAATATCGACAAGATTCTAAAAAAATATGTTTCCTTAAATTCATACGCTATATAAACGAAATATAAGAAGAAATAGAGCCAACTACAATGTACCAATTAAATTTTGAATTTCAGCTCATAAATAAATTTATATGTATCTGCAATCCATATATCACTGGATTTGACAATTGCAGTAGCACTGCAACACAAAAAGTAACCGAGTTATTTTTCCAATATTATTGAAAGATTATTTTTATTGAACTAGTGTGATTTCCATCGCCTTTCTTGCTCCTTCTCTTTCGACTCTTTCTATGTCTAACCAATGTGATATTTTGCTATTAGGTGAAAATAACGAAAAAAAAAAGAGTAGCATATTTGATATTTTCAAAAAAACATTTTTCGTTTAGGTTACTGACGTGACGGGAAGTGAAAGACCTAAACGAAAAATCTCGAGATATTTCTCCAACTTTTCTGCCAAATGCGGGAACTTCTGCAAACTTTTTCAGATGTTCAACTTTGAATACGCTTAATTTTCTGGTAACCCATAATATATCTGGCGTGATTTCGTTCAATTTTTATGCCAGCTAGCCGTAGTAGGCGAAGAAAAAAATTGGAAAATAATAAGATATATTTTCTGAGTTATGATAAAGCAAATAAATACTTCCTAACAAGCCTGATGAAAGAGCAAGACAAGAGAAGTTCTGTAAACCTGCGTGATTTTCCAATAAATCATATATCTTTTTGTTCATCGCTATTCTTACTGCAAGACTACTTTCAGTAAAATGTCAGAGATGAAAAAAATCCAATCTCCCGGGAAATTATTTATGAATTGGAAATTATAAGCAGCATAGTTTTATAAAAAACTTGCATGGGTAAATAGATCGGTCATATTTTTAACAGTCAAGAAAAGAAAAATTGTTTATGTATTAAATAGCAAAAAATGAGCAAACTGGAAGGTGCACTATTTTTGGAAAGCTAAGAAAAGGAAACTCCATTTTTCGGGTCCACCATTAATCATATGTAAACTTCTGATTTTTAGCTCTTTCAACAGTTACGGAAAAAATGACTGGATATTTGAACAATAAGGCAGAGAAACAATAACATAACTTTTCCGCAGAGCTACAGGTGGAATCCATTATTTTTTTATGTGCACAAAAAACAGGATTACCTATTGTTGAAATTGAGATATCAAGCGTTCTTATTTTTAGGTTAGGAACTGTGATTAATTATTGAAATATATTGCAAACAGCGCAGTGGATAGTGAGAGTCACGGAAATCAAAAAAATTGTGTATAACTTCCCGAAATTCGTAAATCGATCTGAATATCAATTGAATCCAAACTGGAAAGCAACTGTAGCTTAAAAAGTATACGGTTACATGCAGGAAATCGTGAAATGAACGGCCAAATGTATTAAAGAAAACGATAATTTTTCCAAGAGGCCGAAAATCCATATTATTTTATCTGTTTCAAGGTTGGAACTACAGATCTCTGCATGGAAATTTCCATTTCTTATTAAGGCATTTGTTAGTGAGGGTGATTGGAGAAATGAAAATGCTAATTAATCATTCTAAAGTTTTGTATGGCATAGGTTTGCATCTTTATAAGCATGATGGAGTATGTACGTATGAATGTATTATATATATGTTCAGGTAACATGAAAGGAGAAATCTCCTGAAAGAAACTGAAAATCTGGAAAAACAGCGAATAAATCACTTAAAATTACAAAATATTAGCAGTATCATTAAGAGTTCCTTTGACATAGTTACATCTAGAGGAAGATATCACTGATAACCGAACTGCTACATTATCACAAATGAATGTATTTCATCGCAAGCATGCACACTAGCTGACCAGAAGAAATGTTAAATGTTTCAAACTGTGAAAACATTAGCATTAGCATTAAATCTTATGTGATGTAAGAACTTGAAATAACGCAATGAAGGCAGTAATGCTTCTATGTTCCAAAAAAAAACATAACTTCGACAAAAGAATGATTTACCATTATATTTTTTATGGTAGCATGCAATCGACGGTTCGATAATTGTCTCGAGATGACAGACTGGAACTATAATATTCATCTAAAGATACATTTGTACAGTATCTTATGTATGAGAGTAGCTCTTGCACCATGAAGCAATGGAAAGCTATCACCAGCAAATGGCAGCCACCAGTTTTTAGTATTAAAAATTATTCTAGAGGAATTTTGATTAAAAAGCATTTAGCCTTTATTTTCCAAGATTTCCACTATCGAATAAGTGCTCACTTCAGGGAACTAAGCTGAGGGAAAATCTGCAATACAGTGTGTAAAAATTACGCCACTAAATGAGGTTACAAGTTTCTTCGAAAAAGTGCTTATTCCTGTTCAAGTACACTGCGGCTTTTTGTTTTCATTTGATTTTCAAATGAAACTGTAAACTTATTGGCAAAAATCAAATGTGAACTGCAAGCGAAAATGCTGAATATCAATTCTATCGTAGTATTCTTGATGACAATAACAGCAGAATAACTGAAGAAAAATCGAGAATGAATTAGTAGCTGAAAATCGCTTACAGAAAGGATGACTATTGGATGAGATTTTTTCTCTCACAAATAGATTCTTGGAGGAGTTTGATAACAAGAGAAAAGCTAGGATTGATATTATGCTTTCTGGTCCTTGGCATCCACTAAGCAATGTTGACAAAAAACATTATAATAACTTTTCGAACAGTCAGCTGATAATAAATTAAGCGGAAACTGAAAAATGCAACATAATACGAAAACTGAGATTTTAAAAGCATGCAAACTATCCAGTAAAAATCTTTCAGCATGAATAAGTCATTTATGGAAACCAGAGTCGATACTGTATGAATCTTTTATAGAAACCCAATTTGAAACGCTATATTTTACAAAATATGACTTATATAAATTCATTTTATGGTTAAAGTTGCAAAATAACAAATCATAAATTGCTATGTAAACGTCAAAGAACTGTACTGACTTTCTTGACAAACTAGTTACTTGAAAACATCCATTCCAAACAACCAACAGCAATGTTTCGGTGATAGTATCCAAGATATAAACATGTTCAAGACAATAATACCTCACAACTGCCCAATCATTTTTTATGACTTATTTATCCGAAAAGAAACTGGCGATGCTAATCACTAAAGCTGTTACCCGACTGATAAGCAGCAATACATTCTCACCTTTATTGTGCCCTGTTTACTTTCGCAACGCTTAACCACTGATAAAATCGCACTGCAGGGAGTTTTTTGGTAAAGCTCTCTAGAATGGAAAACTAATAACTCGAAATAATCTAAACATCTTTTAATTACATGGTATAAGTTAGAAAAGCAAAAAAGAAAAAAAAAAGGCTCACAAAAAGAAAGTAAGTTCAATATCCAGAAGGAAAATATGTGAAAAACTGTTTAAAAAATGGAAAAATTTGAAAAGAACGTAGAGGATAGTAATTTTATTCTTTCAATCAATGGATGAGAAGACGGCAGTAATAAATTGAGGAAACAGGATGGAAGAAAAGAAGAAACTCGAAACTTCAAGAACAGGGAAAAAAAATAGTTCTAAATCTACATAACAGCTCTCACCACTGATCAAGATTTTTCCTGGAATCGAAATTTCTACATTCACATCAACACAATCAGTAATAAGAAAAAGGAATGAAATGAGGTAGCAGATCTTTCTAGTATCTTTTTAGGTTTCGAGAATTTACAATCATAATGAGACAACTTCACTAGATTTGATGAAGCTTTAAGTGAGCGCCAGATTTGGCAACACACCTCCTCAGATAGACTCACTGTCCATTTAGTGTACTATCAATGATGCTAACTAGCAGCTCAGAATCTCAGCATACTACATAATCTTTTCTGCTCTTTTGAGGTTTTTACGAATAATTCTCCTTGTTCAAATCGGATTACGAGAGATTGTTGTTATTAGAATAATATTTAAGGTGAAGAAAATTTAATACACATTTATTTTTATTGTAAATAGATAACAGTTTGTTAAAAATTCCATAGTATTTAAATATTGTTTGAACAGTAATTAGCGGATAACATAGAAAACATGCAGTAATCATAAATTACTCACGAATAAAAATACAGGAAAGGAATCAAATGAAAAATTCGTTGTTAACTGTATTTCTAATGGCACAGTTTTATTTGCTATATACATCCAGAGAGACAGAGCGTTCAAGTTTTTCATATTTTAGTAAGAACATTAAATATGGACTGGGAAGAATTGATCGACAACTGATCGACAGTGTGGGAAAGAGACAGATGTACCCCGGCATTTAACAACTTTCGCTTGAATTTCAAGTATATTGATTTGGCACGTGATTCAACCCGACAGTGAGATCTGCTATTGAGCGAAAAAAGTTACCCGTCGATAACAATTGCCCCTCTTCTAAACTTCCATTCGTATTGTCTCGTATTGTCAAGAATTTATATCACTATTATGGCATCTTATCATTTTGAGGTATCAAGCAAAGTTACTCCTTTATCAAAGCAGCTAATTTCGGCTAAAGTGAGGACTAGGATTGAAGATCTGTACCTAAGTACACTACAAATCTATGACTACAAAAATTAAAATTATTAAATTCTCTATCTCTTCACAATGATATTTACCTAGAAGAGAACATAGTCCCTATTTTTTGCTTAGTGACCTCTCAGCTGTTTTTTACCTAACAGTCAACGGTAACAATTATATGCTCAGAAAGCAAGTGTAGCTACGACTTGCAGACAGACATTTACAAAAGAAATACGAACAAAGTGCGAAATGTAGTCGCATCGTCAACAACGGGTCACTGCTGCAACGGCGATTCGAGTCTTGACAAAGCAAATACAACCAGCAGGGACCAATGTGCAAAAGCAAGCAGCACAGCACAACCCCATCACATATGGTATGGTATGGTTCTATAGTCGATACACCTTCATGGTCAAATTGATCAGCAGGACAACGGATCGACCAATCCCTCAACGATAAAACACATCTACAAGCACACACGACACACACACACACACACACACACACACACACACACACACACACACACACACACACACACATATGTGACACCAAATGAGAGTTTTGCTATTACCGAAGGAAGACATATGCACATAAGTGTTATTCATATATACGAATGTATGAAGGACTGTAGCAGAAGTTTCTTTCTTGCCAATACTGAATGGAAAGTTGAGTAGTTTGAAATGTTAAGGCTTTAAGTTTGTCAAGAACATGATGAAGTTAAAGGCTAGAACAGCAGCTGCATCAACACCTGTCGTGAAACGACCGCAGAATAAAAAATCCATACCTCTCTCTCTCCATACACAACTTTTATGGATTTGGAATTAATTATTATTCAGAAAGTAACAAATAATAAATTGTTATTCAGAGAGTAACAAACACTGTTAGAATCCAAATTTTTCGAAATCCAAGTTTACCCGGGTAGGCTCGATTAAGAAATCATAATATATGTGCACTTTTAAATAATGTACGTGAAAAGTCATGAAAGAGAATCTGGAGGAGTATGAAGATGCAATATTTTCTGGTTTCTATCACTGAAAGTCACCTGCTTACTAACTACGGATTCTACGTTTATTAGTATAGTAGACCGATCAATAATAGAAAAACTGAAAATAATATGCAACTTTAAGAGAAATGCTGCTTGGTCAATTGAAGGCAACATCCAGGTGTTGTTGAAGGTGTTGCATATTTCAAATAGGCTTACAGGTGCTCTTAACTATTGCCGCTCAAATTTATCTTACTACTAATTTCTGATGAAAATCTACCATATAAATAGGATTCACAAATAAATTCATGATTTCTACTTCTCAGATTTACAAGGGGAATAATCTTGTTATGTATGTGCTAGGATGAAAGAACTGATGAAGACGATTACTTTCCATCTTTATCTTGTTTCTATGTTACATTTAATGTTAACAAATACGTATATTGAATAAGATCGATATTTTTTATCATACAAGTATTTTACACGGTGAAATAAGGCCCACAAACTTTTACTGTAGCACTAACTTGTAATAAGTGTTGGAATGATACAATGTCAAATCAATACTTGCAAAAATATTGCACAACAGTGCAGTTAAGCTAAGCTTAATTTCATTTTTTTAATTCTTTTACTGTCGACACTGCCTTTCCCAATCTACAGAAAAATTAGCAAATTAAATTAGGTCAGCTGAACAATGAAATTAAATCAAATGACAAAAGAAAGAGAAATCTAAAGACAACGAATGGTGGAACAAGAAAAAGTTCCGTTTGGCAAATGGATTTTATTCCCATGATATATTGGGAAGTGGCTGCATCAACATGGGAAATGGATCAGAAAAACGAATGAATTAAAATGATGATCAGTCTCAGAGATAAATCATCGAAGCATATCTATCCTTATTCCGACAGTAATTGTATTTTTCATCAAAATCTAAATATCAGGGCAGGAAAGGGAAAGAAATATGTATTATACAATGGTAGTAACATGTTTACAATATCAAATAATTTTTGATGGTGAAAACAGGTCGTGATAAAATATCGCCCTGCATGCTTGGGTGCCGAATCAAGGACGAACACCAGTAGAAAGTACCGAAATAAATCGCACAACACATTCCTCAGTTCTCATATTCGTATTACTGCTATTCTCACCCTTATCTTCATCACTTGCATATCTCAACTATTGCTCATTTTCCGCGGTTCTCGATGCAGATTTTGTGCTAGTTTTTCAATAAAACTAGTAGCAAAAGTTAATGGATTCTTGATCTAAGAACACGAGCATCTACTACCGCTAAAATAAACAATATCCTAATATTTCCCACATTTCCTAGAAAATTTGACAGCTTCCAGATATAGCGCTAATAGCAATATATCCAGTCCAGCATCAACATACTTCTGCACTTTTTTCCATCAGATACATCCATGTCATGTAGCTCAATACATTGCATTTCTTATCCGCATTAATAGAATCTGCAGCAAATATTTTAGTTCCAACCGTTATCATGAATCTCCTCTGTATCTTATCCTTTCAATATATCTATCAATTCTCCTCATTAAATCATCCTTTATATCTGATGATAGAGCATTATGATCGTTGAACATCACATAATAAATCCAACGCCTTTGCTAACTACTTTTATGTGTCATACAGATAACGAGTTCTGTTCATATTCTTTTTATAGTTTAAAATTCCATCACATTTTCAAAAGCTTTGATTTCTCCAAAGATTTTTGCGTTCAAATATCAATTATAGTTAAGTCACTGTCGGCGACATATTGGCCTTGAACACTTCTTTGATTTCATAATGCTTCGACATTCTGCATGTTCCTTGTATTCTTAGCTCATTTTCTCGCATTCAATTCAGATTTGAAGTCATTCAACTTCATTATCATGTTTAGATTGAAAGTGATCATTTCATCATGAAAAAAACAATAGTTTGAAGCATGCGTTCTGATAGCTGTGTATATAAAAGTATAATAAAACTCATTAATTTTCCTTCGAAATATCAGCATGAATTCATAAATAAATATAAAAAATCATGAAAACGTTTAAGGTACCAAAAAATCTTGTTTCATAAACATCAAAATGATGGAGTGGCCAAAAAAATTAGCAACGATTTCCCTGTTGGCTGGAGACATTCTAATGAATTCGGAACAGAGACAAGCTTGAAAACAAAGCAATGTGTTTGACTGAATACAGCTGCTGCAAGTGCATGATAACAACAGTTGGGATGAAAAATTTAATTAAGTTAAAGAAAGGCTCTGGGGTCTTACCCAAAAAAATAACAATTATAGGACAGGAGGAAAGCAATGGATAAGAAGAAAACAGTTATGTGAAAAAGAAAAAATTATATTAAGAGCAAGAAGAAAACAACATTAAATGTCGTGATAATAGGCTAGCGTAACGTATGAATAATATTAACTGGTTAAAAAGTTGCAATACAATTCAGTTACAATACAGCACAGTTTAAGGAAAGCTCCCATTAAAACTGCATTGTATTGTAATTGAATTATATTGCAATGTTTTTTTATAAAGAATATTGATTGAATCCTTCCCTTTTTCTGAAGTTTTCAAGCGTTCAAACAAATTCATTGTACACATTTGCATTTCCTCCCTTTTTCCACTTTTGCTCTATTTAGAATCCCTAAGATAATGGTGCTGGCAAGTTACAAATCAGTTACAGCAGTAATTATTCAAATATTTCATGACTGCTATTTTGTGGAAAAAAAAATTTTCTGAATTGGTATTATTTCCAGTGGTAATTTATGCAGTGCACTTAAATATATTTAGACTCGATGTATATTAAACTATAATTCCATAACATAATACTTCCTCTCTAAAAAATTCCTATTTAATTAGAAGCAAAATGCTGAACACAAAGTAGTTCCTCATAATTTACTACGTCTTAGATCTTAACTGTTCAAGTCATCTGGGAGGCGTATTATAGAGAATTCACATATTGTTTTTGCTCATATCACCGTTGATATTTCCTTTAAATTTACCCATGATTTTTTCTAAAATTTCAACCATTGAAAATTCCACATAACAATTAATTTCTCAAAAAATCCTAAATCCGAAGAAAACTTATTTGTGTTAAATCATTAAAAATCCTTGATTTGCATCGAATGGTGGACGAAAAATTAACAAATTTTTACGAGCTGAGCGTCTTGAATTCATAAAACGCCAAAGGTTTCCTATGCAGTGAGAATTCTATCATTGTATAATAATTATTTATTGTTCCTGGTGTAACGATCAAATGATCAGTGAGCTATGCGACTGTAAAAAAAATTTCTGAGAAAAATCGCGGTAGAATGAGATGCTCTAATGCATCAGTTAAATCCCAACTTATCGATCAAAGTATTTAATCAAACCATACAATCTCATTTCGACTAATATAACTTGTTAAATAGGCAGTTCCGGATATTGCAAATGTTATCTTTTAGTTAGTTAACGCAATTCCGAGTAATGCATCACGAAATTTCATTTAAATTTCATATTTTTTTACATACCTAAAATTTCATATCCAAAAAAAAAAAGAAAAGGCATCAGTCCATAATCTAAAATCTGAAATTCAATTTATAATAGAACATGGGGTGCAATTTGAACAAATTTTACAAAAAGGTCAATAACCAAACAATGGAATATTGCAGTATCTGTTGTGGAAGGTTTGAAATTTGATTTGAGTTGTGGAAGGAATAGATTTATATTAATTTCTTTATTCAGAATAGTAGTAATCAATTAATATGTAATTAAAAGTACAATAGAAATCAGACGAATGGAATATGATTTTGTAAATAAGTGAAGTAAATTGAATGATGTTAATTGGATTTTTGGAGAAGAATATTGGGAGCTTGGACAATAGCAATGAGGTTTTAGATCGCCTAGTCAGAGCGAAAACAATTTGAAAGGAATGAATAATGAAAAAAGTGGTTTTTGTTTTTGGAATTTAATGGGGTATATTAAATGTTAAGAATTCGGCGTATTGGGATATAAGACAATTGATGTTGAGATAATTTTACGAAAAAAGTTTGTTCACAAAGGAAAAAATGTTACAACAGTTTAATTGAATTTAAAGACAATGACAGTTTTACAAACACATGATTTATGACCTTATTAGCTGTAAGCAGAAGTGTTTGATGTGGTTGTAAATGAGCATGGACAAAGCACACAATGTGGGATAATTTTACAGATGATGACTCATAAAAAAAAAATTCTACAATTTCTTAACCATTTGGTTATGTAATTTTCCATATTAATTAGTTTTAGTTGGGAATTAATTTCGGTTTTCCCGACAGTATCTGCTGCAACAAATCGATCATGCAGAAGTCTGATGGATTGCTTTCTGCTACTACAAACAAATACTTATCCCCCTGATTTGAACACCGCGAGAAACGCCAATCTCGTGCTGCTCTTTTTTTTGATCAAATCAAGTTTCATTTCGGTGCTGTGAAAAGACAGGTTTTGATTCCAGGATACAGTGTACTATCCTATCGCCCTGAAGAAACTGGTATAATAAGTCCCAAAATAAATAACGAAATTGTTACCATTAGAAAAAACCGAAACAAGAAAATTATCCGAAAATATGAGATATAAAGTGTTGTATATTCTTATATTTGCAGCATCAATTTTTTAAGTATCGAATCTGAATCCATCAGTTTATCTGCCAAACTTTGTATATTAGTTACGCGAATTATTAGTCGCAAATTTTGTAACTCTCACTACAGTTTAAAAAATGTCTCGCAATAACAAACAAATCAGAACCGAAAATTTCGAAAATTAAATCTTCGTTATAATTTAGATTCTATTACATTATCCGTCTCCGCTACTCTTTCCGTATGGTTTGAGAATAAAGCTACCACTGCAATAAAATGAGTCTTTGCAAATCCATTTTTTCTCATTTTCACAATCCATTTCGAAACTGCATTAAGAAAGTTGGCAAACTTTACAAACTTATTTGTTTGTAAAAATGGAGAAAAAATGAAAGACAATTTGGTGAAGAAAACTTGACCATTCACATAAAAAATATTCCAGAATATGTCCATTTATGTACTAACAGACTGTGTTAAATGAAAAATGCAAGCAGCATATACTGACTGGTGGACTGCTGAAACTTGAGATGAACATAGATTTGTCTACGAATATTGCCTCGAAAGAAATAAAGTACAGTATCAAAATAGACTGAAATATTAGGAAGAAGGCAGAGAAGATAATACACAATTATCATATCCGATTTTTGATCACTTCTTATGTATTCTTAAGTTCACCAAAATACTTGAAGTTTTTTTTTTATTACATATGATTACTCCTGCTGGAAAATGCGTAGGAAAAATTTTTGATGCCAATTCGCTTCATTGTATTTTTGACGTGTCGTTGTACACTTTTTAAATCATGAATATCTTTTGGACTTTTGGTGCAATTAAGTGTCTAACAAAATGATTCAGAAAATTAGTCCAAGGATTAGCAATACCAAATTAGAAGAACTAAAATATAGTTGCATGATCGTCATTACCTGCATTGGCTGTTGGATCCAGTTACGCCGAATCATTGACACAATCAATTGACGATGCCAAATACTTGCAAAAATCATTTTGTTCACTATACTTCCTGATTGTTTGAGCTACACCGATGTTTCAAGCCATCTCACTCCCGTCAATTATTTGCTTGCAAGAAGATTTTAGGAATATGCCTCATTGTGTATAGTACCGAAAATTCATGAGGGCTGATTGTTGTTGTTGGAAAAGTTATGTTCAAAGCAATGACCACTATATAACAGTACCTAAAGTTATGACATTTTATGAATGAGATTAATAACAATATGATACTCATATCTCATTTTAAAACGGAAACTGTCAAATAACTCGTCTTGGCAGGCTGAAGAATGATAGGATAGTATAGAGCGGAATAACAAGTGACCAGCATGTTCTACTTACTTGTCCGTCAACTTTACGAAAATGATAATGAAGCAGTGCAATGCTGTCATGAAATTAATTTGTAAAGGGTTTTTTTTTTTGAGATTGGAATTGGTAAAGATAAATTTGTTGCGTAATGAAGACTTTTTATGAGAATTTTCTTTGCCGCAACTACGATTTACAATGAATTGATAAATATCGACCAATAATTAATACAACCAATAATTTGGACCTCTATTTGATAGTAGGGAAGTTATTTATGAGTCACTGGTATTGAGAATTGGTGAAGTTTAATGAAGTTTGGGAAGCGCTGCTCATTGAATACCGATCAGAACAAAGGACTGAATGAATGAATAAATAAATGAATCCCGTAACAAATAAGAACCTTTTTTATAATAAAGCTATTTACTAAATGTGAACCTTAGCACGATTTGCACTATATTGACTTATAGGCGCAAAGAGAGATAATTTACAACGTGTTAACTCTGTCGGGAAATTCTGAAAGACTGTTTATACACAAAAAATGTTAAAACTTAAGAAGAGCGAAAACAGTTTTCAAATGTACTAACAAGGATAAACATGTTTGCCGCCAAAACAATAAACAGAAAGGCAGACATGCTTCCCGCCAAAATGCTCCGATCAACAGGTAAACAAAACTAGGTCGACCAATCGTGAGGCGACAAATTGGAGATGAGAAAAAAGGAGGAACCTCGAAAGGATATATAAAGTTCGAATTTAGGAGAAGAGTCAGTCTTCTACAAGGAGTCTTCGACAAGAGCAGTTTTTCGGCAAGTGCTTTTCAACAGTTTTTATACAGCTTCCATAACAGTTTCGATAATAGTTCCACAACGAACAAATCGTCGCTTCGACAGCAACAGTTCGAAAACCCGACCGACACGAACGACAAAGAGAAGAATAACCCGGTGATCAATTTATCCGATATTCGCTGATATTTTTGTTATCAATAATTATTCTTTCATCAATCAATGAATCTTAAAAGGATTCATCTCTGTCATACAAGACTTTCCCCGATATCTACTGCTACCTTTCCGAGTTACAGTAACAACACAATGAATTCCAATTCAACCAATCCACAAACCACATTGTACAATTCAAAGAGATTTTTTTTCCCGACAAGTACAAAGGACAAGCTTATTTACTCCATGCAACCAGCAGTACGACACAATTTACAATATATTAATTATAACGTAAGGATCAAAAATTTGCCTGTATCGAGATATTTCTACAATGCAAAAATTTTGATTATTTCTTCATATCTATATTCCAAAAAATATTTCGGTTTTCCCGACAATATATCGCTCCCATAAAGTTAACTATACACGCAAACATATATAACCATATATATATCACAGTAAAAATCAAAGTCTGTTGATCGCACTCAAAAATATATGAAGACGGACAGTCAAGGTCATCAAAGGATACATCATTCTCTTTTGAGAGCAACCACGCTATCTTGGCTTTCCCTACGATAAACGGCCATCAGTAAAGATTATGGCATCCTTCGATTGTTTCACATTGCTTATTACAAATAATAAAATTTTGTTATTTGAGTTTACGAAGAAACTGGTTCGATAAAGCTTTATGTCGGAGATTTGTTAGTAATTTTGCATTTTTCTATTTACCTAAAATCCGCATCATGTGTTATTTAATGAGTTTTTTACATGCAACCATTCAAAAAAATAAATAAATAAATTTTCTTAAAGATAAATTTCCAGTGTCGATTCCTTGTTGTCGACTTCGCAGTGTGCTGAAGTGATGCTTATGTGTGCTTAAATCTCATTTGTAAATTCCAAAGAAACAAAAGAAGTGATGGCTGGGGTTCCAGCAAGGCCATCAAGGCCATTCTGTGAGATTTATAGCATTAGTAGAGTTGATAATTAACAATACTTGAAATTAGTATATCAAGTCGCCGGAATTAGGAATGGCATATTTTTTCATACATGCAGCGCCATAAACGTGTTACATATTTATGTCGTAGAACAATAATGTTCTAAATGATCAAAAGCAACGTGGACGACAGCAAACAACTTGAAATTCGCATATAATGCAATCTCATGTAATACTTTTTGAGTTTGACGTGTATAGTGGCCATCCACGCAGAATCAGATTCAAGAAAATAATCTAAATTTCACAACTGCTCTACAATAAATGATATAATAGAGAAAGAATTTTTAGATTTGGATTAAAAGCGTTTTCATTATATACTTCGAAGACAACTTTTGCAATTTATTCCACCACTGGTGTCAATGATAAAGACTAATGTAGTCATCTTAAATGTTATGCATTATTTTATGCTCACTCCAAGTGTCCCAATCTCTAGCAAATGAATCTCTAGTAAAAGTTGCCTGCATAATTTAAGTTACATAGTATGCAATGCACAATCTGCCCTTCAGTTACGGGTTAAAGGAAAATGAAGTGGAGGGCAAGTCCTATTCGTTATGGACGAATATTAGAAAATGAATATTTTCCGCAAAGTTTTTTGTTGTCCATGTTCCAGTGCTAATTTTAAATACAAACATGGAGATAGTTAACGACATTAAATACAAACATACGGAGTAGCTAACGACCATAATTCTCGTCAACAATTCGTCGGGCAGCGCGTTTTGAATTCGGCTTCGACTCAATTCTACCATCCATCTTTCATCAAGCAGACGTACAACAAATATCCCTGCTATCAACAACCAAGAAGAATAAACCGAGACTCAACTTTCCAGTGATGTTTCAAGTCTTGTAATCTATACCATCAATAATTCCTCCATTAAAAAAAATAGATTTTTCCAATAATTATTGCCTGTGGCAGCTATCAAACAAATACTTTCACGACAATGTCTGGTATCTGTTCTTATTGAAGTAAAGGAAATGGATTTAACACCAGCAGATCGAAACTTACTAAGAAAAGAATTACGACAACAATAGACGGTTAAAAAAGAATCACCAAAGAAAAAATAAAACATCTCGAACTCTATACTGGTACGCTCGAATCAGTTAACAAGAATTGGCTGGAAGTTATTCAAAAAACGGCGACCCCGCAAAGAAAGAAAGAAGAAAAATTTGAAAAAATCGTCGACGACGAAAAAGATATTTTAAATTTAATACATAATGGAAAAAAAATCACTATCACTTTAAGTATATACATCTGATGATTTTGAACTAATAAATTGATTTAAAGGAACCTTATAAAAGGAGACATACCTCAGTAAGTTACACGCAACCATAAATTTGCTACAACTGCCACTACCAATCTTGATGGCAATCCAAAAATATGGAGGAATTTTGGAAAATGCCTTACTAGCTGTCAGAAGCTATGACATCGCTTTGGAAAATTACGGGAAAAATTTTAATTGAAAAGTTCGGCAAATCATATACCATCAAAAAATTGCTCTATAATGAGTTTCATTTCATCAACAGAAATAATAGAGAATGGATAGCAACCGTTGAAGTGACAGAAGGATTACTATATAGCTAGAGACTATAAGTGAGAATCTAGAGCATTCTAGCATCAAAACTATTATAATAAGTAGATTGTCGGCCTGAATACTGGACAAAGTATATCAATTAAAAAAGGACAAGAAAAACGGTCAGTGAATAAGCTTCGACAATTTTTGTGTATAACTAGTCCAAAGAAACAAAGAAACGACTAGAAGCTAAACTTTTAGTAAAGAGGAAAAGTCAACAGATTTTAAAGGAGAAACTTCTGTCTTAGTCACATTAAATCAATTCAAATCAAGCGATTCTAAGCTAGCTGCAAATCGAAGGGAAATTAAGATAATCAGAAAAAAGATCTCGCGTATATTGTAAAGACCATTGAGATAACGAATGCTGAATTTATTCCACTCTTAACGAATGGAATGTTTGAGAGAAAGTAAAGCATGCATTAAATATCTTCGGACAGACGTGCGACAAAAAATTGCAATAGAAGGAAACATTTATGTTTTAACCCAACAAATAATAGTATCAAAAGATTTTGTTTTTGTTAAAAACATTTATTCATTTTATTTAAAAAAAAAATCATAATAGACAAAACTTGATTATCTTTTTTTTTGTTTCTTTTTTTTGTTTCATGTTGGGTATTAATTGGGATAAGAAATTATAATTGAGGCCAATATGATGGACTACTTGACGAATAACTTATAAGTAATTAAATTAAACAATTTATCATCCATGACAAATCAAGGCCAATCAAGTGATCTAGAAAGTTTGGGAAGAGCCTTACATACTTATCGGAGCTGCTTACTTCTTCAAACTGATCCAACAATTAGAAAAGGTTCAAAATTTAGAATCAGAATTTTCCTCGCTTCATACAAAAATTGGACTTATGATAGCAGGAACTGGACAAACCAAGATATGGAATGAATTTGAAATTCTACGAAGGAAATATGATTTCCTCAAAAGCATAAATGCAAATCAAGAATTTGAGCTTAGACTCCTCAGAAATAGAATCCAGCAATATGAAGTGCCGATCAAAAAACAGAAGAACGCTCTCAATCATCTCAAAATAGAGCGAGAACAATTGATCGTAAGCAGGAGGATCTCAACAAACATTGTCAATGTATTTCCAAATCTCATACCAAAATTCCAACGTAAAAAAAAGCAAGCAATTACCGTAGGGAATCCATCAAAACTGCATCAAGAGACTTTGCTCACTAAATCTTCAGCACTCTGCTTCATTCGCGCTCATACGCCATTACCTATTAATTTGATTATTTTATCTGTATCCGTACTTATAATTGCTGTATTGAGGCACGTTACTGCAAATCCGCTGCTAGTTTTGACACGACCAAAAAGTGTTTTATCAGGCGGTTATGACATAGTCATCATAGGCAATTTGCATCAAAAATCGCCAAGCAATCAGTTCGGTGGTATGCTAAAAGTGTCATCGCTCTCGATACAGAAAGGCAAATCGCGTGATGATATAACATAATCAGATCCAAAGAAATCTTGGATATTAAAGTAGCGTCGAATACAACACACAGAAGAAAATGAAGAAGAAGAAACAACACCGGTCACTGAAAGAAATAATGACTTTGAAGGAAAGCTGATGAAACTCGACGTTATCTAAACAGGTATTCGGTAAAAAGCAAACGTGATCTAACAAATCAAATTGAAAATGTGAATGACGCAGAACGTCATATGAAACATCTGGAAGAACGACCGCGTGTCGCTGATTTAAAGAAGGCAGCAGTTGAGAAAATAGATACTAAAACACGCGGATGTACATCTCTCATCTTCGAAAGAATTCATAAATTTCATTAATTTTCAGCACGCACATACTGTATTAAAAGCATTCCTAAATTTTAAGCCATTGTGATGTGATTTGGCCAAGTAATTTTTTTTTTCTTTTTTTTTTTTTTTTTTTTTTAGTAACCATTTTGGGATAATGAATGGGACAGCATCTGCTAGTTTTTTTCTTTTCCGTGTGACTAATTTTGAAAAGCAATACTTAACATCTTTATTGCTGCAAAACGTGACATTTTACACCTTGATAGAATGCTTAATTCACATTAATATGATTTGCTTCGCTGTTTTAAAAAGCAGTTTAGAAAATTCTTGAATTCATTACTTTCATAGTTGAAATCTGGATTAAAATAGCTTAGTAACTTCCAATGAAATACTAAACTCTTCAGCATATTTCATGTAGAGCTATGTAAGGCAAAATAATTTCAATACAAAACAAGTAGAAAAACAATCCTCTGAAGGAAACTACAAACGATGCTTCGGTTCCATTAACAGTACAGAAGAAAAAATACTGACTAATGAAGATATTGAAATTGTATTGATTTTTTTCTGCTGGTTATAAAGATCAGCTACATGTATTTGTCCAGACATCACAGTTAAATAATTAACCGCTGTCGGGTTCCTTTTTCATGAACCGAATACATATTTCAATATTTAAATGGTTTATTCGGTTAAAAATCTGTGCAGAAGCTACACATCATACTTTTCCAATCACTCTTAGAAATTTCTGCAATTTAATGTGCGATGGCATTAATGCAGTTAAATTTCATTTCAATTTATTAACGGTGCACTTTGAATACAGTACAGAGACTTGCAATTAGATGCAGTTAGATGGCACATCTGACTTCATCTTAGAATAAAACATTGAGTTAAACACTTAGCTAATATTATTAATTGCTTCACAAATATTTCAAAATCTGTGTGACGCGAACGAATCTTTTATTCTCTATGTCTACTTGTGACTCATTCTTTTGGAGAATAAATGTTCAATGATAAAAAACCTGAGTCTGTAAAAACTTTGCAAAAAAGAAAATGGATCACTTAGCAGCAAGTAATAACATTATTTTTGATAAAGTTAATCAAAGGAATTCAGATTCCTTAATGCCAACTAATGATATTCTGGATCGCTTGCACTACTTTCTCTTCATCCACATTGATTTCCAAGTTGTTTCCTGTCTAAATTTGATATCCTCATACTTAGGGAAGATAAAAAGCTCTCTGACCGCCCATTTTCTGAAGTATAGACTGGTCTGCTTCTACTTTCATACCATTCATAAGTCAATAGATATTTGATTCTCATTTTTAGGCAGAGGTAGAGTCGGCTTAAAGCCAAGCCAAGATGAGAGAATCAATCAAAAAAAGAAAAACGAAAGACCTTAGAACTGCTTCAAGAAGATTAAACAACTGTTTTCGGATGGCGCCCTCATTTGTAAAATAATGTTCGTCTTTTGCATAGTTTTCACTGCAAAACTATTTCAAGTCCTCTCTCCAGCCTTCTGCTTCGATATCCCAATTTAGTTTGCTCTTGCTCTTTGTTTATTCGTTACCATACATCTTTTCTTCTCCAATTGCAATTAATCACATTATTTATTATCTCTCACTGATTAACATAAATGTTAATAAGCTTTTGCGGCTGTAGTTACGCATATCTTCAAGCTTCTTCCATAGTCTTCATATTTGAAGGTTAAAATAACATTTTCACAAATTTTCATCTCTAAGGAAAAAAAAAGGACTGGGCATGTAGCATGTAATCATTTATTCGCAATCCGACAGAATGGGATATTTTGAATATTGTTAAAAAACTTCAATAAGTAGCTCTATAGCCACGTAAAAACGAATTCATCAATTTTAAATAATTTTCATACTTATAATTTAAAAGATTGAAAGATAAATGTACTAAATGATATGCTGCAGTTGTGACTGTGCTATTTAAATAGCACGTTCCAAACAAATATTTTTCATCTTTGAAGAGCTGCATTTTTTATCGTGGCGTAACTGCAGGGATAAATCAAGTTGAAGAAGGTTCACGATTCCTCGAAAAAGGCTCAAGATACCAGTCCCTTATATTAGTTCAGTTGGCAAGCTTTAAGAATTCTAGGAAATGGATGGAATTTAATGAATGGAAATGTTGCAGTAACTACTGTTTAATAATGGAATTAAATTGGTGTTGGTCTGTTTAATTTTAGGCAAACTTTGGTGAAATACCACTGTGCAGATTTTACGATAATTTGAATGTGGATGATTTGAGATGAAATTATTTTGCAATATAATAGACCGCGATTAATTATTTCCAATGTAAGCCAGACTATGGATAGATTTGCGCTAAATATATATCAGTTCTACTGTTCTTATCATCATCAACAACATTCACGGAAATAGCAGCAGAAATAGAGCAGTAACAGACAGAGCATACTGATAGATTGCTTAGGTTTGAACACAGTTTATCTTAGCCTCCCCTATTTCAGCGCAGCCTTTTTCGAAAATTTCGAACTACTTGGTGCCTCTGTGTTATTTGAACATTTGAACAGCTGTTATAAACTGCACCCCAACTTGAAATTTTTAAGTTTTAACTGGTTGAGCATCAGCTTTGCTTTCACCTTTGGTTTTCTTCCATTTTATCTCGCCCGACTTCTTTTTTACTATTGCATAAATTTCTGTAAATTGCTAATCTGCTTCTTATTTCATTCCAAGAAAGAATTTTTTTGATATCGTTTTCCTGAAATCGAAAGTTGGTTTCTATATAAAGGAATCATAATTTAGGTAACGAGGAACAAATAATATTATGTTTGCATTTAACTGAAGTTTAAACATTTTTGTTCTACCTCATTATTTATCTTTTACTCTACTTTTCTCATCAAATTGTTCAGTCCTATTTATTTTTACTGTATTACTATGTGTTTGATTCTTCCTTCACCACAATATCAATATAACAGGACTACCCGGACACTCAACAGAATAGATGCCGTAGGTCCGCGGTGTAGCAGATTCAAATGAACACCAGCCTTTTGTTTGTGAACCTCAATGCCTTTATTCAATTCAAATGTGTATTCAGTTAGCCTATTGATGAGGCTGGCTATCAACAGAAAGTTTTCTAAGATAATTTTAATATAATTGAAGTTATCAATTTATAGTATTTTGACCCGATCAATACTTAAAGCACCAAACATGGATATTAAATGATACAACTAACGGTAATTTAAACCAATTTCCTTGAAGGAATTCTTGATTGATGTAATTTATTCCTAAACTCATTGCATCACTGCTGAATCGAATCAAATTAAGTTTCTTGGAATTATTTAATATATGTAAAACTTTAATTTTGTCTTTGAAATGGAATTCAATTGCTTGCCGTTCTTGGCTTTGAATAATCTCGAAATCGTTTGTGTTGGTAGTGACATCCACACTAATGTCTAAGCCTCTGCGTATTTTGTTCTCATTCTTTCATTCAAAAATTTATCTGTGTGAAGGAAATTTAATACCATGTGTCGAATCTGAAAGGATCTTGAAAGTCATAATACTGAACAAAATGTCATTAGGAACAAGGAAGTTTTGTAATAAATTATGATCCATGTAACAAAAAAAAGAAAGCATCAAATAATGAGAAATAGTTCTGAAAATGAGAATTTTCAACTTTCGCTTACAAACAAATCACCTACGGTTCTAGTATTTTTAATATTTACTACGAAATTTTTTTATTGAACAAAAAAATTCATTAGCCTGATTTATTGCAGTACTTTTAGAAATCTTCATTTGAAAGAAGACGGAGAGTGAGTTAGACTAGAAGTGTAACTAAAAAAGAAACTAAAAAAGAAAACAAGTTCAAGAACATCTCACTAAAGAATTCTGTTTCTCCTTAGAATGATTCACCGCTGTTTAGAATAGTCGTGTGAATATTTTGCATAGAAAGAGAGAGAGAGGGAGAAAGAGAGAGAGAGAGATCTAATTTCCCCAACTCACAAAATTCCAGGAAGGTGGTTTTTTTCTTGTCATTTATGAAACATTCGAGATTGATATTATACTCAGCGTATGGTCTGTTCCAGATGTTGGTTCTTTCAATCAAGATGCGGCGCTCTTTATGCAGGCGCATATTTGCCATACTTTTCCGCTCAAAAAACACGTAAAGTTGAGTGTGATTCATCAGTGACTCGTTTTTGGTTTAAAACTTCACTGATCTCTCAGTAATCTGCATTTTCAATCAGTGACTCCTCCTTGCTTCACTTCTCGCTAGCTAACTTGAAATCGAGTGAAATGGTTTCCAGAACAACTAACTACATTGCACCTGATTACTTTTTGTATGAAACAGCATTCACCTCAAAACATTGTCAATATTTATCACAAAAAAATCTGTTATTCAACAATTTACTGAATATCATGTAAACAAAAATTAATTCAAAAAAAAAATTGATTCTTCTTCGTGAAGATCTGTTTTCAATTGACAAGTCTCAAAACCTGCTTTCATCAATCTTCTTATTCCCGTCTTTCCTTATAACTAAAAACTTCTGGAGCTTTGCTCTCATCACTATTTATAAGTAATGTACCATTCTAAGATCGAAAAGCATTTAAAAAAGCTTAGTTTTGCTCAACACAACTTGACAACTAACGTGATATCATTTCGGATGAGTGAAAATGTTAATGCCTGTATTTTACCTATCGAGTAATTTGGGGCTGAATATTTCTGTAGAAGAAAGTACGAATAATTCAGTGTGTTCATGTTTTCCAGCTTGCAGAATTTATAGCCTGTTGCTAAGTGGATCAGTCAATTCAAAATAGAATTCCGAACAGGTTGAGAATTACTTTTGTTTTTACAAGTATCTAGATATTATGCTGGTTAAAAAAGTGATATGATCGGCTTATCGTACGGAAATGATGCGTTTGGAAAATGTTACAATGCAATAATGCTTTTATCCTTCCAAAAAAAATAAGACGGTGGCTTTCATAGTAGTATACATTGGCTCCAAAAAGCTATAATTGATGATATAATAATTATTTACCTCCACAATACCAGAATTGTTGACTTTCGCAGTTATTGAATGGTTTTTAATAGTCTGTGCAATACGATTCGCTTATAGATGACATGGTATATATATATTTTTTTTTTTTTGCTTGATATTCCTCCATTCTTTTAACTGTAATCAGCCTACAATCAAAAATAAAATTGCAACAAAAGGATTTTTGAACTAAGAGATAAAACATAAAGCAAGTAATGCAAATACATTTTTTAAATACTTCTTTCACAATGTCCGCCTTGATAACTTTAACATCGTTAATAACATTAATCAGCAAAACTTTGTTACAACATGAAAAACTTTAATGGATTCACAAGGTTTTTCCAAATTTTTAACTTCGGATGGTGACGAATAACATTTTTCATTATCTTCAAGTTGTTACTGCTAATAAATTAAAAAAAAATCAAAAACACATTTTGAAATTTTGAGTTTCGAGTTTTGAGCTTAAAGTTTATCCCATAAGCGAATATTCCTGCGAAGAACTTGCTTATGTCTAAAAGCTTAAAGCAAGTTGAAGAGGCGGTTGGATAAGCCATCTTAGTTTGGAAATGAATTCAATTTAAAAAACTTGAAACAGTCTGTCCATTTTTCTCTCGATGGGTCGAATTCATACATATATGCTTTAGCAATTCTTGCTATTCTTGTCGTAATAGCTCATTATAGTACTGAATCAATTTCATGTTTAAATGATTATAAATTGAAACACTCGGAGTGAAAGGAAGTTTCAGTTTCAAAAACGTCGCTAATAATGAAATGAAATTCAGTGATCAAATTCAATGGTCTTATTTATTAAGGATGACGACTCAGAGATTACGGATGATGTTTGTTGTGGCTGTGATTTTATCCTGTCTTGCTTTGAATGAAATCCAAGCAATGCGGATAAAACGAAGTGATGCGGGACAAGAAGAGCACAAGAATCAGACAGATGTAAATCATGATGAGCATGACGAACATAGCCATGAACACCAAAACGATTCCAGCCATGAAAAACATGAACATCACAACTGTTCTGAAAGCCATGAAAGTCATAGCAAAGAACACCATGACGATGATCATCAGCACGGCAAGAAAATGCATTTTCACTGCAAATGCCGTCATCATCATGATAATGACACGGATAGTCACGAACATGAGCATGAACGTGCTCCTGAAAATGGCACAGAAACCCACGGAGATTATCACGAACATAAAGATATTCATGAACATCTGGGTAATCATTCAGAATATAATTCTGAGGAATGTCGATGCCACTGTCACTGTCCAAAACATAAAGGAAGCCATAATCACGATCAAGAACATATGAAACACAGAAAGAATGATCGTAAGGTGAGTGGTGAACACTGCCACTGTTTTTGTCATCAACATGACGATGACGACGAACACACAGGATCAAAGCAGAAGGAACACCACGACAAGAAGCATGGTGATATTAAAAGTTAGCATTCCATTTTTTAATAATATTCCGAATGTAAATTGCTTGATGTTGTTTTTACTTCATTTATAGTAATATCTATGTTTCTTTCTGCTTGAGAAATCAAGGGCGAATGCTAAAATTTTTTTTATAATCAAAAAGTGCCTGGTTTTTGTGTAAATTTCAACCAAACAAATCAGTATAAATAGATGCGAAACTGGAGCTATTTGATATTAATAAATTTTTTCTTTTTCAGAAGAATCCGAAGAAAAAGAACTCAAGGAGGAAAAAGTAATTTTTTTACTGAATAATTTTTAACTACAAATCAGAATTGGTAAAAGTATTAACAAATGCATAAATTAAATATTAAGAATTGACTTAGAAAGCATCCAAGTGAAGATATCTTCCACAAAAATGGGAAAAATAAAAGTTCATAATGAACTTCATATATAAGAGGGAATAGATTATCCCACTGAAATTTTTTCTGAAGATGTCTTTTCGTTTTTCTTTATTCTTAATCTTAATTAACTTTAATTTTGAATTTTCAAAACCCTTTGTGGCCTATTCAAAGCCTAAAATTTTTTGTATTAATCAAACGATTTATTACAGAATCGGCAAACATGCTTTTTGAAAAAAACTCTTATAATGATTATTTTTCTCCATCTGTAAAGCAAAAACAAATTCTTGTACATATTTTTACAATTGTTTGTTTCAGCATCAAGATCTGGTCATGAAACTATTGTTTTGAAGTTTCAAACGCTGTAAAGTAAGTGTTTTTTTTTTTTTTTTTTTTTTTTAATTTTCAGCAACTATTTCCGAAATAATTCATTGCACAAAATGGATGGCACTATATCTTTTTTGTAAAAAAATAGAAAGTAAGTAACTTTCAACTAAAAGTAGTTTCTGAAAAAAAGAAAGTTTTTTTCAAAAACTTTTTTTGTAAATAAGTAACTTTCAACCTTCCTTTCCAACCGATTGATGTGGTCATCCTTGATGTTACCAGTGCGATCGCTAAAACTGAGTGTACTAAGCGACTCCTGTGGGAACTCACACAACTAGCGTATGAGACACTTGTTGAAAAATCAGTTTGAAATGATTGTTGCTAACTTCTCGATTAACGAAGATAAAAATTTCTGTTTTGCATTTACAAAAAGAACAGGCTATTGTTGTTTTTTAGTACCTTTAAAAGCTTTAAAAGCTGATATAATGACTAACATCAAATCCGACAAGCAAATGGTTTTTCATAAATGTCTTGGAAAGTGATTCAATGGAAAGCATTACTGGAAGTAAAAGTAAAAATTCAGGAATCTCTTATTTTTTTCATAAAAGCGGGATTCATGTACTTCCCAAATGCATCTAGTGATACATTTTCGTATATATATCTATATGGTAGATATGGATTTAATCTGCAGTAATTTCTCATAGTTTACTTTTCAGGAATGATTTAGCAGGCTACTACTCTGCTGAGAAATGTGCAGTTGTAAGAAAACTTCGAAACTAGTGGACTGTACCAAATATCTTCCAGAAATTTAATAAATAAAAATTTCATGTTTGTGGTTAATTTTCAAAGTTATTTTTGTCATTTATAATCTAAATACAATTTTAATTTATGACGAGCCTTTCAGGAAAATCATGATATTTGAAAAATGTTCTACATTTGATAGACTTCGTAGTAATTTTTTTTTTTTTTCTTTCTCAATAGGTTCATTTGCCACAAGAACTATAAAATCACTTATCAAATAAATGCTGTATTTTTTAAAAAAATTAACTTTTTATTCAAATACATGATTCAAATGATGAACGGTAACTATTTTCCATATTGGTGATGTTCTCAAGTGCACTTACTGTTGTTAATAAATCATGCATATTTAAGATTGCTTAATAAAGAAAATTGTTGCTATCCGTCGGCAATATGTTAATCTATAAAATTATTTAAGTGTCATATTGTCGCCATTGTCATAAATTAATAATTCATTACTTCGTGTAAACAGAATCCCATTCAATTTTTCAGTTTTGACAATGAAATTTCGCATTTTAGATTATCACTAACTATTGTGTCAATTTGTATTTCCAACATCGCAGGAAAAATGAAACTCATGCAGACCATGGCAAAGAAGCAAATTTCTCGTAAACAGTTGAATTAAAAAAATCCAATTGTAGAACTGACATTACTTAAGTTTAATTATATAAAAGAAAATAACCATTGTTAACCTTTAACGGAAAGCTGATTTTTCTTTGATAACATAAATTAGTTTCGCAATGTAGCATGCTTTTAAAGAGCCCTGAAGAGCTGAAATTTTCAGACAGTTATTCTATTCGATTCAGAAGACTAAAATAAGTAAGATTCAGAAAAAAGTAAGTGGATAAATGAATTGAAAAGACTTTCGCTTAGTTTTTTTTTTGCGAAAAAATAAGCAAGAAGTAGAAAACAAATATTGAATATACAGGATGAGTTACAAGGACTCAGTATTGAGAAAGTGAATAGCATTAAGTTAAGAAAAAAAAAAAATTTAATCACAAGCTTTATTTCTGCCCTATCTCTAACATAACACGCATATAATCCTGTACTCACAATATTAGTGTGAATCTCGATTCTTGCATCATCATCACTGTCGTCTCCAATTTCATTTTGTTCATTGCTTACTTATTTTTAGTTAGGAAATCGCAACTAGTTTAATAGTATAAATGTATGCAACAATTTTCCTCAATTTTTTTCTCTCAGTATTCACATTTCAGGCACCTCATTCGTCCCTCAAAAATAAAAAGGTGTAGGTGTAGAACAATGAGAAAAATTGGTAAACTCGCTAAATCTTTCCAAAAATTTGTAGCATTTTTTAACAAATACTTTGTAAAATCATTTTCTGAAAAAGAATTTAGTTGAAAATTACAGAAGAAGCCGTTGGTCATCACCAGTGGAACAGAGAAATCTATCCATTTTTCCAGAAAATTTATGGATTGAAAACTTTTCGATCCACAAAGTGCCAAAAATAGGATTAATAAGTTGCAAAATTCCGAATTTTTTGCTCACCTGTTTAAATTTCAATAATCTTTTCTAAACTGACAAATTAATTACGCGTGCCAGCAGCAACAAATTAGTAAATTAGAAAAACCGGCGTAACTTTTACAGAAATGTGTAAATTATGTACACTACTGATAAGGCTATCATAATATTCAGTTTACCGGGTTATTAGACTGGTTAAATATTTATTGGTAGGAAAGAACAAAAGGTCATAATGATAAAAGAAATGGAAAAATCAGAAAGAAAGGAACGCGCACAATTTTTCCGAAAAGAAACAAAAAACTGTTTTTCTAATCATCCAAAGCAGCTTTCAAAGTTTGGATTCCGAACTTGTTCGGAAATTTCTAATTAACAGCTGGATGATTATGAAAAGTGACTACACTTTCATTTAAAATAAGAGAATCGAAGAAGAAAAAGAAAAGTGTATAAATTTTCCATGTAACTGTAAGTCTGGAATTGGTCATTTCTCGATAAATCTTGAAAATTCACAGTACTTTTCGTGAAAAAATCTGATTTCGAAGGTGGTTATATTAATTATTTGCAGAATAATCGTACAATAGGAAAACCAAAGAAAGCATGTATTACTTTTAAGGGCACGAAAACAGCTTTTTCTTTTTTTTTTTTTTTTGAGGGGAGAGGAGGGGTTTAAGATCTGGAACTCTAACAATAAAATTCGAATTTCTATCAATTTTAGACAGGACTGGGAAATTTCTGCCAGTAAGAAAGTGACATTGAAAAGTATTGTATTTATAAGATACATGAAAGTTTCAAGTGATTATGAGTATACCAAATATTTAAAACCTGAATTATCTGATTTCTTATCTAAAAAGGATGTCTTATTAGCAGTAAGAGACTAAGACACTGCTCCAGAATATTTTAATTTTATAAGAAAGGTTCTAATTGATAAATTGGGCAAATCACTTATCATGAAAAAGTGGCTTTATAATGAATTATACTCCATCAAAAGAAATGATTAGGGATGGAAGATAACTACTGAAGGGACGGAAAGAATATTTTGACAGTTAGAGGTGCTATAAGCGAAAATCTGGAACATTCTAGCGTTGGAATTCGAAATTTTTATTGAATGTAAATCACCGGCATGAATCATGGATAGAGTTTATCAATTAAAATCGGAACAAGAAACTGGAATGTGACCAAACTCCGACATTTCTTGGCAGAATTGATCCGAAGGAACGAAAAGTAATCGAGGAATCAAGTCCTTAGCCGAGAAAAAGGATCTGTCGAACGAAAAACAAATGAAATTTCTGTCTTAGTTATGGCAAATCAAACAAAAACGAGTGGTACTGACTAATTCCAAAAGAAACTACCAGAAATAGTAAGAAAGGAAAATTTTGTGCATTCTGCAATAAAAATCACTGGGATAACGAGTGCAAATTTATCCCGCATTAAAACAAAAGAAAAAAAAAAAAAACAGAATGTCTGAAAAAGGGTAATACCTATTGTAGCTATCTCCATAAAGGACATACTACTAATAACTGCACTAGAAAAAACGTTTTATGTTTCTATTGCAAAGTACTCATAACACACAGATTTATATTTTAGCATCGAAATATAAGGATAGCTCACAAACTGATGGCTAAGAAAAGGAAAGTTGGGTTCGACAACGACAATAAATTCAATAACTGGAAAAAAAAATTTCAAAAAAGTAAACGAATCTTACTTTTATGCAAAGAAATCAACGCAATCACTTCAAACAACCCAAAAACTGAACAAAAAGCTTTGGCACTATTCGACATCGGTTTGCAGTTGCCATTCATATATAAGAATTTAGTGGATCGATTGAATTGAATTTTTAAAGAATCGACGAACAACTGCTAAGAATCGCTTCACTTGATAATAAGACACGAAAGACCTGCCTTACCATCGAAGCAGAAATCGGAATAAAAATTAGGAAAAAGGAAATTATATTGTATGAGACAAACATGATGGACTATGTAACAAATGAGCGGTAAGTAGTTAAACTGGATAAAAAGGGATTGTCATTCATAACAAAACAAGGTCAACTAAATGGTCGTAAGAGTTACTGGAAATAACCTGATATACTCATTGGAGCAAATTACTTTGTTAAATTTATCCAACTAGATGAGGTTCAGAATCTAAGATTAGGATTCTTTTTACTGCACATAAATTTACTTTCACTGCACTTTCTGTAATAATGCTATAAATTAAAAAAAAAGGAGCAAATTTGAAAGGAAATAAAAAACCGATTAAAAAACTGAATAGAGAAAAATAAGTTAGTGCAAATCATTACCGCTCTCTATCTTTCGGAAACAAATAAGAGTTGATATAGATCAATATTAATTTGGAAAACAATTTATTAAGTTAATACAACTTTGCTTTATCATTCTTCTACATGTTTTATCCTTGCTTCATCATTTTGTTAGTTAACTATACATCGTAAAAAATTACTAACCTGTTACTAGATAAACGATTTTCATTAAATTTCATTTGCAATTATTTATAGATTTTTTTAAATTTCCCTACTTACTATTTATTTATTATCAAAAACTTATCGTCAAAAACTGTCAATTAATTTCGGCGTTATACTTAAATTTGAAAGATTTTTTTTTTTGAATGTCTCAATTTTATGAAATTTATATTTGATGAAATTGTTTTGTTTTGTCAAGCATTTTTATTAATTAACTTTGGCTACGAGATATAAAAATGAAAGCATATTGCAGAATCATAATGCATTTTCGTAATGATTTCTGCCGTATGAATAAATATGAATTGCAAAGTGCGTTGGCGAAATAATTGATCTTCGAAAATACCTAATTCTCTTTCTTCTTTATCCAAAATACATATCTGCGGAGATTAAAGCATTTATAAGGAAATCGGTCGTTGTTCTCTCATATTTTCTTCATACTACATGATAATGATCATTCGCATTAACGGTAGAACAAGGTACAAGATGTGGTTCGAGATTTTAGACCTCTCTGGTTAATCTATTCTCCAATAATTATCAAATTTCGTAAGTTTTTCTCGAAATTAAATACTCGTGCGCGAATCAGTCTTTCTAACAGCAACATATGTTATGATACGTTTCCCAACAATCACATTAGAAATCATACCCTCTGTATGTGACAAATACATTTATTCTTCATTTGAATATGTCTTAGATGATGCTACCATAGTATATCAATTCACTGTGTGTTTACATCACTTATTACTTCTTGCAACTCAAAAAGTAAAAAATTATCTTTACAAAGTCTAAAATGTCTGTCCGTTAGCTGATTCTCATGAATAAGTTTAAGAACTTTATGTAATAAAAATTGTTGTTGAATACAGAAATTTAAAAAATAATTGATGTACTGGAAACGGCATGCTCCAACGATTAAAATTGTTCAATAATTTATGCTCACAAACAAATGATGAATTGAGTACAGAATTAGCTGAAATGAACTTATTTGGTTTTCCGATTTCTGTAATTATTAGCATTTAAGTGAATTAGGTATTCGTTTTTGATTCATTGAGGATGGAATTGTAAATAAAAATATTCGTGGGTTCAGTAGGTTCACCACTTTCTTTCTTCACAGGTTCACTTGTAATAGTCGCCTTTATGTTTTTATCAATTCTCCATGTCAAAATCAGGTTAGTTCTTAATAAATTCTAATTTTGATTTCACTTCCAAGCATGAAAAATAAACCAAACAGTACATTGAAATAACTGGCAAAAGGTCACTTCAAAATCTTTTGCAGAAATAATGAAGGCACTGTTTTAAGCCATTACCAACAGTTGTGATAGTGTTTGAAGTTTTTTTGTTAATACAGCGATAATTTTATTCGACTCTAGTATTTTGATTTTATTGAATTATTTGTGGAAGCTTACAATTCTTGGTATCTCTAGTTACAGCTGAAATTGTTCGGATTTTCTCAAATAATTCATCCATTATAATTTCAGACATTTTTGCCAATTTCAGACATGTTTTTTTGATGCCATGAACTACATTTTTCCCTGCTTAGCTAACATCAGTTACTGTATTTTCACTCCTAGGCCGCACATTGAATTCTCCCATGTTGGCTAATAATCTTTCAAATCTGTTATTAATAAGCAAATATTTGCTAACTTTTCAATCAAATCATTTCTCAAGCAGTGCATGTATTGATTTAAAATTGATATAAGTATTTTATGGCATTTCAATTTTTGATTTGGATGTTTTTTAAGCCATAAATAATATTTTGATAATTATAAATTTATGTCGCTTACGTTTCCTTAATCAACTTTATGCTGGAAACTTTTAATAGAGCAATTTTATTTGAAATTTAAGATGTTTAATTTTATGCTCATCACACCATTTCCCTATTGGCTGTTGGTGTAGACAGTATATTTCTAGTCCTACACAAATGATTGATATCCGTTGAATTAGATCCATCATCTCGCTTAAATCTAGTACTTTTAGAAATTGTCCATTTATGACCTTATTTCAATTAAAAACATCTTTGCCTTTATGGTTAGTGCTGAATTTACCCAATTACTTGCTGGCAGTAAAAAAGAATGTGCCATCAGTTGAAATATTGTGGTACCACTGAAAGCATACTACAGACCGTATTTTGCTATTGTTCTGGTCTGGCATTCATGCTTGACTGGATATTCCAATTTCTAGTATTTCTTCGTATATTATCGAAAATTCAATCTTTTTCGTCCAGTGTTTCAAGAAAAAACAAAGCTTTGTTTCTTAGAAATCATTAGAAGACAACAAGTTTGAAATAAAACAAAGCGAATGAGAATTTAAGAAGTTGAAATAAAATATCTTATCAAAATTTGTTCTCTAAATAGTTCCACAACAAGTATATCACGCAGTTCATTGTTTTCAGTCGCAAATCATCTTCCAAAAGTTATTGCGAATTTTTAATGCATTCTGCGAACTATTTAATTGCGTATTCTCATTTCCATTTGGATCTGCAGTGTTTTTCTTCCGCTTCGAATGCAAAAAAATTTTACACTGCAAAAAAACATTCTGATCAGATTCTTTCTTTCCTGATTCATTACCAACTCTTGAAAGTGTATGAAATTCAGATCGAAGCCGAACGATTATATAGCCAAAAACTACAAAGAAGATGATAAAACACTTGTTTGATTTTGGTTTAATGCAAAAAAAAAAAAAAAAAAAAAAAACCGCGATTTGTATAATAAACCTATGTTCGTTTCATTGTGTTCATTAGGAAGTAAGATGAGCTTAGAAAACAAAATTTATAGTTTTGTCTTTACAAAATGATAAAGCTTTCATGCCAATCCGAACAACTCTAATAACTTCACATATTTTACCTTTCTTATTTTGTGCATCAAGGAAATGAAGGTTTTAGGCTTTTATGGAGCATGAACTCTTTTCCGTCTTTGTAGAATACATTCCGAACAAGATAACGGAATTATTAGATATTGTGCTGTATCTACGTAATTTTGATTGCTTGTGTCCAGATTACAAAACATGGGATTAGCGAATATACTCTTTTATAGGTTATATAAACGGCACTACTGAAAGCTTCTTTGGAAATATAATGAAATATCTGATTGTAATCTTGAATTGACGAAGAATTTAGTTTTGCGATTCGACAAATTTTGATTAGTTTTATTTGTTTACTTTCTATTTCCAGAAAAAAAACCTATTGACTACTAATGTGTTATCAAAAAAGTCAAAAGTCTTTATTCAACCGAAAATAGAAAACTAGAGAGCGATCAAATGACGCAGTACTCTAAGAAATTTAAACTAGAATTTAGAAATCTTATAATTATGATAGAAAGTAAATTAATATAGAGGATTTTATGTAACTAAGTGATTATTTTTATCCAGATATTGTAACAAAAATTTCTGTTGCAGAACAGCACATTCGCTTTTCACGCACTATAATCATGAATCAAAAATTGAAAGATAATAATGATAATTTATTCAAAGTATTTAGCAGTGAAGCTGCCACAGTTGACAAGATATTCTTTGATTTGTGTTTCCATGGATACGATAGCTTGTGTAACTGAACTTTTGTTCATGAGCAGATTCGGAAAAAGATACCCGAAGAAGTGCTGGTATACGATTATAACTGCACTTTATTTGATATCATATTGACAGCTCGAGAAACGATGCTTCAATCTTATGTTATAAAATCCATTTCCATGCTTGTTCTTTGCATATTCTTCATTCCAAGCGTTTGAACTTTTGTCCTTCTCTACTTGATTTCAATCACTCGGGTCTGCTACATTTTCATAAATTATTAGAAAATTGTTTCCCCTTTAGTAATTTAAAGTTATTTGACGTAGTAAATGGTTTAACAAGAAAGTAAGGATGAATGAAAGAAAAATGATGGGGACCCATATTGATCGATATCGAAGATTAATAAATCTTCGACAAATTCACTCATTGTAGTATCCATTGCGGATGCATTTTTGATTCAAAAGTAATTTCACTACCAGCGTTTATTCCGACCAAGCACCGAACTGTGCTCATCTCATAAGGCAATTTATAGATAAAGTCCTTTTGCTGAAACTTTGCTTTTTAGCGAAATATTTTTGTCGGACAGCACGCATATATCACTACATCCATGTTATACAAAGTTGTTCTTTTTTACTTGGGTCACTTCAACTTGAAGTGTAAGTTTTGCTTGAGTAATAATTGTTGAAACATAATTTTCAGAAAAATGGGCGATTTAAATGCATAGTGCTGATAGGTATATTATTGTAAACATCAACGTTATGATGACGATTGGTTTCACAATTGATCATGCAGCACATATAAATTATCACTCTAAATGTTCTTTTCAGTACAAGCAATCACCTAAGCCACCAATCAAGTAATATTATTTGGTTATGAACTGCCAACTGTCTTAAAAGAACTCATTTCTTTTAGATTTTAATATATTTTTACATAGTTTTAGGTAGTAACAACCACATTTATATACGTTTTGCCTTTCTCTTTTTATAACGTTTATATGTATGTCACATTCGTCAAAACGATCATACCATCTGCTCCGCTTGTCTTCTTCACATTGTTGTTATATTTTTTTATTGTTGTTCTTTTGGATCTGATTCTTAATGTATTTTGTAAAAAATATTCCTACTTTATCGCACTATAGAACTGCGCTTACTTATTTCTAATATATTGTTTTGTTAGCTTCTTACAAATAATTGGTGATTCTATTGCATCCATTAAGTCTCATGAGTAAAAATAGTCCCAAAACATCTTTGAAAATATTGAAGTGTTGCATTGGGAATTAGTTTTAGTGATTAATTCGAAAAACAATCGGAAGTGAATTTAAGGAATTTATTCATATATGAGAAGGCATCCAAGAAAAAATGGATTTCAAATTCTATTATCTTATCAAATGTAAGGAATAAAAAAGCATAAATTTGGTAAGAATTGAATAATAAAGAGGTGAAGTACCCAGTTGGAACAGGCTACGAATTAAAAGTCAGTCGAGATGGCTCAAGATCTCATAAAGAAACACATAATCGAAGGAAGTAATGTGTTCAGAAAGTTGAATATTACTTCCAAAATCAATTTTTTTTTTACGCGTTCCATCAAAAAGAATATAAAAAAGGTGGGTGGCAAATTGAAAAGTACCACCTTTTTATTTGATTTTTATTATATAAATCCGCTTGAATATCGATATGCAGTTCTCATTCACGTACACAGTATGTTAAGCTTGTTCAAATCCCGTCAGTTTTATTTAAGTATTCCAGCAGGAATCCAAATTACTGTGCGGTGCTTTCTACTGCTATAAATGTTCCAGACGATTATTAAAAGTTATTGATAATCCGTTTTTTTTTTTTTTTTTTCTTTCTTTCTACTATTTGTCTTCTAATTTATTATCGAGAGATGTGAAGAATATACAGTTTTGGTTTTTTAGAAGTCCTCGAATGGTCAATTAATCAAGTTGAAAATTTCGAAATTTTTATATAAATATTGCACTTACATACTGTTAAATGTATCAGGTGTCGTGAGTGAGAGATTATCGTGTCGGTGAATATTAGTTTACCAACTGGTCGGAATTAAAATGAAGAATGCATAAGAACTTCGAATGGTTTTCACTTGAGAACTGATGAAGAATTATGAGTTTTATAGGCTTCTTTCTTCAAAATATTTTGCTATAATGAGTAAGAAAGGTCCCATGACAAATTAGATTTCATGAAAATATTTGTACTCGTGAAGAGAACAATTAGATATAATATGAATGCTGAACTAGTGAAGTTACATTTTATTTTCATAATTCCATTTGTAATGTATGATTTATTGGACGGAGTATCGAAGAAATCTGTTTTCTTTTCTCTTCTTTTTTTATATAAAGTTTCTCTGCACTTAAACAAACTAGTCAAAAACTAACCAAATTAAAAATTCCGAAAAACTTTTGCAGAAATCTATGGACCTGAGATTTATTTGCTGTATGATTCGTTTCTGGCTACATTTCTGGCTACACCGATCATTATTTTTTCAACTTGATAATTATTTTTATGATTGTTCAAACTATTTTTCATGAATAACTGCGAGCGTGAGTTCTGCATTTTTTGCGACTGATGTTATGTTATACAAAATGAAGGAAAAAGGTATACTATGCTCTCTGAAACTACAAATATGATTTGATGCGGGTCTAGTTAATGCAGTGTGTTATCATTCTTGTGTCGGGGATGTGAATGTGATCAAGATTAAAAATATGATAAAATTTCTTTGTTTTATCATAACTTCGTTTGCTCGATGAATACTAAGTCAAGCCTTTTAAGCATGTTGTTCTTAAAAATTAATTCATTCTTTTGCTTCCTTAAACTATCTGCGAAGTTTTTAATGTGAGATGTCATTCTTCACGAAAGAGGGGAAGCATGACGGAGCAAGAGAATGTAAGTAAAATGGGAGGCGGGATCGATCAGTTAATCAATTGATATGAGCTGCTCAGGCTTAGTTGTGACTTTATCTTATAGAGAGAAGGAAATGCAATAAATTTGTTAGAAATGCCGGAATCAATTCAATTCATATATAATCAAAGTAAAGTGAATACTATCTCCGTTCATCTGTCTGTACGTGTGAGGAGAACATAAAAAAAAGACCATTATTTTCTTTTCTTTTAGTATCTTCAATAATCCAAATCTCAGACATGTTTTTTCTAAACCTAAGTTTGCAGAGAGTACACTTCAAGGATAACTTCCACAACGGCTATTTTTTGAGGAATCGATATAACAAATTTTTGCAGTTTTACAGCTACACAAAGATAACATATATGGTGAGAACGTTTTGATGGCAAAGTAAAAGGAATAGTGAGATAAGTGGAAATTTTTACTAAAATGACCGTCATTTTTAGATGGCTCTTGTTGGTGGATATGTAAAGCCCGGTGTTCAATGCTTAGGGATGAATATGTAATAGAAATGAAAAATGAAGAGATGCGTGATCTTCAAACAGTTCTTCCACCACATGGTTTTTATAATCCGCATTTCTGACCACTTCAAAATCTTTTAATTCACTCAAGCAAAGTCTACTTTTCATTACTGGAGGTTTTTTTAGTTTATATATTTCTTATTTATGCGAAAACTCGAAAGTGGAACAAAAATACAATATCTTCAATAATTTCCTTTAGAATTTTAATACTTGTTGTTTTTTGAATTTTTTTCTCCTTAATTTTTCGTTCAAATCGTAGCGATTAAAGTACAATTGTATGTCGATTATTGTAATGGCAAGTCCTGTCGTCCCAAGTTACTTACTCCCATCTCCACTACATACACAAATTAGTCATTCAGAATTTCTAGAAGTTTATTGCTCCGAAAGTAAAACTGTCCTTATTGCACGGCAAATTGGTTGACTACGAAATATAGAAGGTGACACTTTCAACCATTTTACACTTTATCATCGGAGCTTCACTGATGATCACTGTATTTCAAGAGATGTCAATGTTATCAATGATGACGTTGACATCTCTTGAAAATTTATAGCTTGGATTCATTATGTCGCTATGAAAGAACAATGCTCATTTTTGTCTCTGTTCAACAACTCCATTTGCATTGTGTTTACTATTGGAATTACTTGGTTTACTTCAACCGCTGATCTGTTATTCTGGAAAAATATAACCAAATCAAAGGGATGATTCTATGTGTTAGTTTTTATATTAAAATTAAAGATATTTTGCCGTATCAGTGGTCAATGTTGAGCATTCTTTCACAAGTTTCATGATTCCAAGTCCAAGCGATACTTCAAAAAGTACAGTATCTTTCTCGAAAAATTTCCCTTGTCCATTGCAATATCGTTTTTGTTGTTTGCTTTATTCGGAAATTACGCTCTTGAAAAAACATTTGGCGATAATTCATTTCTTGCAAAATTTCTTTCTTCGTTGAATAAATTTGGTCTAATTTTTTGCAAAATTTCAAATAAATCGCTTCGCCTCAGGAACTCTTTTTAAATAATTAAATATTAAAGGCTAAAGATAAAAGTTCATTAAAAATTTGGAAGTTTTATAGAGATCACCAGATGGTAAGAACAATAGAAATAAAAATGTCCAGAAATGCTATTGTGTTATGAGATAATATAGCGCTAATTGCATCTTTCCATTTCCATAATCACATGACCTGGCTTGCATATTATGAGTAGCTATATCAACCTATATCAATTGATATCCTGGAATATTCTAGCCAACTACTCATCTTTCTCAAACGATATCCGGAGAATGCATATTTTTTTAATTATAATTAAATGAATTATATTTCATTTATGTCGAGCAAGTGGCTTAATCATAAAACAAAATAATAAGTATTGCAAGACTTGTGGATATTTCCTGTTCGTATCCTGCAGTACCTTTTCCTAAAAAATATAAATTGCTGATGCCACCATTCAATCCTTTGCGCCGTACACTCGTTCGACTAACAATTGTTAAACAATCAACTTCGTTGAGATTTCTTTGTAATGCTTGTCATAAACTTTATTTAGCAATGGGTTGTTTCCCCTTAACGAAGTATCATTTGAATTTTGTTTGCAAAGATTTTTTACAAGGTGGCAAGATGGTGTCATTGTCGCAGTTGGTTTGCGAGGATTATTCACAACGATTATTTGATGTTTTCTATGATTCACACATCCTTGATCTCATTTTATCAATCAAAGAAACAGTTTTGAAAGTAGTAGTAATACTAGTTTTAAATTATGGTCATCATTTTTTTTTTCTTGCCGATCATAAGAATCATTTGCATTTTATTTTCCCTGCTGTCAATTATAGGTCGTTAATTAGTATCGTTATTTGTTTAAAGTACAAATCGCACAAAGGTGATAATGCTTGTAGTGATTTCTTACAAGGCTCCGTAACTAAGATAAAAGTTGACGCTATTATTTTGATTTCTTAAAGCCACATGCTTATTCATTACGGAATAGTCTCGCAATCACAAAACTTTTTCGAGAGCGCTAGCAAGAAATTGGATTGCTTCTACTTTCAGTGATGTTACTTTAGATATTAAGCTATAAGATTCAAAATTACTGTAAATGTTCTTACAGTAGTGATAGGAGATTTTTATGCATGGGAAGCGGAATGGATATAGTGTTAATGGTGATTGTCGTTATTGCTGCAGATTTTATCGTTGATTATGTATTCATATTAGCTATAATTTATTTCTGGAAGTATTGGACAGAATTCTACGCGCCATTTTTAGTCTTATCGCTCAATTAATTCATCTATTATGATTTGTTTAACTAGAAACTACGGATTCTTTTAAAGCATTATTAGTGATAGATAATAACATGTAGTGCTGTCAAAAACATTTTCATTGATAAAAATGATAGTAACACTATTTATTTTAATCTGCGCAACATTACATACTGAAAGTGCTTAATATTTCATTCCGCTAAACTATATAATTGTGCCTTTCTATTGCAAAATTTGACACTAAAATTTCTCATTACATAAGTAGCAAATACTGCTTAAAATGGTTGTTAGATCTTCGCTTGCAAGCAGATAAAGTACGTTCACTCTCCAGTCCCAATCAAATTTTACTTTGTTTAGGCAGCGATGATAACTTCAGTTCTGTTATGTAATTACTGCTTCACAATGTTTACGAATCGCTTTTTCTTATGTTTTTTTTTTTTTTTTTTTTCGAGTTTGTGCACACGGTATTTATGGTTCTCTTCTTGATATCGTTGGTTGAAATGGTAATCTTGAGGAAGGCAGAATAAGACTATCTGAGACTGTTCCTCACATATTTTTAATTAGTGATTCTAGTATAACCAAAAATGGCAATAGTGCATCCCTTAGAGAGAGTACCACATCCAGTATTGCATGTTAAATCTCTCGAGTTTCATTATTTTTGGATTTAAATTCTACGGGATATTACGAGTTCTTTTATCGGCCGAAACGATTTGCACAGAATTTTCCGGCTAAAATGAGTCTCAAATGACTGAAATAAATGAAAAACTGCAAACATAAGAAACTACTCGACATTCTGAGAGAACTATTAAGTATTCTTTCGTTTTTAAAATATGTCTTACCAGTAACATTTTTATAAATAGAGACATCGAGCTTATGTAATATTGAATATTGTAGTTTATATTCAATGTCGATGTTTTCTCAAATAAACTATTTTCTGTATGTTTTACATTCTAACCAGTTAAGAATTAGACGTAAAAAAGACAATGAATCCGCATTATCAATCTCTTGAAGGAAAGTCAGCTGCTTAACTTGCTTTAGATGGAAATGTGGTTCAAGTTGGAAACATCGGAAGAGATACGCACATTATTTTTTAGATTGGAATTTTCATGTGATTTAATATTAGTTTAGATAGAAATGTAAAATGAGGACACAGACTATCTGAAAGAAAATTAAGACAGGATTTCCCCTTTCATGAGACTGCTTTTATCTGATGATTAAATTAGAGAATTTATATAAAAGAGAATGAAAATGGCTGACCTTAGTAATAATCTGAAGTTTCACTTCCAATTACTACTTGATATATGTCGTGAAATCTCTGTATTTAAGTGATGCTAGCACAAAAAAAAAAAAGAAAATATTCGAATCACATGAGCAAGACGATCTTATCACTTCCAATCCGCATTTGCATTATTGCAGATACCATATCCTTCAGAAGACTGTACAACTGTTCAAAAATGATTTCAACCGTTCGTCGGTTCATATTTTGCGTTCCAACAGAGAAGAGCGCCGTGGGTGGTCTCGTGTATCATCATGTACTGATGATGCCAGTAATAGAAAGCTTGCTGTGCGGTTGTCTTTGTCTCAACGATCCGTTTCGAAAGATGTTTACATTTGCATTACTTGCGCTCACAATTTGATATCAATGGTATGAATGACACTGATAGTGAGAAGGATGTCTAAACATTTGTTGGGGCTCTATGCTATAATATTCCTAATCATTGCTGCAGTTATCACTATTAATATCGTTATTACTATTATTTTGCTGCTAACATAAACAGTTGAAAAAGTTTTTCGTATGACCAACAAATATGATATGATGAGTTTTTAATCTGTCGACTGCATCCTTGTTGATGAGTTACTGATATATGTACCGTAACCATTATTGTTGCCCTCTCTCATTATTGCTTCATTCTTTTCCTGTCTCTCTCATTAGCTGTTTTTTTCAATTTTTTTGATATCGTATCAATTATTCACACCACTATTCGGATAATTATCTCTTTTTTTTTTTTATAATCTTCGATTTCCAAATTCTAAATGTCAATATACCTTTTCGTTTTTTTTTTAAATTCAGCTACTGTCGCCTGATATGGCAGTATTAGCTTTCATTCTGAACCCCCAAAACAAACTTTCAGTTCTTACTGCGCATCACCTTTCCTTTTTCTTCCTAGTTTGTACTTCGCTTCCGCTGCTTTTTTTCTGCAGTTCAACCTGGTTTATTTGTCGATGCTTATAGTTAGCATTAATAATTCTGCGACAGCCACTGATAAAATGATCAAATGGTTTTGATGTTAATTATGTAAGCACAGAATGTATCAAATAAAAGGCGAGAAAGCATCAGCTGATTGCAGATGTCTGACTTGTAACAAATATGCACCCTAATATTACTTTCGCAACTTCATTTTTCAAGCTTCAATATTTTATGATCAGTCACGATCAGTTTATGATCAGTGACCAGTGATTTTGAATCAGTTTATGATGATTATGATCAGTTTTTTTTTTTAAATGATCAGTATTTCCGTTTCCTTTACTTCTTGCTTTTTTTGTTGCTTTCAACTGCCGTATTTATTGCCATCGGCTACACAGTATCTCTTTGAGAAGCAAAATCATTGCATCGTTTTTTGACCAGGAATTTATGCAAAAATAAATTTGTTTCTTACCAATGAGTCAATATTTTCTTGCATTGAGACGCCGAGTTTTTTTTTTTATCATAATAATTATTTTTCTATCACAATAACTTTCCTATACTTTATTGGGAGAGAAATTTACTGGGAAGAAATTGATTAGATGAATGGACTGTTGCAAATTATCACACACTATTCAATCGGATTGGAAGCCAAAAGAATTCGAACTGAAAAAATTGATACCATTGTTTCTTATAGATTTAATTGCTGATTGTGAGATTATATTATGAAGTTTTCTTTCATTCCTGCTAGTGCTTGTTGGCTTCTTGCTTAAAGTATAGATTAAAAAAAATAAGACCTTTTTTGGCAATGAATTGAAGCAGCATTTTTGGTTTTCCATCAGCAGATGTGCTGAGTTTTGCAATATTTCTACGACGAGTAGCAATTTTCCTCGTCTCTGCTCAGCAATACAAATTAATGCTCATTTTCACGAATTAACATCAATTCAAATTCCATTGTGGGTAAACCAGAATGTGTGCCACATCCGAATTGTGTGAACATGATTCGAGAATTTTTTTATGGTAATTTTTTTTCATGTCAGTTTCCCGAAAAAGAACTGCATATTGCAATTTCTTTGTTTGATAAAAGATGAAGGGAAAATTTCAAAAAAAAACAAAAAAATAGAGATGGTGCCTCATGAAACCACGAGAAGATAAAATTTATCATCTAAAATGTTTTCGGATTAATCATAATTTTTTCCTACAGAAAAAGGTTTTGCCAGATAATACTGTGATTGATACGGTAATATCTGGAAGTTAATTTCTGGTTTACATTATTTGGAGAGTTATTGATAATGATATTGTTTCTTCTCTACCTTGTTCTCGAAACAGTTACTTCTTTTGTTTTGCAGACACATTACAATGACAAATTACTCATCGAATTTAGTCAATTCAATGCTTATAATATTTTATATTATAGATTACTGCATCTATTCCTTATAATAAATTGTGTAACAAAATTAGCAAAGTGAAAATTTTCACACAAATCGCAAGAAGTATCATCAGCTTCAAAAAAACTGTGAAGTGAAATGCATGATTAATATACGCCATGCTGAGTAATTTGTCAAAATTTCCACGTCGCATGCCATCCGGATATCGACTATTAGATCAAATTTTTGTTATAATCTGAAAGATGTCCAAAATAATTTTTAGCGAGAATTTATCCTTATCTTAAGAACCATTTAGCAAAAACATGAGATCGATAAATAATGTGAAAATTTTTGACAGTTTAGGTGCACTTTTGGTGGATCAAAATGCGCTCGTGCAAACTGCAACTGTCTTTCTTTAATGACACCGTAGATTGTTGAACACGGACAACTATTCCGAAGTGAAAAAGAGTTACCATATTCTTGATCATTTTAATCCTGATGTAAGAGTGTTCTAATTTCTGATTCTAATCCCACGGTTATAATTTCTAATTCTAATCCCACGACTATTATTTAAACTGACTTTTTTCACTTTTTTTGCCAAGTATGGAGGGTTCATTTATTCTCCTTATGCTTATGTTTTCCCGGATATGATTGTAGAAACGAAAATTGCAATAAAGAAACTCGTTTTATTCTGTTTTATTCTTACATCGGTTTCAACAATTCAACTTCTTTGAATAACACAGAAGCAATATTGATGAGAGAGACTTCTGAATTTTCATTATTTTTAGATAATGTATTTTTAGATCAACCTTACAACCACTTCCTTAAACACAATTTAAGCGGAGTAATATCATCTGGAGTGATCCATTTCAAACAAATCTGTCTAAACTAAAATGCTTGACTAGCAACATGTCAAATCTTCATTGGCAGAAGTTAATTGGTCAAATTCGACTTCAGAATCATACTAGGAGGATCATCTCCTCAATCAACTTGACGAGTCCCCTTATTGTCCATATAAATGAGCATGCTGAAATGATCTCTCAGACTAGCTTACGAAGTTTACTATAAATGCGTTAAGATCATACGATTCATGAGATAAGAACATTTTCATCTGCTGAAAATAACCTAACCGCTAAAGATCATGTATGAAAATGCCATAATTAGAAAACAGCTCTAAAATATTTCCGAGCCGCTTTTTCATCTCTTTATTGCTCTTTCCTTCATTCATTGATTAAAAAGATTCAAATACGCATTGTGGCATTTCTACCTGCTGCACAAAGTATTAACTGCGAAGATGCATTGGTACTGTGCATCACTATTCATGACTTTCTGCTTATTTCTATCTCGTAATCTGTTACGTTGTTGTATTTCCGAAAAACGTGAAAGTATTATCAGAGCCGTTTACTAGCTTTTCCAGATCAATTAAGTGCCGCTGTTTGGTGTTAGTTTCAACAATATTGTTAAAACATTAACTCCTCCTTCATAATCCTGTCAGGTTGACTTATTTGTAAAAATGGAAAAATAGTAAAAGACCAAGAGCAAAGTTCTTGAAGGAATTTAGTTATCAGTATCACATGATAAAGATTCCGAATCCTTCAAGATCGAATTTGTTACTATTTTCTGGACCCATTCGTACTTTCGACTGATAGATTTTTGAACCAAAATTCCAAAAAATTTCGCTTCAATCAAAGAAATGTTCAATTCCGTAAATTTCAATTTTTCCTGTTGCATTTATCTGCATATTTTCTGAATGTTTATCATTTTTTGAGTTTCAACAAGAAATTTTTTTGATTAATCTATTAGAATGCTTTAAGAAACATTCAAGAAATTAAATGAACAATATTTGCATATTCATTGTGCCTGCATTCCATAAGAGAATGCAACATGTGAGCTATTTATTGATATTCTTTATTCTGCTGATTCCAATTTACCAATTTAGTTTATTTTACCAAATACTTACTAAAATACCGAAATGATCCATTAACCCAAATATAAACTTAATTTCGCCGCTCATTCGACTTTCAACTTCTCATCTAAAATTTCCTTTTATAATTATGTTCGATGAAGTAAATGAAGCAGTGAGACGAGGCAGAACAGAAATGTGTTACCACCACCCTAGATTTTTGTCATTATGAACACGCAATAAAGAAATTTCAAACCAAGAGCTGCTGAAGGAATAAAGTAGACACAAGGTAGTGTGTGGAAAAGAAATTAGACTAATCGGTTATTTAGAAAAATTTAATACATTCGAGAATGACAAAAGGAAGATTTGACGGTTAAACCCTAATGGTTAATAAGCAAAAAAAATAAAAACAGTCAGAAAAGTTGGAGAATTTAATGACCAATTGTCCAATAATTTATAGCAAGCACTCGTAAAATTCATATCAGTTATCAGTTGACAATCTCCATAAAATCTAGCATTCAATTAAAAGCTTTTGTCCGGAATGCACATTCAAATGGATAAAAATCATAGCTTCAGTAAATGCTTTGTAATGTGATGCTCAAGTTGGTACAACTTGCCAATTATTACTATAGTATAACATTTTTTAATGAATATGTGGAAAGTACACTAGTCTTCTATTTAATTAAAGAATAAATGCAAATATTTCTGAATGGATTTGATAATCAGTTGAATTAAGAATCAGACAAGCAAACCTTCATGCTAGGAATTGTCGTTTTAAAGGGATAAATTGATAAAAAAAAATAAGTTTTGATCATCTGACTAATAGTGTAGCCATTTAAAAGATTATTTAGAAAAAAAGAAATGAATATCTGGTCCAGATTTTCATTTCTTGAGCAAGAATCAAGGAAATCTTTTTGTGACCAGTAAGCATATACTGATTATTAATAAACATTCAACAAGCTTATGATTTGTGAAAAAGAACTTTGTGAGATTCCTGCCCATAACAAGAAATAACAGGTTTCGTCCTTTTTTTGAGATAACTTGCATTAGCCGACTATTGTATGCAACTGTTTTAACGACAAAAATTAATGCAACTGCCTCAACGAAATGATCTCATAAAATTGTGACAGTTACTTTTTGACTACAAAGTAATCTATGCTACGGCTGTCGGGAAAAACCGGAATAATTTTAGCATAAATATGTTCAAATATCAAAGTATTGCATTGTGGAAAAAAATTCCGATGCTTCATCATTCAAAATAAATATAAATGAATGTTACGATGTGATATCTAATTCTCATTTTTGTCTCCGATTCCCCAAATTCATCTTCAACAGTAAAAAATCGTGGACTCATGTCATGTAAATGTTCTGGGTATTATTATCACGCCTAGATGTCATGTCTTGAATATTGTAAGCAACTCCACTATAAAAAAATATGTTATCTGCCATAACAAATCATCTGAATCTATAAAATTCTTCAATTCGGTTTCGTCCTGCGATTTTTCTTTCATTATTTTTTACCATTAATACCTTTTTTCAATACTCATATAAATCTGGTCGACAACTATAAAAGCAGTATGTTTCAACTCAGTTTTAATTCTTCTTCAAACCTTATCAAACTCCAAACAAACCCTAAATAAATCCCCTGCTATCTCCAAAACAAAAAATATTCAAGCTATCGATTGTATCTTCGATCTTCATTTATAAATTGTATTGTAACGTAGTTGTGGCAATAAACTACTTGATAACAAAGCCTTTATCGCAAATTCACACAATAAACACAACAAATTCGTTCATACAATTAACCAGTCTCCAGTTTCTCGAAACAAAAAAATATAACGAATTATTGATGCCACGGGTAGGGACAATATCAGTAGACTAATCAAAAAGGTTGGACCGGCAATGGAGAAATTGCAGAGGATTCTTGCTGGAATCAAAAAATTGAATCTAACGCCAATAGATTAATAGTTATCAAAAGAAGAACTATGTCAACAATTTGAGACTAGAAAAAGAATAGAAAAAGAATCATCGAAGAAAAAGAAAAAATAATGCTCTATTGGGCACTCTCGAAGTCACCAACAGAAATTTGTTGCAATTGATTGAAAGGGTCATGATTCCACAAAAAAAAGGAAGAAGAGAAATATTTGGAAATGGTCAACGATGATAAAGATATTTTAAAATTAATGAATGGTGGCAAAGAAACTACAACAAAATTAACTATGTATAAGTAGGAATAATCAACGAAAATTTCATTCACATGATTTGTAATTCTTTTAGACGTGTCGAGTTATTTCTTTGCTCTTAAATAGCTTTGTAACCCTTAACTATTCCAATGTATCACACTCGCACTGCGCTAATAAAAGCGCACTCTCACGCGTTAACCCTAACTGTCGGGAATTTTGTGAAAATTTCTTAGAAATTTGTTGGGGGAAGTTTTGTTGTATTCAGTTGGACGACGATTGTAGAGAGGGGTAAAATAAATACTTTATCAAACACAATAGGTAAATATTACAGCGCAATCAAAGTAAAATAAAATGAAATATAAAAAAAAGGGGTAAGGGGTGATGAGATTGAAAGTTTCGTGAAATCGATTGAAGAAGATGATGACGATGATCCTAGCAGACTGAATTGTGGAATATATATAGTAGTTTCGAGTAAGAGTGACATCAGGCATATTACAACGACCAAAAATTTCGACTCAATGCAGGAAATAATTTAAGATATAATTAAACTAAATGTGTAATTAGCACAAGACTGTAACAGTTGATATCTTTCCGGAAATGAGTTTAAGACATGGTTATTCAATTAATCTGGCGCAAGATTATTAAAACAATTACCGAAAGGAAATTTAAGATATAATTAATCAAATGTGTAATTGCTTAAATGTCTGGAGAGCAAACATTTCGAATGTTTCGACACTCACGTCCTAACAAAGGCGCACCCTCATGCGAAATCAAAAGCGTCCTCTTCTATTGTTTTAAGCGATACTTACCAGCGAGCGGTTCTATTTCCGTCTTGGGAATTTTTTTTTTGTTTTTAGATTTCCTTTTATTAGTAATCCCTTTCTTTTCATCATAAATTTTGTTTTATCGATATTATTGATATGTAATGATTGCGTGTCTTATCGAGTTATCAAATTTTTGTAATAAAGGTTTAATTACCCCAAGTTTGAGATTCGGTTGTGACATATCAACTTTCCTGACCATCTTTTTGGTGCCACGAACCGGGACATATCTGACAACCTAATCGTCAACATAGAACTGGCAAAACAGAAGTTGGTATTCCTCATCGAGGAAGTCAAAGGATTGGACTTAACCCTCTTGACGAACAATTATCAAACAATGAACTCTCCAAACAGTACGAGACGAGAAGGACCCTCAATCAGAAAATCAAATTCCTCGAGCCATACATTGGAATTATCGAGTCGACCAATGAAAAATGGCTGGAATTCATTCAAAAAGTTTTTCCGCCGCAGAAGAAGAGAGAAGACGGTCATCAACGAGAAAAGTATTTTAAATTTATTAAATAGCTGTAGAGAAACGACTGTAGTTTTAAAGTTACACCAAGATGATATTGAGGCAATATTTCAGGAATTAGGTAGAACTCGAATAAAACTACCAGATTCACAAAAACAAGCACCGCAAAGAGCTCAAAAAACCGTAAATCTGCCTCAATTGTAAATATACCGCTACCAATATTCAATGGTGACCCTGAGTTATGGAGACAATTCTGAAGTGGCTTTGAGGCTACATCCACACGCATCGAATTCCAGCCATCCAAAAGCTGAAATATTTACTCTCCTGCCTCTGAGAGGAAGCTTTGCTAGTCGTCAGAGGCTACAAAATCGCTCTCGAAAATTATGAAGTCATAAGAGACATTCTGATCAATAAATTCAGGGAATCGTCTACCATCAAGAAGTCCCTCTACAAGGAACTAGAATCCTCAAAAAAAATGAAAGAGATTGGAAGATCATGGTTGAAACCATAGAGAGCTGGAGGTCTTAGATGAGAATCTAGAACATTCTAGCATTGAAAACATCATCGAGACGAGACTGCCGAATTGGATCATAGATGAATTATATCAAAAAAGACGGAACAACAGGTATGGTCGGTTGCTAAACTCCGACCATTCCTAAAGAAATTGATCGAAAGAAGCCAAGAGGTCGTCAGAAATCAACTCAAGTCAGATCAGTGTAAGCTTCACAAGTTTCCACAGCACGAGAGGAGAAACATCTGCCCTGGTTGCAATCAAGCAGCCTAATTCAAAAAGTCAAAAGCGGTCATCGATTCAAAAAAAGTTACAGTTTGGAAACAGGAGATCCTGTCGGGAAAACCGAAATTAATTCCCAACTAAAATTAATTATTACAGAAAATTATATTATCAAATGATTAAAAATTTGCGTAATTTTTTAATGAATCATCATCTGTAAAATTATTTCTCATTGTGTGCTATCTCCCACGCCAATCTACAACATTTACCTAAACGTTTCCAGGCATAGCTAACCAAATTATTAATCTTGTGTTTACATATCCGTTCCCATCTTTGTATCCAATTAAACTCTATTACAACATTTTCCCTTGTATAAAAGCTGTTTCTTTCTCACAATTATCTTGTCATAAATCATATTATATTCCAATACGCCCAGTTTTTAACATTTCAAATATCCTTACAAAATCCTAAAAACACTCTTCCTTTTTATTCATTCGAGTTGGATTCACTCCAACTGGACGACCTTAGGCTACGTCACTTCTCTCCAAATTCCCAATACTCATTCTTCTTTAAATTCCCAATCCACATCACCCAATTTCCTTCACGACACGCCTGATTTTCTATTGTGCTTCCAATTATATGTTATTTGATTACTGTTACTGTGAATGAAGGAGTTAATACAAATCTATCCCATTCACAGCTCAATTCAAATTTCAACCTTCCACAACAAAATTTTATGGTGCCACGAGCCGGGATGCCCGCTACAATAATTAAAAGCGCACGGCCAGCAAGAGAAAAAGTGGAAAAACTTCTCGAAGAAATCAGAAAAATGGTTCTCACAGAATTAGATCAGAAGCTGACTAGAGAAGAAAAAAAAATCAACAGTACGAGGAACCATCAACAGTACAAGGCTAGGAAGAAAATGATCGAAGAAAAAATAATGCGTCTTGAACGTCAGTGCAGAATGGCCAAAATATATTCAACAGATCTCTGTAAAAAGAGAAGAGGAAGAAAAATACACTCAAATGGTCGACGAGAAAACAGGTATTTTAAATTTGATAAGTGAAGGCAACAAAACAATCATAATTTTAAAAATGTACGAAAATGACACAGAGCTATACTCCAGTATCTAGAAAAAGACGATAGAAAGAGAAATTAATTCAGCAGAGAATCTTAGCCCAAAAGGCAAGCCACTTAAGTGTGAATTTACCGCAGTTGCCACTGTTTACATTTAGCATCAATCCCAATCAGTAGAACAGATTCTGGAGCAGTTTTGAGGCAGCAATACATCGTTAAAATATTCCAGATATTCAAAAATTAAACTATTTGACGGCATGTCTCAAAGGAGATGCCTTACAAGCAGTAAGGGAATGTGCTATAACCCCAGAAAACTATGATGTCGTAAGAAAGGTTGTCACTGTGAAATTTGGATAATCACATACGATCAAAAGATCACTTTGTAACGAATTGCATTGAATCAAGAAGAGTGATCGAGAATGGAGGATGATTGTCGAAACTATCGAGAGAATACTTCGACAATTGGAACTATGAGAGAAAATTTGGAACAGTCCAGTATCCAAATAATGATAGAAAGCAGATTGCCAGCTTGGGTACTGGATAAAGTTTATCAACAAAAGAAACAAGAGCCATGGTCAGTGAAAAAGTTAAGATGCTTTCTCGAGAAACTCTATTAAGAAATGAGGAAGTAATGAATATGAAAGAGCAAAATCTATTCACTGGTAAGTCAAAGTCATATTTATAACATAGCCCTAACGAAACTCCAGCTTTGGTAACAAATGTACCAAAGAAATCTGAAGAAGATGGAAAACCAAAAGGAACCAAAATAAGAAGACCCTGCGCCTTTTGTAATAAGGATCAGTGGGACAATGAGTGTCATATTTATTCCACTCTGAAACAAAGAATAGAACGTTTGAGAAAATTGAATGCTTGTCACAATTGTTACGAAAGTGGACATACCCCGCAAATGATTGTAGAAATAGAAAATGAACTTGTTTCTTTCACAAAAGTCATCACAACACAGCGCTATGTCAAAGCAAGTACAAGGACCACGAACAATATGTTGGACTAGACAAGGAAAGAAGTAACTCTGTGAACGTTATTATACCAGATGAAAATACGCGATATGGAGAACAAGAAAGGATGAATTACTGCTTTTATATAAGGAAATTAAAGTCGTCAACTTAACCATGCATTAGATCGAAGAAGACGCTATACTATTGTTTGATACAAGTTCAGAATCATCGTTCATTTCGAGAAAATTAGCATAGCGATTGAACTTAGAAGGTGAACATTCAATAAATAATGAAAATTTCTACCTTCAATAAAAAACAGTTGAGTCCTACCCCAGTTATAGAACAGTAATCGGAATAAGAACTACAGACTCAAAATTATATCACTCAAAGTAAATGTTTTAGAATATTTGACCAGTCCAATACCAGTCGTTTCATTCGATCAACATGAGATATCAACCAGCGAATTAAAACGGAAGAAACGCCCCGATGTACTTATCGGAACTGACTATTTTTCAGAATTTACACAATTCAAGAAGAGTCGAAAAGCAAAGTTAGGATTCTCCTTAGTAATGACCAAGATTAGTCCAATATTGACGGGTAAAGGATATGTAAAGCAGCCATGTAATATCAACGAAAAAATAACTCATCCAGGATGGTGATATCTGTCGCGAACTATCGCGATACTCCAACCGAATTCCAAGCAAATAGATATTCAAGCGAATTCCTCATTGTAAATCAGTGTAACCAATATTATGAATCATTTTACATTCCTTAGATTTATTTCCCATGCTTTTCTGTTTTTATCTTTCTGTTTTTCTGTTTTTATCACATCTTTGTATTCCTGTCATACGAGAAATGCCATTGCTGTCAATCACTCACAATACTCATCTAAATTCACATTTTTGTGCATATTCACATGCTAATCTTCTCATTAGATCTTGTTACGATTCTTATGTTGTACTCGGGTCTTAACAGTTTCCGGTGATTAATGTAAACCACTCCCATCTCTAATGTATATATACCTGGTTTTATTAAGAGAACAGCTATCTTCAAAATAAAAATTTTGTAATTCGGTGTGGTCGCGACCCGATTCGACTCAACACAACTTATCCCAATTCGATTCTACACAACTTACCCCAATTCGATTTTACACAACGTACCTCAACTCTACTCGACACAATTAGCCCAACTCGATTGGACGCTATTCAACCAAATCGACTCGAAACAACTTGACCCAACTCAATATAACTCAGTCCAACTCGATTCGACGCAACTCTGCTCAACTCGTCTAGACTCACTGGTGGTAATTGGTATTGATCGACATCACTCACCACGATCCAAAAATATCCACGACAATATCATGCAAAATGTGACATCATGAAATATATCAGTTATGCCAACTACTGTATTCTTCATAAAACCATTCCAGGTATCGATCAATTTTGGAAATTAGAAGTTATAGGAATATAAGAAAAGCCTGATAGTAATGACGATGAAGGAGTTTAGAAAGATTCAAAGAAACTATTACGGAAATAAACGGACGATATCAAGTATCATGACTTAGGAAAGAAACAAATTTCAAGCTAAATGATAACTTTAAATTATGTTTCGGGCGATTAAAATCATTGGTCAAACGACTTCAGAATGATGAACGTCTAAATCAATAAACAATCAAAAGTCAACTGCAATTCAGTATTATTGAAAAAGTGGACGACAAATTAAAAAAAGTAGGAAATCATTCATTATTTACCGCATCATGAAGTGAGTGATAACATCCAATAAATCGACCATAAAACTTGGAATCGTTTCAGACGCTTCAGCTCATCTCAAAGGAACGAAAAGTCTCAATGACATTTTGTACTGAAGATCTACTACACTCTCTGATTTAGCAGGAAGATTGCTTCGTTTCCACGCAATGAACAATATTATAATAGCCGGTATAGAAAAGGCTCTTCTACAGTTGAAATTACTTCCGACAGAAAAAAGCTGCACGAGATTTCTTTGGTTAAAAAATGTCCTAAAACCAGTTGCAGAAGAAAACCCAGTGTGTTTTCGATTCCAAAGAGTTCCCTTGAAATAATTTCATCGCCTTTTTAACTGTCTGCAACTCCCAATCACCATCTCGAGAATTATGGAACAGAAACTGCCACGAAATCAGGAAAAACCTATATGTCGACAACATTATATTATCAATCAAACGAACATTATAAATCTGTGAGGAGATGAAATCAATCTTCAAGGATGCTTCCATGAATATAAGAGAATTTTTCTCAAACAATAAAGAATTCAATGCGCAAATACCAGAACAGGATCTTGCCGAGGTAAATGAAACGAAGAAAATTCTTGGTATGAATTGGAATCCACATAACGATTCTATTGAAATAACTTTGAAGCCATGGAGCGACAAGGAACCAACAAAAAGGACAATATTGCAATTTATTGCTTCTCAATTTGACCCATTAGAATACTTGGTACAACGATGGTATCACTCAAATTATTCCTTCAAACTCTTTGGAAAAAAATTTTTGTTGGGAACAAATGTTAGAAGAAGTAGAAGTTCAAGCTTGGAAATCACTCATAAATTCATGACCAATCCAAATAAAGAAAATTCAACGTACAGCAATCGATCATTACAACAATTAAATTTCCATGTATTTACGGATGCATCTATCACCGTATATGTTGCTGCGGTGTATGCATACCAGGGTACAAAAATATCCTTGATCTTAGCCAAATCATGAATAATTCCAATTAAAGGCATGACAATACCGAAATCAGAATTGTTAGCGATATTGATTGGAGTAAGAGCAGCCAGATTCGTCATTAAACAATTAGACTTTGAAAATGCGAAAGTAACTTTATGGTCAGACTCGCGATGCGCGTTGCACTGGATACAAAATCAGTTACGTCTCTTACCAAGATTTGTACAAAATCGAGTTGAAGAGATATGAACGTCCCATTTTTCATTTCGATATATCCCAAGTGAATGCGGTTCTGCGGATATAGTTACAAAGGGAATTTCACCAGATCGATTAGCGAATTTCCAACTTTGGTGGACAGGACCGGCGTGGCTAAAGGATGAAGAATCGAAATGGCTTCAATGGGAATATAATATTCATGACGAATGCGAAGAAAGTTTATGAGAAGAAAAAATAAAGGATGAAGAAGGGAAAAAAATAATAGCATCAGTTATCGAGAAAAATCTCGCGAAAATATGGATTAAATTTATAGACGCAAGCCGATTCAGCAAATTGTCAAGGATGATAAGAGCTACCATTAGAGCCTTGAAATTTCTCCAATTAATCTCCAAGAATAAATTTCCGTGGCTGAGTTATGTAGAAGGAAATCTTATTACTTCATATGAACATGAATTCGCTTTGAATTTACTAATCAGACAAGCTCAATCAGAAGCACTGACAGCAAAAGAAGCGGAAAAATATGATTTACACTACGCAGAGGACTTTTGACGATTTGTACATCGACTACAACTCCCAGATAAAGGAAAAGGTGTATGATACTCAATTTATCTCCCTAGGCATAACAAATAACAGAACTTATTATACAACACTATCACGAAGAAATGTTTCACGCAGGGATCGCGCATATAATTTCTGAATTAAGGAGATCATATTGGATATCAAAGGGAAGAACAGAAGTTAAAAGAGTATTAAACAAATGTATGGGATGGAAATGTATGGAATTTCACCTAAACATTTCCGGTCATAGTTAATGAAATCATTAATCTTGTGCTTACAAATCCATTCTCATCTTTGTATCCAATTAAACTGTATCACAAGATTTTTCCTTTTCTAAAAACTGTTCCTTTCTCATAATTATCTTATCAATCGTATTATATCCCAACACGCCAATTTTTCACATTTCAAATACCCCTACAAAATTCCAAAAAAACTCTTCCTTTTTATTCATTCAAGTTAGATTCACTCTAACTGGACGACCTTAGGCTACGTCACTTCTCTCCAAGTTCCTAATACTCATTCTTCTCTAAATTTCCAATATATATTACCCAATTTCCTTCACTACACGCCTGATTTTCTACTGTGCTTCCAATTATATATTATTCGATTACTGCTACTGTGAATAAAAGAATTAATACAAATCTGTTCCATCCACAGCTCGATCCAAATTTCAAGCCTTCCACAGCAGACCCTGTGCTTTTTGTAACGAAAAACATTGGGATGCCGATTGCCAAGTCTGTCCCACCCTTAAACAACGATTGGAACATCTGGGGGTAACCAAAGCATGCCTCAACTGTCTTTATAAAGGACATGAGGCAAAAGATTGCAATAAGATCAAACAAAAATGTTTCTATTGCAAAGGTCTACATAATAGTGCATTATGTCACACCAAATATGACGTACAAGATGCCGAACCAACCAATCAAAAAGCAAATCCGCCAACCTCGACCAATTCAATGACACGAGAGTCGAATCAAGGAGCCGAGGAAGTTTTATTCTGTGCAAACAAATCACAATGAGCAACTCAAAAATGTCGGAAATTCAAGAAAAGGCCTTAGCATTGTTTGACAGTGGCTCGCAATTATCCTTTGTATCCAAGAATCTAGCAAAGCGCCTTAATCTTCAAGAAAGTGAAAAAGATAAAATACGAATTGTTTCATTTGGTAATTAAATATCAAAAATGAATGTCTCACAATCAAAGTAGAAATTGCAGCAAGAATAGGACAAAAAGAAGTTATTAGGTTTGAGGCCAACACACAGACTACTTAACAAACAAGTTACAAGTAGTTAACTTAAATGATCACGATCTAGCCTCCATAACTGATCAAGACCAACTAGATGGGCCAAAAAATTATTGGAAACAACCTGAAGGCTCATTGGGACTGACCACTTCTTCAAATTCATTCAGAGAGGTAAGGCGCAAAATTTAAAATCCGGATTTTCCTTACTCCATACCCAGCTTGGACCTATGTTATCAGGAATTGGATACATAATTGGGATCCCAATTCCTGATCCAGACAAAGCCGAATCAAAATGTGTAGTCAATGTCACGCGCCGGACATCGACCAATTCTGAAAATTGGAGTTCATAGGTATTCAAGAGCAGCCTAACTCACAAGACGATGAAAAGGCGCTGGAACATTTCAAACAAAGTATCTTCAAATAAGACAGAAAATACCAAGTCTGTTGGCCGTGGAAAGAAGCAAAAGTTAAGTTGGAAGCAACTATGGCTTATGCTTTGGTCGACTAAAGGCACTATCAAACGACTGCAGGCGGATGAGCGATTGCTTGAGCAATACAAAACCATGCGGGATATAATTCATTATTTGCTTCACCACGAAGTTATAGCTCCACATAAACTTATAACAAAACCTCCGCTCACCTCAAAGGTATACGAAGCTTGAATGAAGTTCTCTACCGTGGATCCATTATGCTTCCAGATTTTGTAAGAATATTATTACGCTTCTGAATGATGAAGAATGTAATTATTGCCGATGTGGAAAAAGCGTTCCAACAACTGGAACTCCATCATGGGGCAAGAACTGTACCAGATTTCTCTGATTAAAAGATATTTCATAGTACAGTTACCGAAGAGAATCTGAAACGGTATCGTTTGAAAAGAGTTCCCTTTGGAGTAATCTCGCTGCTTTTTTTATTATCAGCGTCGCTCAACCATCACCTCGAAATCAATGAAATCAAACTCGCATTAGAAATAGAAGCAATCTTTATGTGGACAACATAGAGATTCCTTCTGATTTCTACTGCGAGATTTCTAGTGTATTTCTAGTGCTCATATTATCAGCTATGAATACAGAAGAAGCCTTGTGGAAACCACAATACTATGCGAGGAAGAAACAGTGCTAGTTAATGAACCTGATGTTCCTTGTGGTAAGTGGAAATTAGTTAGGATCAAGGAAATAGAGAAAGGAGAGGGTGGGGAAGCAAGCAATGACATCATAGAAATGCCACTCGGAAGATTCCGCATCAGACCAATAAACGCTTTGTGTTTTCTAGAAACTGATGTTTCCAACTGAAAGTAGTCACCAGTGTTCGATAAACTAATGCAAGAAATCCAACCAGAGGAACCTATTGCGCTACGAACAAAAATCGCATACTACACAACGATCCAAAGAACCAGAATCTCCAATTTACGTCCTCTACTTCCTTCCCCCTGAAAGATTTCAATCCCTTCAGTCGGGAATGTCGGAACAACCGAAGAAAATTTCATTCAAATAATTTGCAATTCTTTTGGATGTGTTCAATCATTTCTTTGTTCTTAAATAGCCTTGTAACCTTCAATTATTCCAATGTATCGCACCCTCATTACGCTAACAAAAGCGAACCCTCAGCTCTAACAAAGGCGCACCCTCATACGTTATCAAAAGTATCCTCTTCTATCGCTTTATGCGAGGTTTACCAAGGAGCGGTTGTATCTCCGTCTTGGGTTTTTTTTTTTTTAATTTCCTTCCATTAGTAATCCTTTTTTCCATCATTAACTTTGTTTTATCGATATTATTGACTTGTAGTGATTGCATGCCTTGTCGCGTTATCAAATTTTTGTAATAAAAGTCTGATTACCCAAGTTTGAGATTCGTTCGTGCTACAAATCAACCTTCGCGACAGTATTAGAATGACTCTGAGTTAGTATTTCAATGTTTTATCAAAGCAATGTAAGGGAATCAAGCCAACAAAAAGAGACATCCCAATTGGCTCAAGCTACAATAAATCTACCACAGTTGCCACTGCCTAAATTTAGTAGCGACCCAAAACTCTAGAGAGAGTTCTGGAGTAATTTCAATGCTGCTGTGCATCTCCAAACCATACCAGATATTCACCGATTGAAAAATCTGATATCTTGTCCAAAAGGGGATTTCTTGTTAGCAGTAAGACTTCACTCCAGAAAATTATAATATTGTAAGGAAGGTCCTGATTGGAAAATTCGGCAAATCATTTACCATAAAAAAGTCGTTTTATAATGAGTTATTCCATCAAAAGAAATGATCAAGAATGGAAAGTAACTGTAAGCGACAGAAAAAATATTTCGATGGCTAGAGGCTACAACTGAGACACTAGAGCATTCCAGCATCAAAACAATTATGGGGAACAAATTGCCGGCTTGCATATGGGAGAAATAAAACAGTTACTAGAAGTCAAATCTTCAGTAGGGAGAAAAAATCAACAGAATACAAATCAAAACAAACCTCATATAAAACAAGAGGAGAAATCTCGCCCTTAGCTACAATTAAGCAAACCAAACCAAGCAGTCTTAAGTTGACCACAGAATCAAAGAAAAATCCAAAGGATAGTAAGACTAGAAGATCCTGTGCATTTTGCAACAAGGACCATTGAGATAATGAATACCATATCTATCTCACTTTTAATCTATGAATGGAACGTTTGAGAAGAAATAATGCATGCCTCAACTGTCTTCGAACAGGGCATGTGACAATTAATTAACAACAAAAAAAAAAAAACATGTTTCTACTGCAAAGATTCTCGCAGTACTGCACCATGTTATATCAAATACAAAGATGCCGTACAAACCACTGGTTCAAGCACAGGGAAATTGAATTCAACAACTCTAACAAATTCAGTAATTGAGAAAAAAGATCAAAAGTCTTATTTTTATGCAAAGAAATCAAAGTAATCAATCCAAAAATGCCAGAATTTTAAAAACAAGTCCTGGTATTCTTTGACATCAATTCACAATTATCCTTTATATCCAAGGATTTAGCGAATCGATTAAAATTACGAGAAACAGAAGAAGAAATAAATATTGCTTCATTTGGCAATAAAGTGCCGAAATAAATATTCATTAAGCAATAAGGTGCCGATCTTACGACCAAAACAGAAACTGGAGTAAGAATTGGAAAAGAAGAAATTGTAAAATTTGAAGCCAATAAAATTGATCAATTGACAAATAAATTGCAAGTAGTTAAATTGAATATATGAATTATCATCTAAAAGGAATCAAGACCAGTTAGATGGTTATTTGAAACAGTTTGATATATTTATCGGAGCTGATTACTTCTTTAAATTTATCCAGTTAGAGAATATTCAAACTTTAAAATCAGGATTTTCTTTGTTCCGTATAAAAATTGGACCTATAATAGCTGGAATGGATACACAAATAAATTCCACACTTCTAATGCTATATCGATTGAAGTCACTTCAAAATGTATGGTTAATGTAACTGCTACTCCAGACATAGATCAGTTCTGGAAATTAGAATTCATAGGCGTTAAGGAACAACCCAATGTCCATGATGAAACGGCTTTAGAACAATTTAAAGAAGCTATTACAAAAATAATGGAAGATACGAAGTTTGCTGGCCGTGGAAAGAATTAAAAATTAAATTAAGCAATAATTACAGCTTACGTCTTGATCGCCTCAAACGACTTCAAACTAATGAACAGTTACTTCAACGAAATGACGAAATAATTCCAATATAATTGAAGAAATGTGATCTGATATGAATCAGATTGCATTGCTCATTGTTTGTCTCATCGTGAAGTTATAACACCGAGTAAAACGACAACAAAACTAAAAATTGTAAAATTGTATGTATTGGCAATCTCAAAGGAATGAAAAGTTTGAATGATGTTTTATACCGCGGACCGACAGCACTTCCTGATTTGGTTGGAATGCTACTTCTTTTCGAATAATGAAAAATATGTAATAGTCATATAGAAAAGGCATTCTTACAAACAGAATTACACTTTTCTGAAAGAAATTGTGCTCGACTTTCTTCGGCCAAAAGATATTCGAGGATAAGTAAGCGAAGAGGATATAACTTGTAATCGCTTCAGAAGAATTCCTTAAGAATGATATCATCTCCATTTCTACTATCAGCTACGTTCAACTGTCACTTGGAAAAACATGGCAGCAAAACCGCTTTAGAAATCAGGAAGAATCTTTATGTAGATAACGTCATACTAAAAAGAACAGAGGAGGCATTGTAAAAACACAATGAATTAAAATCAATTTTCAACGAAGCAGCAATGAACATGCGCAAATTTTTCTCAAACGATGATGAGTTCGACAAGAAATTGTCTGAACAAGATCGAGCCGAAGTAAGTCAAAAGAAAACATTAGAATCATAATAAGGATGTTATCTAAATAACTCTAAAACCGTGAACTGGAAAAGAACTAATTAAAAGAACAATTTTGCAGTTTGTAGTCTCTCAATATAAGCCATTAGGATTCGTAATCTCTGCAGTGTTACATATTTAATACATAATTCAAGATACTTCTTCAAAACTTATGGAAAAAGAATATGTCTTGAGATCAAACTATAAATGGAAGGGATAAAGAAATACGAAATCCATCCAAAACAAATGGCCAACAAATTATGTTGCTGAATTACCGTGATTCATAAATTACAAATGCAAATGCAACTTTATATCTTCACCGATGCATCAAGTGCGGCATATTCTGCAGGTATGTATTGTGAAATTCAAGGAGCAGAAACATTCTTGATTTCCGCTAAATATCGAGTCGCGCCAACAAATGGTATGACTATACTGATACTAGAATTACTAGCAATTTTCATTGGAGTACGTACAGCCCAATTCGTAATGAAACAATTAAATCTAGAAAATATCTTAGTAACCCTACGGTCGGATTCTAAATGCGCATTATACTGGATTCAAAATCATTCCAAACTATTACCACGATTCGTGCAAAATCGAGCCGAGGAAAGAAGAAAGGCGAAGTTCTTATTTTGCTATATACTAAGTGAGATAATACGGTTGATATAGCTACAAAGGGACTTTTTTTCATAAATTTAGGAAACTACGAATCGCGATGGAAAGGATCGCTATGGTTAAGAAAAGAAGAAACTAAATAAAAACCGGAAAGAAACTAAATAACAACAATTTAAATTCATAGAAGATCCCGAAAATGAAGAAAAAATCGTCGCAAAGGTTACCATTCAAACTCTTGAAAAAAAATTAAAACTTATAGATGGAAGCCTTTTCAATGAATGGCTAAGATTACTAAGAGCATCAATCTGGACTCTCAAGTTTATGAACTTAACAAAAGAACTTTGTCATGGTTACAACACTGTCTACTGAAGGAACCAAATCACAGATAATGACTATAACTTAGCCGAATGGGTGCTACACACAAGCGCAATCAAAAAATATAACTGAAGAAGAAATAAGTAAGAGGATTTAATCTATATTAACAGTAATGAAAATTTATGGAATCAAGGAGTCGATTGGTAAACTCCGCATTAGATGACAATAATAAATATCCAATTTATCTCTCTAAACACAAGCCAATAACAGAACTCATCATACAACAACAGCGTAAGGATTTGTATCATGCCAGAATCGCTTCTTCTGGATATCCAAAGAAATTAACGATGAAGAAATCAAAGGTAATGATGAAAAAAAACTCAAAAATCCAATTAACAACAAAGGAAGAGGATGAACAACAACCTATTGCCTTAAAAACTAGAAGTGCTACAAAAGGGCAACTCAAACAATACCAAGTAAGTTAAATTTAATAACGAAAGGCTTATTTCTAATAACAATGATTTCCATAATATCGATTTAAGCTAAGGAAAATTTTAAATGGATATCTGACATTCCATTCAATGTACTTCAAAAATAGAACTTTGTATTTACAATGGGAGAAATATTCTTTTATAATGGTCGTTTATAATGGTAGAAGCTTAGTTTCGGATCTCGATAACATCAAGTATTGCACCACACAAAGCGGAAAATGTATAACTAGTATTAGTATTGTTCGGCAAAACGAAAAATAGCGATTAAAAAATGTCTATACAGAAAAATTGGAAAAATTTGATGCTCGAACATATGGAAATCGCATTATCATAGACGTACTCCAAACCTCACTCGTTTCTAAAGAAAATGAAACAATCACAAACAACGATTCTGAATTAATTTATCCACATTCAATGAATTGCGATATCATTATCGATATAGAAATCGCCAAAAATACAACCAAACTTCGAGAACGAAGAGCTATTCGAAATGAGGAGAACTCGAAGTTAGCCCAAAGGAGTCAATAAGAATGACAAAGATAGGCTCCGAAGAAGGAACTGGTCCAAAAAATAGACAGGAAAAAAACTATAAACCTCTTGTATATTTTCGACAATTTGCAAGAATTTAAACAACAGTTAAACGTAGTATATCAACAAAATTATCAAAGTTGTAATGACTTATTATTATTGATTGAATGGTTATCAATCAACAACCCAACTCTGGCTACAAGATTATTGTTACGAAGAAATGATGTAATAGAGTTGAGGGAAAGTCATTAACCATCCCATGCAAATCTAAACCTTTTTTTCCAAAAATTGTCGGATTCAAAGGTAGAATAAATTCAAAAATTGAAAGAATCAAGCTGCATTGGAAATACTGCCCAGAACCAAAAAACAGTTCCGTAACCAACCAACATAAGATGGAATTTCATAGAAACAACCGGAAAGAGTTCGGTGAAGCTATGAAATTAATACAAGAATTAATAGAAATTATCAACACATTGGAAAATGGGCATTATTATTATAATTATATTGATGATAATCAAGATGAAATTTGATTCGATCTTATTTTCGTTTATCATGTACTAGAAAGAAAGTGATTACCCTTTCTACTAAGATCATAAAGTCTTCCTTACTAGATAAATAAGGGCAAAAAATATCCGTCAAACAAAATACTATTCGCTATATTTCTCAAATTCTTTCGCCTGTAGGTTTTGGTCTCCTTCAGTCGGAATGTCGGGAAAAACCAAAATAATTTTAGCATATGTTCAAATAATCAAAGTACTGTATTTGTAGAAAAAAAATTCCCATGATTCATTGCTTACAATAAATATAAATGAATGTGACAATGCGATAAACAATTCTCATCTTTGTTGAGATTCCTCAGCTTTACCTTTAGTAGTAAGAAATCATAGACTCATATAAATGTTCCGGTCTTACAATCACGCGCAGGTGTCATATCTAGAATATTATAAAACAGCACCATTATAAAAGGATATGTTATCTGCCATAAGTGATTTTCTGGAAAACTCTTACACTCGGTTTTGCCCTACGATTCTTCTTTATTTTTTTACCATTAGTACCTTATTTCAATACTTAGATAACCTGGTTGACAAGTGCAAAAGCAGTGCGTTTCGACTCAGCTTCAATCCTTCGTTAAACCTTATCAATTTCCAACTCCAAATAAATCCTTTACTATCTATAAAACAAAAAATACTTAAGCTATCGATTGTATCTTGATATTTACTTAGAAACTGCATTGTAACGTAGTTGCGGCAATAAACTACGTCACAACAAAGATCACACACAAATTCGTCCACACGAACAACTAATCTCCAATTTCTTCAAAACAAAAAAAAAATTTTCACGACAACCGTTCGTAGCTATTATATTGTTCACATATTTTCGAAATTGCTCTCATCAGGGAACGGATTTCTGCTGTTTTTGGTTTGATTGCCGTTTCGTACGAGTCATTAGAAAGATAAATCTTTTTTTGCATATATGGTTCGGAGATTTCGCAAGGCCACATTTATCATTATCTATATAAATAAAAATGTAAATATTCGTTGTTCATTTCCACACTGTTTCAAATTCTTCATCGATTGATTTAAAAATTTTGAAACAACGTGCAATCGAATAGGCATGTGTTTCTATACGGATTTACTACATTTGTCACATCTGTGGCAAGTAAAAAAGTAAGTGAGCGGACTGAATTTATTGACCACTCCTACTTCCTGCATAGTTCATTTCTAACAACGTTTCAAATTCATCATTGATAGATTTGAGAATTTTGAAACACGCTGCATTTGAATAGGTACTTTTTTAAGAATTTTCGGAGATTTAAGATTTCAAACAAGCAAAATTTACATTTTTATTTATATAAACCAGCTATGTTGAATGTAATTAATCTTCATTGACATATTCTGAATGTTTTTAAGCTAACAATTCAGGTTCAAAGTTAAAAGTAAGCTACTTGAAAATCAGTGTGTCATTTTGCAAAATATCTGAAATCAGCTTTTGTTTTATTGTAAATAGCCATTATTTTGGATGTATATTTCATTCCAAATTTTGTTCCGGTTAAACAAGGATTTAAATTTATCTATAGTCATTCTTAAATAAACCAACTGAACTTCAAATGGCTCTTCCTGACCAAATTTGACAATAATTCTAGCACTACTTCTCGATTTAAACGGTCGCTATAGATCTGTGAAGCTCTGCTGAAATTCGCATGTTTACTTTGCAGCTTTTCTATAGACAAGTATATAAATAAAAACACTCTAACAAGTTAATAAAGTAAATAAGAAAGCTTTTTTGAAACCTCGATTCCTAGAGGATTGCATCCATGTCGAAATATTTAGCACTTGTAACCTCCTCATATTCTTTGATATGTCATTGCGAATCTCTTGCAGTCCTTTGAGCAGCTGTCGTTTTTACTTATAAGATGTTCTGAAAAGATTGATAATATGCCATGAATGAATAAGCAAATAAATAAATAAATAAATATAAATATAAATAAATATACATATTTTAAAGAATCAATGGTTTATATATATATAGGGCTTATTATACAAACCATTTTTTTAAATGACGGGTTGTGGTTTTCATTTCCAATCAAAATAAATTTTAGAACTATTAATTCATAATAGTTTTCAGCTCTCAAATTTTAATAACAATAACTTGTTCAAGTAAAACAAATGCAGTGGATTATGAAACTATTTGGATAAAATAAAGTTTTACTTAATTAATTATTAACGATATAAAAAAAAGTTTTTGACGATATAAAAATCGAAATATATTTATAAATTATTAATCTCTCACAATAGCACAACTTAATGATCTATGGAGGTTTAAGAATCGTTGAAGTAGTGTAACATAATAATGTAATGTCAACTGTGATACCGATGATTTCACCCAACTAGCGTTCAAGAACATCTTTTTTGTTAACAAAAGTCAAGAAACCTCAATGAAGTGAAGTGGCGTAACTTTTTTTCATGATCAATCCTTTAAGTTTAATGTTAAATTGTCCTGTTTTTTTTTTTTTTTTTTGAATTTCATTTTGTTAAGATTTTATCAAAAATGAGGTATCTCAATTCGGAAAAACAACAAGCTACCCTTACGAAAAATTGCCGAACAGCAAAACTTCAATTATGTATGTATATGTTTTCTCTAAAAGTCTATACATAAAATACAATAAAGTAAAATATCAAGGACAGTTTTTGAAAATGTAAAGATTTCAAGGATGTTATTACCTTAGTTTCGTCTTTTTATTAACAGTGCCATAAAACATTTTAGAGTGATAGAAACATTTTAGAATGATAAGGCTTTAGTTGATTGAGTGGATTTTTATATTTCATAAAATTAATGAAAGGTAGGTTTAAAAATTCTTTGGCATAACGCAGTAATTTGTTCAGGCTATTAAGATTTTGGACAGATGGCTTAATATATCAAAGTTCTTTTCATGGTTATGAGATAATGTGGAAAATTATAGTACAGCATACACATTTCTATATAAGTCATTTTCCACTTGATCCACAACAACACTGCAGTCTATAAGAACTCAGCAGTGTCTTCGCACACTACATTATACGGTATCAACTTATAAGCGATCATTCCTCAATTCAGCATTCCGTGATTACCATTAAAACTCTTGCTATACCAAAATCCAAATTATAGACAATGCACTTTTAAAGCTGTTACTATGAATATTACAAAATTTTGATTTTCTCTCGTAAACCTGAATAAGATGGCGAAATATAAGTATTGTTTCAGTTCTTCATAGTGGCTGAATGTATCAAAAAATCTCACTACTATTTAAAGAGATCTGAGATTCTTTAAACAAAATCCAACAGTATGTTAAGTGAAAATTTTGAAACAGGATCAGGTTCACTGAAACTTTTAACACATTTCTCAATACCACAACTATTTCACATGGTCAAAATGGAAAACTGTTGATGACTCAGAAAATTCTCTTCTGGCGTAGACTTAAAGCGATTGTGCATTAAGGCTAGAAGGATAAAATCCGATAAAATTTATCCGTTATCTCGCTAGAAAAGTGCGATAAAATCAAATCATTTTCATAAAAAAATCTTTTCTAGATATGCGCACGACCTGTTAAAAATTGTGTTGTGGCACAAGCAATATACTACAATGATTCTAAGAAAGGGTAAATGAGGACAATACTTATTTACTTTTTCGGTATCATTATTATATCAACTTAGGACCCGAGCAATTAAAATTTAAAAACCTGTCTGAGATATCCAGTGCAAATACAAATAATAACAAATATAGTTATAATACTAATAATCCCACTTCTTTTTCCTATTTCTTACCCCACTTTATCCTTTTAAATCATTCTTTATAGTTCGTACTTCTCTCTTGTCTTTTCCAATTGTTGAACAATAATCAACCAGTGCGCAAGAAATGGGCAAGCGTCACTGACCTCAATTTTCAATTTAAATTCAGACCCTGAACCATGAAGTTGCAGAATTTCATTCAGTCTGCATCATCTATTGCGACCGCAAGTATGCAATTCTGCATCATCTATTGCGACCGCAAGTATGCAATAATTACAATAATAGCCTTCTGCTTTCCATATCTCTGTTCGTTTCGTCTTTTTCCCTATTTTTCTTTTTTTTTTTTTTGCCTCCTTTTATCGTCTTATACTCCTCATTAATTCTATTTTCAAGAAATCAACATTCTTTAATTAAGTCTTCTAATTGTTTAAACAGCGTAGGGAACAGTATAAACAGCAAACTGCGTTGGAAAAAAATGAATGATTTTGAGAAATTCAGTAAGTTATTATGTAATATGAACTAGCGATTTATACATAAATTATCTATATAATGACAATAAAGAGGAATAAATGCCTTTGTCGAACTCAGAAGATTTTCTTCCCATCCTTCAACCAACTATCATTACCCTAAATTGACAGAAGATGCTTTTATTGAGCACTGATTCGACAAAAGTAACTTAACACATCTAAACAACTTTAACCAAGTGAAAGAACTTTGCAAGAATAATAAGATCCGAGGTAGTCTTGGCCTTCTTGATTCTTCTGAGGAAAACATTATCCGGGGAAACTCGCTATCGACGGAAATACCACCCAAATACATGCCTAGACGTAATAAAAGAAAATCTAGTTTGAATTCTCCTTAAACGGTCTCTTCTTCCACTTCACTCGTACTCATCATTTATTACAATTTTCTAATAAAAATATAAAAAATGTTCTAAAACTCTCACTCGAATAAACTATAGCCTCTGGAATCGTTTAAACAATATACACTGTGTTAGGCTCCCTAAATTATACAATAATGCCTATGAAAAAAATAACCAGAGGGAAAGAAGCGAAATTACGGTGAGTATTTTGGGTAAAAGACAGAATAAACTAAAAAACTCTTGGTATGATGGCGAATATTCGGTGAAACAAAATATCAGGGAGTAATTGAAACAAGAACAGACTACAAGGGTACAATTTATTCCATTTCATGACAATAAAGCTTCAAAATATAAAGCGAAATGCGATGTGAACTGAGCGTCAAACTAGTTAGTAATTCATTATTTCTAATAACATTCCCTACCGTCTCAAAAGCTATATCTTAAATCAATATCTAACTGATTCAGTTAATCCAATAACTCAATTCAAATAACCTTTTCCAAACAGTCTCGTGAAATGAAGGAGCCGCTGTAAATGTCATTTATGCATCATCATATTTTGTTTTCGACTCATATTCATCTGTAATTCACTTCTGAGGAAACACTATGATTCAGAAAAACATATTTCAATGCAAATTATCTGAATGTACCTATGCTAATAAGAAATGGCTACATACAAAAATCGCACCAATTACATCATCCTATGTTAAGGGCTACTATCAGGATAAAACTATAAGAGTAATGAATTCAATGATAGTGTTGCTATACCAACTATCGCCCAGCAAAGACACAATTGCACACTCAGTTTCTTCTTATGATCAAAAAAAAAAAAAAGATCAAAGCAACATTGACAGAAATTCTTAATAACAAAAATATTTGCATTCCAAAATAATTAGAATATAAGTTAAATCATTCTAATATAAACAAATTATGAAAGCGCTAAGGTTTTGATGAAATGCGCAATATTTACAGCCCATGTGAAAAAGTAACAAATGAAGTCTGTAAATGTTATATACCAAAAAGTTAATTTTACATCACGTTACTTGACATGAGATATAACAAGAAACAATTACCATCATTATTTCTCCTTATGTAATACAAAAAAAAAACGCATTGCAATCAGCAGTAAACGCTATCCCTCTTTACCAGTAAGCAAAATACCACGTTATCAGTCTTTATATAATTATTGCAAGCTATAAACGTTGCATTTTGAAAGTGAAATGTTGCTAAGATCAGTACAAATGCAAGTTTTTGTAATCCGTAAATACAGTACAGACTGATTTCTTCAATGGATCCATTCTTAAAACTGTTGAATTATGTTCCATTTTAATCCATCAATCAAAGAAATCTATTCTCATCAATTTAATTCACACAATAATTATTCATTTTTCCTTTCCGTTACTTTCCAGTTCTAAAAAGTACTGGTAAACTTATGTAACGTACTGCTGACACTGAAATGCAATTAGCTAGTTATAAAAATAACAATAAAATTGGCAATGAAATATCGAATAAATAAAATCAGTCATTTTTGCAAAATATATTGGCCAGCGAATGGGCACCGGGCAACGAATCACTACCAGCGGTACCATCAAAAACATTCATGACATCCATCGCTAAAATAAATGGCATAACAGTCTCGATTGATAAGCTGCCAATGAGACCTGAGAAAAACAGTTCAACTAGTACTGCTTGCTTGAACCACCGCATTGTTGGCAACAACAGTAATAAATGGCTGTAACGTTCAACCGCATTGTACATTGTTGAAGTTGCTGCAGCTCCAGAAGTATTATCATTTTCTGAAGCACTGTCCTCACAGTTCGCAACGCTCAATGACAATAGATGTTCATAGAGTTCCTGTAATGCCTGTGCATGTACTGCCCTTACACTTGCGTCCGTTGAAGAACTGGGGAGATCTGCAAAACAAACGAATCTCACTACTCCATTACATTTTCTCTAAAATTAGCTAAAACCGTACAATCTTTCGATATATTTCATGATAACGGCGCGCATGTGTTTGAAAACGACGAAATATTCTCTTCTCAAAATTGGATAATGATATCATTAATCAAACCGTCTGTTTGATTTAACAAAACAAAGTGATCAATAAAACTAAATGACCAAGATAATTAGCAAACCATTTGCTGTAAATGAGATTAATTTCAGATATGCAAATTCCATGGATGACAACTTCAGCTCTTCGAAACGTTGCACGAGCTTAAACAAATAGCCAATCTGCTCATTCACTTCTTCAAACCGTTCCGTTTTCAGTTGACCTGAGAGAAAACTGCAGATAACAAGAAAAATTTAGGATAAGCTATATTATTAGCATTGATGTTTATAAATGTACCTATTCGTGAGCAGGCACTTAAATGAGTGCTCATAGCGGCCAACATGTTTGAAAGACAAAACTGATTTGAACACTGCATTAAGCCAAGTATGAAGAGATCACACCATTTTAATTTCATCAACCGTTCAAGGCAGCCAGGACTGAAATAAGCAAAAAGTCATTATATTGTGTAATATATAATCGGATTATAACATAATATCATTGCAATATTTCATAATTTTTTAAATACTAAGCATTTTTCTAAATGTTTATATAAGGCTCTGGAACTACTGATCTCCTCTGTTTAATCTCGTCTAAATTGATTTAAATTAATCAAATTAGACTGCAAAAAATAGGACCGAGTAGCAACGACTTGGGTATCTCGAAAGATATATAAATAAATCGAGGAATTAGAGTGTGGTCAGGAGTCGATTAACTTTGATGATGTGGAAACTGTCATAAAAACCCGAACTGAATGTTCATCTATTAAAATCGAAATTTAAAGCGAGATATCCGACTACACCAATATCAGCTATCAAAACTGGATTTGGAGGAAAAACTATGTACTAAGTGCTCTTTTCGTATGTGTGCGAATAATTACACATGAAAAATAGATCTTTTTATATTTACAAAATAATTCCCTTTCAAATCAGTCGAGTAGTAAAGGATCTGTTGCAATATACTCGGAGTATACCCGTATATACGTCCATATCTGAACTGGTCATGGCAAGGCTCTCCCTTATCTTTTTTGCTTTCCCAAAATTCCTTCAAATGACAATCACTTGTCCCTAATCTTTAACGTTGTCTGAATCCAGATCGAAATCCGTGCTGTGCGACTCGATCTTTTTGGGAAAATAAAATATATTAATATAATATTATCTCTCGATATTCATATAATTATGACTTTTTAAAATACATTAAAATGGAAATATTGCAAGATAATCAAATGTTTCTATAATATCGAAGAATTGGTATGATCGATCTTTTATGCTTTTCTTAGGGAACAAAATGATTAAAAAGAAGAAAACAATAAAAAGTCGGATACAAAGTAATTCGGCAAATGATATGTTCAATTCACGAAGCAAAAATGCCAAATCTAATACTTACTTGCAGCTGATTACTTTAAAATTCTTCATCCAGTGGACAGATAGAAATAAAAGCCTGGAGGCCGTTTCACATATAAATTGTATATTTAATTCACTAGGCATTGGCTGTGGCACTGGTAATTCAAACTTTGCTCGCTAAAAATTAAAATAGAATGAGGAATTCTTGAAGGCAATAATTTTTAAAAATTATTCCATAATTTAAAGGAATTAAAATTTTTAATCAGTCAATGCTACGAAGTTAAAACAAAAAAAAAAAAATAGGTGAATTCCTGCAATCGCTATTCGTTTTTATTAATACAATTCTATTTCTTCTTAAATCTAGTAGAAATTAAAACTAAGAAAAGTGCTCATTTCTCAATCGATTGGCCATATCACGAAGACAGAAACCACAAAGAGCGATAATCGCAAATACAATCATATTAACTTTTACATTTGACGATATGTTTCGGAAAAGGAAGTAATGAAAATTACCTCAGAATTCAATAAAGAACCATCTTCAAGCAATGATGAACTCGCACCACTAGATGAAGGTGATGCTGATAGAGGCGCACGCAGAAGAGCTGCTACTGCAGCTTCATCATCCTCTCTACCGAATTTATCCTGCGTATACAATAAATTACACCACACTGATAAGCAAAAAAGAAAGAAACAAAATAAAAAATAAATCTAGTTAAATGTGTTACCTAATCAATTTTACGAATATTTTCAGCAAAATATTCACGACAGGGATGCAGAACTTTATGAGAATACAAGACTGAATTCACCATATTACTATAAATACTTATGACATCTGAATCTAACAAATTTTACAATCTTTCTCAATCAGTAAATCATGAAAAAAGCTCAAAATCAACCTCATTTACTACAGAGGGCTGAAGTCCGGGGCTAATTGAAGCAGGTCGAACTACAGACAATGGACTAGTTGGTGACATATCGATTGCTTCTGAACTCTTCATCTCATCTGATTCTTGCTTCAGCTGTAATTAGCAAAGATTTTATATCTGGAAAAAATTTCAAGAACTGTCATAATCAAAATTGAATAAATTCATCTGAAATTGCATTGTTGGTGCAAATTTTTGACGATTACCTCTGTATTTGCCACCTCATTTCTCACGATTGCCAGCAAACCATTCATGAAAGCGCTTTCATGTTTCACAATTGGAGGAGTCTGCAAAGAGAAATATAATCAACAATCTTAAATAATATGTGGATTTCATATGACAATTCCTGCAGCTTTTTTAAATGTTGCAATATTAAAAGACAAAAGATTAAATGTTGCAATATTAAAAGACGAAATGAAGAATATCAACATATTAAAACTCTGAATTTAGTAACACTAATTAAACATCAGTAGACAACGGGCAAACCGACCCTCAAAGTTTCAGGCCTAAGTGAAGCAGCTGACGTTGTCGCAACCATTGTTGGTGCTGCCTCGTTATTTGATGCTGAACCAACAGGTCGTCTTTCCGCTTGCACCGCTTCAAGAATAGAAATAATTATATTTCAAGATATTAGTAAATCAATTTTTTAATTGTAATTTTTTGATAACATCAAAGATTCATTCCCACTTGATAGCTGTTCCAAAAATCTTAATTATCGTCAACCATCATGTCCAAAAGGACTGCTTAATTTTATCGTGTAGCCTGTCTTCTGAAACTGGAACGATTTTAAGCCATGCACGGCTATTTCTGACTTCCTAAAAAAACCCACGTACTAGCTATAAACTTTTAGTTCACTGCTTATTAGGTCATATATAATTGGATAGTTAGTCACTCATTAATCTAAAGTATTTTTTTTTTTTTTTTTAAATCTCTTTATCGATCATAAGCATCACTAAATGAAAACTAACACTCGCTTCTCATTCCCATAGTAAGACATTTCCGCAAACGACAATACTGGCATCGATTACGATGAAATTTTGTCACTGGACAATCCTTTGTTCCGCGACACACATAGCCTATCTGAAATTCCTGGAGATGATTCTTAATTGTGAAATCGATAAGATCAGAGCCCCCACATCAGAGCATTTTTGTGGAACGAACAAAGAACAAAGTACCGCATCTGCAGTAATTATTTTTATCGATGTGTATGGCACAAGGTGCCAAGACTAATAAAAAATGGATTTACAACTTACTTGGCATCTACGAAAAATTTATTCTAGTCCATCAATGGAAACAAACATTAGACGAGATTTCAATCTACGTTGCAGATACGCCACAATTTTGTCTCCATTTAAAATAGACGGATAGCAACAGTTGGTAAAACTAGTCAACTATTAAATGTGTTACAAAATAGGTTCAAAGGAATCTTATAAATTTCATAATTCCCCTAGAGAAATAATCAAAAGTAAATCGATCAAGATATAATTACTTATTCAAGAAATATTAACTCTTATTATGAAATGTGCAACAAAGTACCTGTTTTCTGATACTACGTTTGAAAAATCCTTTACATCCTTCACAGCTCACAGCACCGTAATGTCTTCCAGATGCCTTATCACCACATACAACACACAATTCGACACACATATCCCGAACTGCTGTTGATGCACTCGTTGTGCAATGAGGTGACGATGCACTGCCGCCACGCGATACACTACCTGCATCCGACGAATGATGAACTGATGCTGCGGCTGCCATCAGCTGAAACATTTTAATAATTATCTGGTAATCAGCTTAATAGATTACATTTCGATGTACAAAACAATATTGAAAGAATTCCAGACTTCAGGTTTATCATTAAATCTCGGTCAGCCTGATTGCGTGGTCAGTGACCCCATCTTATCAGAAGATTAATAGTAAGGTGAAGAAACAGCCAGCGTAAGCAACTACAACTGACAAACTATTGACGGCTCCGCTGGCAAAGTGACTAAGGCTACTTTATCGATTCAATTTTGCATGCTTTATTCACATAAAGTCCGACGAAAGGTCAACCAGGATCGATAACCGGCTGTCAACAACCCTCTCTCCCCTCCTTTCAGAATGTGCCTATCATGCAGAGCTACGGAAAGCAAAGGGAGAGAGTTATTGCACACAACTGGTTATTGAAATACGTTCTTTTTGACAGGCAGCAACAATTAACTGTACAACAGCAACAGCACACTGTCAACTATTCCTTCCCTTCAGTATCAATCCCACTTCAAGGCAGTAGTTAAAATTAGGAACGAAGGATGGGTGCTGCTCGTGACCTGTACCGAATGATCCTTCTGAAGTGCAGCTAACTGCTGGACATCTGTTGTTACCTCGATGATAACAGCTAGCTATGCTCCGACAAGTGAGAGTGCCATGATAGCAACCTTACTACTATCACTCACCCATTCACTAAGAAGTTAGCCGGGTCTGTAAGAATCTCTGAACCAAAAAGATCGAGCAACTGCCCGAATTATGTGTTTCAGATCGTCCTTATTTTTGACTGCTCTACCTAACTTACACTAATAGCATTCTTATTATTATCCGAGTTGTTGACCACAATTTCACATTCAATCGAAGAAAGTACAGCTTAGGTTGAGGAGTGTATGAAAAGTCAGAAAGATGCTAATAATTAATTACTATAGTACCAATAACCTGCTGCCTATGAAAGAGCACGAATGCACTGCTTATTGCCGCAAACGTACATTTGCAGTGAGATGGACGTACACTTGCAGATAGATGCAGTTTTTGCAGCTTGACTAGCTTTCAAATCAATAGACATGTCGCCGCTACTTGACGTGAATGTTACCTTTACTCAAACGCATCCTGTCTGCTTTTGTTTTAGATTTTAAGAGCATAAGAATACATCCCATCACGAAACAAATTCAAAATATGAAATGAAACTTGCGAGTGGAACAAAATGACCTACTAGCGATTTATCGTTCTGGAGGATCAGATTTGAAAATGCAACATATTTACTGCTTATTTCTAATTCCCTTTCAAATCTTACCATATTTTTTTATGTTGTAATTCATTAATCCCGATTCTAGAATTAAAGTAGCAAAAAGTGGGAGAAATGAATACGTCTATCCAAATGTTTCTTTCAGAGCAATCTATAAGTCCCAAATTTCGGACTGGATGTTGGTATGGTTAATTATTTTATAAAGGTCATATCTTTCGTTATTAGCAGTAATACCATTTTTTTTATTCAAATTTATAACTACAGCTCTTTTGCAAAAGGGTTAGCTAGAATAAGAAAATAGAACAAAATAAAATTTACATTTTTTTTTTTAAATTTTTAGTTTTCCAAAATAGTAGAGGAGTAAACTTTCTTCTTCCCTTCTTTTTTAACTAGAGCAAAAGTTTAAGATCGGCATTATTATAGATCTGTCTATCAATCAGTACCTCTCGTCTTTAAATGCTAAGGATCTCTAGACACATCCCTACACGGATGTCCCGATAAAGATAACCGATATCAGTAGTTGCCCCTCCTTGTTTAAATCATTTATTCACTGAACTGCCCACAGTTACTACTTCAACAGTTATGAATTATATGCAGATCAAAATGGTAATAAATCCAAATTAAAACCTCATTTTCTTTCAAACTTTTTCGAGGGATTGTCTAAAATCTTTTTGAACATTTATAAATATATATATATATATATATACTTCATTCATCTGCATTACTCCTGCCAACAATTATGTATCTGTCTCAAGCTGCATCAAGTTTTCACAGTATAATATATTCAGTGAGACTGCTCTGTTCTCTTCACATCTTCATCTAGATTAAAACTAGAGGTAAATGCTAAGATAAACATTTTTCCAATACCCCTTGGTAGAATCAAATCTTAGTGTAGTGGAAGAGCGCATCAGCCAATTATAAAGCCTTAAATATGCCAAATTAGGCACTAAAAATATGCAGGAAAATCTAAACTTGGGGACGGTTTTTCCTCAATGAGTACATTCGTCAAGGTGATTTTTCTATAGTAAACATTACTTTATTATTCGTAATTAGCACTGTTCGTAATAAATAATAGGTTCACGAGGTGATTTTTTTTTGCAAGTGAATTGCAAGAATACAAGGAAAGAACAAGACAGATTTGTCGGCATAATAAGAATGATGTGAAAGTAGGGAATACAACAGAAATTAATAAAGTACAGAAGACGGTAGGAAGGTTCAAGTAACAGTTGACAGGGTTCAGCAGTTGTCTTCGACCTCAAATGTATATGAAAATCATCCGGCAGTGATGCCCCGACGACCTCGCACAGTCCGTGCAGCCATTTGAAATTGAGGTCTATGACCCTATGCACCTATTCAATATATTTTGCATAACTTTTCAATGAATGAATCTATTTCCAGGGGAAGTTATCCAACAAAGCAATTCATCTCTTCACGAATATCTCAATAATCCAGCGACTTAACAGAGTTGCTTAATCTAGTTGTTTCAGTGTGTTCACGAAATGGAGAGGTCAAATTTCAACAAATTGAGATGAATAATACACGAGCTCTCAAAGTACATGCTTCAAGAAGCAAAACCATGCAGCAAATGATGTTTCGTTTCTTTGCGCTAAAATATTGATCAACAAAGAACTATGGAGACGACGTATGTAGAAATGAATGCACTGTCATAAACGTGGATTGCTTATTAAGCGATATGCAAGCAAAATACAGTTCATGCTGGAGGTCGTGAACCCTAAAATTAGTCCAGCTGCTTAGTACAATGTGGCATCCCATCTATCCATAGATGCATCGATATAAAAACATAAATCACAGCTGATCTCGCATCTCATCCATCCGATCCGTCGACCTCCCACTCTTCATTTTTCTCCTTGCCCAAATGACAATAAACGATTGCTGCAAAACAACCAGAAGAATGACGCAGACGAAAGTGGGTCTGCAGCGAGATGACACGTCGACGACACGTAGCCTACGGCTCAGGCCATCACTCGACCACACGCACGCAATACCCCCACTGTCACTAAATGTAGAAATGGCAGTGCGAAAGAGGAGGCACGCTGCATTGCAGTAACAGCATCCGCTGCAGCAGTAACAGCCAGCCGTCCCAAGTCATCGTCAGTCGTTTGTCCATAGAGGTGAAATAGTGAATTGCATACGGAGGCCGCTGGCCGTTAATTCCTCTTCCCTCTACGCCCGCCTCCCCTACCCACCTCTTTCTTCCTCTTTCTTCCCATTCTGACTTTTAAGTCTCTTCTTCCATTGACTTATCGCCGTTGCCGAGTGAGTGAAGGATGACGACGAGCGTGCAGGCTCCAGGAATCAGCTCATCTGCATGCTATGAGCATATTCTGCCTGCAATAACCTTCACAATCGATGGATCAAGCTTACCTACATGGCGAACAACAAATCTTATGATGTTGAGGTGCAGCGCACTGACCTTTGCCCCTTTGCAAGGCAGCACCGCTCATCTCATCGTTCAAACTTCAGAAACTGAAAATATACTAAGGCATAAACAATGTCAAAATGATCTTCATATCACTCAACTGATTTGCTTACAATCATAGCGGTGCTTATGAAGGACAGGTGCTACTCTAAGTCAATCACTTCGAGCACGCACTTCTCCACTTGTCATCATATTTGTTAGCATCTTCATTTTCCATTCAGTCTGATCTAATCTAAATTCAAATGATTTCAAATATTCGCTGGTTGGTTTCCTTTTATTTGGTATTCATGTAATTTCACTTCAAACATTCCACTCTTCGTGTGAATAATTCAGATTATTCCTTTCCTCGTCAAGTGTTAAAAGTCTAGAGGTGTTCGTTTAAGTTAATTATGAAGCTCAGTCAGTCAGTAGTGCTCACAGGTTTCAACAGATATATCAACCCAAAGTTTTACACTTCCTTGGAGAAGAATAATCTCTTAATAAATCGAAGATGTTTTTATGGGCATCATTAATCTAAAATTTACTTCTCTGTCTCCAGTAACTTGTTTTTGCTATTAACTTCAACTTCTGTGTACATTATTTACTATACTACAATCATCTAACTGCTTCAGTGTCATTCTCTAGGCTTAGTACCGTTATTTTATTTCTGCCTGAAATATTTAAAAGTTAATTAGCTAAACAACTGTATTAAACTGCAATCAATTAGAGCAATTTTGACATAATTTTAAAACATTACAATTTTTCGGTCCCAAATTTTTGCAGTTTTTGCCTCATTTTTAGCGGTCTTTTTTTTCCAATTTAACAATATGGTACAACAGTGATGAACTTAACTTATAAGCGAAGAATAAATATCCATAAAAGAAAAAAAGAAAACTTGTCTGGATTTAGATTCTAGCAAGTTTTTCTACAGTGGTGTGAGAATCTAAATTATTACTTTATATAAAAGCGGTTTCATTGGGAAAAATACGGAAAAAAGCAAAGATCATTATGCTGAATTTGAATGAAACCGTGTGAGTGGCTTGTGGAACGACAAACTTCACTACATTAACAATGTTCCTTAATGTTCACAACGAACACTGCTGCAGAAACTATGAGATCTACATGAGATGATGTGTGATGGTTGGAAGCGACAAATCAGTAGCTTCTGAATTGATCATACTCTTTCGTTAGGCTTTATCTCGCATAATTCTGGTTGAATGCTTAGCTAGTCCTCTTTGAAATCTCTGAATGATTACAATTCATCAGATTTTCAAATAATTACCCAACTAATTTGGAGAAAGCAAAATTTTCAGGAGATTTTAATTTATGAAGGCAAATTTTTAAATTTCTCAATTGTTGCAAAAATTTGTCTTTGTAAATAAGCTATTTTTCTTGTGCAGGAATATCATAATGATTTCCTAAGAAGCATCTACTGTTGAGGACTTCATTCAACGCTTGCCTGTTGCAATTTGAAACTTTTCGAACTATTCAACTTTTCTCAAATATTTTTCTTCTTTTAGTAATTCTTTTTCCCATTTAGCTCTGTCTTTGCTCTGAAATCCTTTCAGTTCCCATCTTAGATCGATGATGTAATTTTTTATAAGAAAGCTTGTGAAATTTACTTAAGATGAAGGTATCATTTTGGTAGCAAAAAAGATTTTCAAAATAAAATAGATTAAAATTAGATTAATAAGTTATTTTCTCGTTCCTTTGAAATATTCTTTTTTTTTTTTCTTTTTTTTTTGTTTTTCGTTTGGAAAATTTAACACGTTTTAAAAAGCTATGATTACTAACATAAAGAAAAAAATAACATACAAATGTTCCATTTAGCATTCCCACTACTTAATTCTTTCTTTTCTTTTTTTTTTCTTTAATTACAAAATTATAATTCTGCTTACATATATGAAGTGGCTGGTCTACCGGATGAACAAATTTCATAATGTTTAAGCAATGAAATCATTTGTCAGGTATCAGCAAAATGCTGCATTTTGCGCAGAAATATATTTCCTTTCTTTCTCTCTGATTAATATACAAGAAAGACCGGGTAAAGACACAGTTAGAGTGTCGCAACTATGATGTAACTTTTTCAAATCACTTTGTTAGAATACGGAAGAAGAAACATTTATCATTCTAATGTTTTTGAAATCAACTGCAGTGAAGAAAACGAACCTGATTGCTATGTAGTGCAGATAATTGATGCAACATTGTTGGCACTATTTGGCCGTTCCTGTCATTGCAACGATTATGATGCATTAGAGAATTTTGTGCAGTAGCTGCCTAAATTATATAAATTTCAGAAAATCTATAAATTCTTCTCAAACATATCGAGAATCTTCTATCATTTAGCGTTAGCATTATAAAAATTTCGTGATTGCGAATTTGGTCACAACAGAACATTGATATCCTCAAAAAGCTTACCATATCAGTTGATAAGTTGTTCTTATTTGAACTGTCTAACTTTCATGATTTAAAAGACATCTTTTTGGCATGTTTTAGACTTCCGGAAATATTACTTGTTTTGAATATTTTCTCAGTTTAATTTGGTCATAGATAACACAAATTTAAGGATTTCAACCTCCAGGTCCTGATTTGTTAACATTCATTTCTTTCAAAATATGATTAAAATGGATTTGTTGAAAAATTGAAACACATTCAATAAAAATAATTTCCAGTGTCTCACAATATAATTAACATTTTATCGGAGATTAGTTCAAAAAGTTTTAATGTTGAAGAAAAAAAAAAGCTTATTGTCAAAAAATAAACCTGCATCATTGAGAGAAGAGTATTTGGAGTACTAAGCAAGCCAATTTGTGCAGCCATCATTGCTGGGGTCAACAGTGGATTAAAGGCTGTGACTGGTATACAAAGAGGTTGCAACTGATCTGGGTTACTGCTTGTTCCTGCCCTCAATGCACTTGGTATTGGTATTGCACTGTCACCCTGCAATACTGTAACTTGCATATCGGACGAATGAAAGATAATCAGCAATGAAATTTGTATATTATTACTACCAAAAAAAAAAACAGTCTGGTCTTGGTCTACGATGTTTTTATAGCCTAATAACCTTTCGGTAAGATCCGAGTAAACCAGTGGAGGCAACAGTATCAACAGTTGATGTTTCGGAGCTTCGTGACGGTGATGATGTTATTGGTGATGATAATGGTTCTGTGTTTGATGAATTTGCTGCCGGGATTCCACCAAGGGTCTGAAATCTTTTTTTTTTTTTTTTTATATTTTTGCATGGAATTTCAAAAGACACATAATGTTTGCTATGCTTATGTATTAATGCTGTTCATCTGATATCGAAGATGTTTATTTTGTCATACACGAATTTTGCTAAATAAATATTAATTCGGGCAATGATTTTTTATAAATACGAATTTCATTGAAAAAGAAAGAACGCTTGATCAAGAAGTTCAGTTAATTTGGCATTTTGAACAGTATCCAATTTTTTTTATATTTGGATCAAAACAAACTAATTCCTCTGGAGCAGTTATGAACTTTAATTTCTTTTATCCAAAAAAATAAATTTATACTTAAATTGCGTTGGTTTCATTATGCAACAATATTTCGGTAAATTTGAATAACGAAAATTCACTTTAATAATTGTTCAATATGTATTGCAAGTTATAAAACAGAACATTATCTATGATAGATATTATTACATGTCTAGAAGGAATTACAGTATTTTCAAAGAATAATTAAATGGTCGTTACTGCCGCAAATGAAGTTTTTTTTAAATGCCGATATAGTTTTGGATTATATCTTTAATTCACCGATTGAATACAATTTCCTATTTTTACCTTCTGAAAGAATTGCAGTTTTTATTGCTAGCTATATATAGGATTTCAAATTATTCAAAAGCAGCAGTAATATTGAAATAATGAGATGATATAAATCATGAAAAATTATTTAAATTTCGAATATTTAATTTGTTTCTTATCAAGCTGGAAATGCTATTAACGGCAAAAAACGAAATATCATATCTGGAACGAATACATAAAAATAGTGAAAAGACTAAGAATTTTGAGAACTACTTTACAAAATGTGACAAATGTGGATCGACTCATAATTTAAATTTATTTTCCATTAAATTAATAATGAAAACCAGCATTTTCGTCAAAAATAGTATTTCAAGCTGTTTCGCTAAATGAGTGTCACAGAATCTGAGACGATACTATTCCGCTAATCAATCATCATCTAATTACGTTTATGAGTCAATCTGACTTTTTAAAGAATCAACTTGGGAATATCTAGATAGAAGTCATCGATCCATGCATTTAGTAAAACAGCTTGAAACTGTTGGAACTATTGTATTGAATATTTCAAGTCTGAAGGAGGATAAAATGGGAGAAAGATCTTTGTAAAGACCTTTTTGTCAAGGTGAAGTGTTTAGTAAAATAAATAAATGTGATGAAATGAGATTTTCAACAAAACAAATTGAATCAGCACATTTTAAAAGGGTTAGTTTGTGATGAAGCTCTAATGTCATCGGTGGTGTCGGTGAGCAAATGGAAGGATGAAAATGAGAGGGCACAGGGCAGACAGAGCCAGCTTGACCCTTGACCGCACACTCACACTCCCCAGTACCGCTCGTACCAGTCACCCCGATTCACCCCCATTCGACAAACACGACTCAATTCATTCCTTGTGCTTTCACCTCCTTTACTCCATAAGTGTATACTTAGGGTCCGTATATTATATTTATATATATATATAATATATCATCCTGGTAAATTTCGGTCTTTTGCAGTACTTTGATCATAAAATTTCATTTGGTGGATAGAATAACCACTCGAAAGATAACATCAATAATAATTGTAAGTCAAAGTCGCAACAATAACTTTATTTGTAAATCAAAACTTCTCCAAAGATGTGATGGAACGACAGAAAATAGAGTTGAAGCTAGGATAACTTTCAAATTAAGCCAGTCTTTCCCAGATGTTGTCTATTTGGCAAAACAGTTACATTTAAACGGTATAAGAAGTGTAGCAGATAGGAGGTATCTGACAAGAGGTGGTAGTCGAATAAAAGTGTTTGCTGATATGATCTATTACTGGAAAGGTACTGGAAAGGTCAGATCCGCCCAATAACCTTGCTGTCATGAGTAATGAGGGATAAATATCGGACAGAGGTCGTGAACTCAAGGGTCACAGATCGGGTGCGTCGTACTATGGTCGTCTGTCCTTGTGCATATTTGTTACTTTTAGTGTGTTGTTGTTGTTGCTGCTACCGTTGCTACTGCTACTGCTACTGCTACTGCTACTGCTACTGCTACTACTACTACTACTACTACTACTACTACTACTACTACTACTACTACTGATGCTGCTGCTGCTGCTGCTGCTGCTGCTGCTGCTGCTGCTGCTGTTTGGGTACAGTAACATTTGGTGCAGTGAGGAACTGCAGACTGCATACTGAATTGCGCGCTTACATGAGAGGAGTGTCTGAGAAGGGGAAAAGGGATAGTTGCTACACATTATTAAAGTGCATGGTTGATGATGATTGTGTCACAAAATTGTTTTGCATCTTGTTCATCCCATTTCGATAATCGTCATTATTTGTTCAAAGATTCATGGGATAAAGGATGATGTGAGATATAAATAAATGAGTTAATGAGGCACACTGCAAGTGTATACAGTACTCAAGAGCGACGAGCATCGCAAAATGCAGCAAAGGTCATGAAATAATTTCTGGTCAAATGTGGCAGAAATCAACATAAAGAATACTGAAGAAAAGAGAACCAAACATGGGCCGATAGTGTGTGTTCCGTCTGCTTTTCATCTCAAATATCGCTTGACAACCAGCAAATAAACAAATATGTGCTCTCTCTCGAGCTCATTTATTTTCGCATTGCAATGCACTGCTCCTTCCTATTCTTCCACAAATGGCCGTCCTAAAACGGCTTGAAATGAGGTTTAGGAAGATTGTTTATTAATTAAAAAGAATGCGGGAATCGGTTGAAGACAAGGCGAAAACTCGCTTAAATCAATGACCATCATTCATCTATCTGACATTCTGCCTCAGTTCACTTCGTGTCTAGTTTATTCATGTTAGTAGCAAACAAATTTCTGCAAAGGTTATAAATGAAATCATGAAGTTATTATTTGATTGAAATACTGATGTGACTGAGTGAAAGGGAAAAGATAAAAAGAAACATCTCTCAATCACGCAGTAAATATTATCTGCAAATATTCCTATGTTATACGATTTTCAGCCGATTTGCTAACATTTTAATAATGAATTTGCCCTGCGCCATTCTCAGTGTTGGAAATAATGAGTATATGTATCTAAAACAAATTGGTATGTAATAGATGAGCAGCACAGTATCTTTTCGATCAACTTCAACTCTCTGAGATTCATGATAACAAACTGTCGGCAGAATTATATAGCAAAAGCAAATTTGAAGTAGACGCTAAAAACAAACTTCAGAATAAATCTTCTATTGTATTTACAAGATTTTGGAAGACAATCTGACATGCACTAACGTCCGGCATGCAGAAAGCAGAGCAAATAGAGTCTGTTGTTGGGATTTTTGAGGTGACAACTCACTAAAGCGGTACAGAGGCAGTAAACAAGAAGTTAACGTCGTAAAAGTGGCTTCAAAGGACGTTCTATGGGTAAGTCCCGAACTGCAATTGAATGTAAGATGCTCGAAAAAAGGACCAAACAGAAATGTAGCGCCTTCTCTCGTTGATTAGCAACAAATGATGTTGCTAAGAAACAACACTTAATGCTGTTTTTAATAGATGTCAACATTAGAAGTGCGTGAAGAAGAATGCCAACTAACTAGGTATTTTAAAAGAATTCCTTCTTTTTTTTTTTTAATTTGAAGACTTTTGCGGTTCATAAAACTCTAGATCTGTATAGATTCATATCTCCAATTATCCTAATCCTTCCCTTCGTCCTTGAAAATTCTGTTCTCATTTACCTAAAAAATTACGGTGAGAGATAGGGACAGGAGGGTTGTTACCGTTAGAGACACAATAAGCAGCTCTAGAATACCGATCAGTATTCTTCTTTTCAACCTTCTTTCCCAAAACCTTCTGCTCTTATTAATGAATAATTTTCTTCAATTTTATCAGCATCGGTCCTGAATCCATAACGCACATCATTATAACGAGCGAGATTAGATGAAGCTTTCAGCAGATGCTGTTATAACTATTATCTATAGTCGGAGAAAAATTTTCAGTCTTTCTATCATCTATAGATCTTCTGTTTTGTGTAGATTCAACATGAAAGATCCACAGAACTGACAGACATTCGATGGATAACAGGATAAAAACAAGCTAACAAAGGAATGGAAAATATTGTCGAAGGGGAGATGAACGTAAGAAGTGGAAGATGACCCACCATTTGTAGATGTTCATCTAGGATAAGCCTGCCACAAAGAGAATTAGCTATAGGTGATGATGAGGAAGAGAAATATATAAATGATAAGAGTGATAATTTGTTTTTAAGAAATAAAGAAGCTTTTAAAACAGAAAAGGATACAAGCATAACGCTGAAATGTCCACAATAACGTACAATCACCTTAGTAGAAGCGACCACGCAGCTATTAAGCACTTTTCCTTGCTTCACAAAGTAAACATATTACGTAGCAGACAAATAGAACACACATCGCTTGATAAGTCGCCACAAAATTTAATTTAAAGCTGATAAAATTTTCCTTTTAAAAGCAATCAGCTTATTATTCATTACTCATAACATCTATCATTCCCATCTTTAATATTTGATAGGAAAGTAATAGCAGCGTGATTGTTCATGCAATCATAAAACTATTTTCTTACGAAGTCATTGTTGAAGGAAATGTTTTCAGAACGATAGTGAGTCTATAAATTAACTTGAAATACAAGTATCCCAAAATTTCACTCGATTTTCATAAGGAAAACCAGCATAATCAGGTCGATGGATTTCTTAAATGGTCATTAACTGTCGTCGAGACTATAATTTGTTTTTCATAAAATCTTTTGTTTAGAAATGATTCAAATTTTGATAAAACAAAAATTTCATTAAGAATATTTAGCGATGAAAGACTATCAAGAAAATAAGGTATGGAAGGTTAAAATACGAAGATAAGGGAGGATCAAGTAAATAAGTGGTACGATGGATGTAAAGGGTACAGAGGTCAAGTGTCAAACCTTTCTACCTAAGTTCAAGGACTGATTTTAGAGAAGGACACTGTAGCAAGACATTTATTGGAGATAGAGAAAAAGGATGGGAGAATAAATATCGAGATGGCCGGGACCACTACGTTGAAGGACGTAATCAACTATCGAGCTACGATTATCACGTCTATTACAATAATTTTCCTACAAATATATCTCAGATTCCCTCCTCACTGATAAACAGTCGTCCGATTGCGAGGATTAAAACCAACAACTCTCAGAAAAGAAAATATTTCTGATCCTAGTGCAACTGTCTTCAAACTTTCAGGTGTTCAACAGCTTTAACTATTACAAATAAATTCCGAAGAGTTACATTTCTGAATTATGCACTAAGCTAAAACCACAATCAACCACTCAAGATTCAAAATCCTCCAAATTCTATTTTTGACCGAATTTTCTTGGTTTATAATAATAATTGAAATTCTGCTTAGAATCAGTGACATTTCTCAATATAAAAACTAATTTACGGGCCTGATTTCTGTTTAACTGTAATTTTTTTATTGGAATGGCTTAAAATAAATAAGAAGAAATAACTACACTAAGACAGTACTTGTTTCCATTTTCATGAAAGAAGTGATATGTCTGAGATTTGCAGAATTGTCCATTATAATGAATTATAAAAATTACTTAAGAAATACAAATGGCTACCAAATTTGCGATGTTCGAAAGGAGATCTATGGAATGATGCATTGTGATCACAGAAAGGCCTTCTGTCATTTTGCACTTCTTTGAACAGCTGATTCAAGTCAGATATAAAAATAACTTCTTTTAAATAGAATTTCAGATTCCTTATAGATCAACCAAAAAACTATTCAATAAAAGTTTTCACAATAACGATTGGGAACTAGTTATGAGTATATTAGCAAAACAAGAGGACTTCATTCAAGTTCAACTTTACATAGGCTTCCATCTCATAAACAGCTGCATTGAAGGCTGAAGTACTCAGATTCACATGTGTTTGTTTGCTGTGGACAATCGGTATTGTAATATGAAAATCAGAAAAGGCCGTTTGAAGGAGCACAAATATAGCATTTGTTTGTTTTAACAACCACCAACCATTCTAGATGGTCCTATAAAAATTGACGATTTGACATCAAGCTTGGATAATCTAGACATATCTCTTATTCCGCAATGATAATTTTCAACTAATGATTCCAAATATACTCAGAAATTATTTGTAGCTTCTGAAAATCTGAACTAGCAAAGTAAATTATTCGAGTTTTTTAAAAACAAAAAAACTGACATTTGGTGAAGTATAGAGGATCTTCAAGTATGCTTATTGAGAGCATTGAATTTTTTATTTTCACATAAATATAGATCAAGCCTTCAAATAAGCAGAGTTTTGTATGTACGAAACCTCGAAAATTTTCACTGTATATTTTTAAAATATAGCTTTTTGCTTCAAAAATAAAAAATATATTAATAGCAAAATCTTAAAATAAATATATCTTAGTTGCTATACCGTAAGATGCAATTCAGTATACTAATTACTAAAGTGGCCAATGTAGAAATAATTGCATCTGTGTTTGCACTATTTATATAATACGAAATGGGAGCAACCTGAGCAGATTGTTATTTGATAAAATCCAGAATGACAGGATTTATAAGTGCACAAAATATGTCAACGTGCTTTAGATCTCTATTTTTACCCGCAGCTGAAATTAGCTAACAAATTCGGGAGAATAAAGAAACCAAGTCACAACAGAAAGACGATTATAGCACTTTTCTTTAAGAATGTTCAATTCATAATTTAAGTCTTTCAGTATTAAAGGACAATCACTGTTCAAAAAAAATTACATCAATAGAAATTCGTCTATTGATCCAAGATTTTTTTCTTCATCTGCCTGAATTTGAAAATGATTTTTTTCAGTCAACAATTTTCAATTTCAAAGAAAAACATCTTTTCAGCAATTCCAAAAAGAATTAAGAAAACGCCTAATCTCATATTCTGAATTAAATGAAAAGAACCAGTTAAGAGATTCTTTGAGAGAGAAAGAAAAGAAAAATCAATTTTACTTGAAAAAGAACTGATCATTATGAAAAAAGGGAAATGATCAGGGGCAATTACAAACTAAAATTGAGGGGCAGTTACAAACTAAAATTCCAGTCGATACTTGTCTTCACACATAAGCCTTAAGTTATCAGTATATTAGCCTATTCAATGATTTTATTGAGGTTTTTCTGTTATCTATGCCGAGAAAGAAACCTGTGAAGATACAAGGAGTCTTTAATAACGTTGCTAAGCATATAAAAGCTGACCAAAAACATCAAGATTTTGAAGTTTTTGAGAGAAAAAATGATAAATTTAATATCAAAGTTGCACAAAATTCTGGCAAGAGTTTCAGCACACTCCTATCTTAGAATGAGCAAAAGCTTCCAAATTTCCTGCGGGTTATGTGAAAATAACAAACTTCTTTATTTAGAACTGAAGTTTTGCTATCTTCATATTTTAATAATTCATAATTAATGAATATAAATAAAAACGAATTTTCATTCTTTCCACTTGGAGGAGTAGGCAGGGTTGGAATGAATGTTAGCTTAGATCATTGCCAAGGTAAGTGGATTATGACTGATCTTGTATTGGTTTTGCTGACGAGACCATTGTAAAAATTCTCTTGAAAATTCGAATTCGTTTGTCGTTTCAATGAGATGAACAAAGCGAAAGCGAATAATCATATCCGCATGTTCACATTACCGATGATTCATGTTGAGAACTATGCAAGTTTTGGACCTATAACTTGAAATACTCAGCACCAGTTCTGCATTTCAGTCAATTCATTTTGTATTTTGATCTTGCCATTAGATCAATTTTAGGGAGGAATTCATATTTTCAGGATAAAGTGACATACAGCAATGATATTTTGTGGATGTATTTCTCATCCTGCATGAATCAAAACTTGGAAGCTTTTCGTCAACAAATCTTATACACTTCGGATTTTTGATTCGATCTTGGACACAAATTCACATTTCTATCAATGAATCAAACTAGAAAGCTGAATTAAGCAATTGAAGTCATTTCTTTAGTTCCACAAAGAAAAAAATTTAGATATTTGTTGCGTGACCCTCAAATGCATCATCTATCATCCGACAAGCAAACAGTTGCTGCAGCAATGATTTAAACTATTTGGTAACAGTACGCACAACTCTAACAGATTTGTATCCTTCAAACAAAAAATCTTAATCGGAGTAACCTTCCAACATACTTTTAAAAAAATCTGCGATGTAGCAAAAAAATTTAGTTCTCGAAATACTAATTTTGAAATTACACATCAATCTACCTAATAATATTACACATCACTCCATCTAATAATGCTAAATCTATGCAGTAAACTAATAAAATTTTAGTTTCTCCTTCGCTGGTTTCCCGCACAAATCATTTGCAAAACAATCATTACTCAAATGAAAATAAAAGCAAAAATGAAGATGAATATGCTCATAATCAGATCTCCTATGAATATTAAGATACTAATCATAAGTACTACAATAAATTACAACAAACAAAAATTAATTCTGAGTACAAAATATCTTCAAAATACATCAAGTTAGCTTATACTCATTATCAAACGAATTTGAGCTGAACTGAAGTCTGGTTCATACCGTGTTCTCATTTAAAGTTACATACTGCAAACTTTTTGAAATGAACAATGATATCAGAGAAACTTCTACAAAAAGTCTTCAAGCTCATCTCAATTGCATTTATCTGATTAATTTTGTTTGCTGCTGTCTCACAAATTCTCATTTCAGCACATGTTTTGATAACAAGATCCAAAATGAAACGAGCCACCTGAAAAACTCCTCACTACAACGGCAAAATCGTTTTTCATCTAAATACATAATAGGCTCATAGTAACTTATTTTTCTACATTTGCAGCCATGGAATACAATAAAGCAGGTTGCTATTTGATATAATTAATACTTGCGCTATTCAGCCATCCAACTTTTTTGTTAACTTTTTCAAATGATCCAGTAAGAATAGCACGATAATTACATCTATTTTCGGTTTCATTTGGAAAAAAGATTTTAGTAAAAATTCAGTTATGCAAAATTTATTTTCTTTGGAAGTAAATAATAGAATTACAACAAAAAATAAAACTATGGCGAAAATAAAAGTTCACACATAAAACGGAAGTAGAATTATTCGTTTCACTACTATTTTTTTAATCAATTGTTGCAAAATATTTTGCTGCATCAACTTCTCGACACTACGTTTCCTTTCTAACCTTCCTGTTTCATATTTTGATTTCTAATGCTTATTCATCATTTCAAGCTTTTCTTTTTTGTCCTTTTTAGTTTTTTAGGATAATTTGGTAGCATAAATGAGATATATCTATACATATAATAAAAAAATATATAGTTTTCCTGGAGTTCTAATAATTAATTATTATATGTATTCGGCTATTTTTCTCAGATTTTCGTTTCGTTTCCTTTCCATCATTCATTGACATTATAAAGACTTCATAAATAATTAGTTGAATAACATTTAGCCTTTTTGGTAATATTAATATTATTTGATATCAAAAATTTCTAACCTTATAATTCATTTATAGCCATTTATATGATTTTAGATCTGCCCAAGTTTCTATATTTTTCCACAGAGGATTTTGTTCCACAATACTTGGAAAAAAACTCGTATTCTTCTGTGTCAAAAGTTTTTAGTGTCCTTTTCCAGGTAATTCAATTCCGTATATTTATTATAGATGAATATGAAGTAATTCATCTCCAGAAAATGCTGTCATATTATTGAGGAGATGTTCTAGTGACTGATATGATCATGCTATTGTGACGAAGATGCATCTATTACTGATATCAATGTTCGCAAGAAGATCGCATCGCATTTCATTCCCCGTCCCTGGTACATCCATTCTCCCCACTCTTATGCAAACATTTCACGTCAATTTTTTTTTCGTATAGATGAGACGAGACGAATTATACTTACACTTAACATTTATACATTTCTATTAATATCAATGATACGACGACGACGACGACGACAATGATACGATATTGTTCGCTGCTCACACACTCGTACTAACAATTTCTTCAAAACCGCATTTACTACATTATTATTGTGACTACAATACATTACACATATTTAAGCATAAACACATTTAAACTATAGTTTACGCAAGCTTTTTTTTTCTCAGTAGTATTATTCAGAAAAGATCATCTGTTAAGAAAAATATTTGAAATAAAGAATACATTACAAGATTTTATCTACGGCCATCCCACCTTTTACTGGCATTCATGATATAAATCTTCGTCAGTTGATAACTTTACGAATTTTTTATATTAATTGGCATCATGAACGGTTTATAATTATCATCATAATTAAAGTGGATCATTTATTTAGGCAGAAACATTGAGCGATGAAATTAGCAGTAGGCATTGTCTCTCTTAAAGTGTAGTAAAATTCAATCTGGAAAAAGAATTTAATCTTCCTACACGAGAAAAGCCGAAAATAATATTCAAAATTATTTTCAGCAAATAAATTTCACCCTTATTAAAGTTCAATTGTTACTCAAATATTGCGAAGCATAAGAGAGCATTTGTGACCTCACTAAAGCTGAACTCTATACTGGTCAAAATGAAAGTTGACAAATAAAAAAAAAAGAAAAAAAAATTGAAAACTTCAAATTTATAAACTTTTATGGGACGCATTAAAAATTGGACTTTAATTCGCAACCAGACAAAGGACATAGAAAACCGGTTTTTTGTTTGTGGACTATACTTAGTTCTCCCTTTTCAAAGCCGAAATATTGGACAAACAACCAGATACATGAGTTATTTTGAAATATGATCGCTACAATACATATCTGGACTGCTTGCAGAAAAAAAGAGATCACTTTTAAAATTAGTCAAAAGACTCATCTGGTTAATGGCCACTAATTCATGATATACTGGTGTGTTGCTGTGATTTAGAATGAAAAGACCGGTTGCTAGGGGGATGAACGATAATTTATGTAAGATAAAAGATAAATGCAATATTATGGGGAGAAGAAAGTGGAAGAGGTAAAAGAGGAGGAAAACCGGAAATATATCCCCGGAACCAATTTCCATCCCAACTCATGTTCGGAGCCTAATTTTGAGCGATGCAAAAAGTTATTTATGATTAATGCAGTACTTAATGTTAGGAAAAATAGACGTCCTAACTACGAACAATAAATAGAAATTCATTATTAAGCACTGATAACGGAAGGGAAACAGCAAATGCAAATTAATATCAGTCAAAATAAGATCAGTTTCTTAATTTATTTTATAACAGAGCTTTATAATTTCTTTCTTTAAACCGTTTCTTTACAGAATGGATCAAACTAAGATCGGATAAATTTATTCAATATAAATGGCTTTAGCTGTAAATGGTTTTAGCTACAATCCACATCTATTAAGTAATGGACTTTGAACTAGCTGAAATCTGATTAGCACTGCAATAAAATCTGCAAATATATTATTTGTTGCAAAATATATATTCAGGACTGAAAATGGTTTTTAAGTTTTCAAAAAGCAAATTTTGAGCAAATTAAATTTGAATTATTGGAGACTATGAAATGATGAAAATCTTTACTTCAGTTTAAAATAAACAAATTTCATGAAGGACTTAGATTGCAAAATCAGTTTGAATACAGGAACACTTATGTTGTGTATACTAGTGGGACATTTGTTTGGAAATGACTGCATGAAAACGATAATTTGGATAAAGCTTATAAAATTCTAGCAGTGATCATTTATGATCACTATTCAATTTGAGCAGCTGAAGAAGTAAGTATTCAATATTTTAAAGCTATCTTCCAAGTCTCGGTCAAAGAAAAGATATTTTTGAACAGGAAAATAAAACAAAGCGCGATTTGAAATGAAATGAAAAGGCTTGTAATAAAAATAAAGAGAGATGAAAAGTAGAATTGTGATTCTGTCGGCGTGAAGATAACTTGCAATGTAACGATGGAATTGTCTTCCAGATCAGATTGTTTGAGTATCTCATAATATATCGATGAGTTTGTAAATTTTTTCGAGCAATCAGAAAGTTTAATTAAGAATTTTATTAGGCAAAAAAGTAAATAAATAAATCCTATAATCTGGATTTGAAGTCAAAAGACGGATTAAAAGATATGAAATTAACTAACCATTGTTAATTTCTCAGAGATCAACAAACTTATAACAAAAATAGGGATAAGTTTACCAGCATATTATGAATGCTTCCAAACAGATGTCAGCGGCCCAATATATAAAAGAAGCGGCAGTGTATCTTCTTAGGATTGATATTCGGGATTGCAACTATTATTGTTCTTGCAGTAGTAGTAGTTGTTGTTGTTATTGTTGTTGTTGTTGTTGTTGTTATTATTGTTGTTGTTATTGTTGGTGGTGTTGTTGTTGTTGTTGCTGTAGCGTGTGGAGGTAACTGTATGTGGAGGAACAGTAGAAGCAATGATGTATCCGTTGGGTGGCAGCAGGAGGCAGGGCAAGGGAGGCGAACTTGACCGTGATGGCAGCCTCGGATGGTCACTGGTCACCGGAATGACGATGCTGAACCGGACTGGTCGAAGGGCGTCCCGTCAATGCTCCGCCCTTCATTTTCTACCTTTTGAAAACCAGAAACAGAAACAACCACTTTCATTCAAAAATCCTCTCTCTCTCAGTCTTTCAGCTTCCTTTTCGATCAGCAAATTTCGTACAGATTTTGCGTTAACCGATGCCGCACAGCCTATAATACCTCCCTCCCTGTTTATTTCTCACTTCCTTCAAAATTTTGCCATCTTTTTTGCCGCACACTGACTTTCTTCTTGCCCTTCTGCACCTCAGTTATCTTGATGAATAGCCGCCGCACATATTACAATTCTAAATTTCAGATTTATTGAAGCATGCACACTTTCCCCATCCCAAGCTTTTTCTTCTTTATAAATTGGTCATCAGTGAGATAGATGGTAATATCACTTTTTTCCACCTGTACAGTTCCAGTCTTACACAATTTTATGGCCAAATTCCAGTCTCATATGATTTTATGGCCAAATTTGCCACTGACATATGCTCTGAACTACAAAATCACTGTTTAAACTACGATGCACAAAAGATTTTTATCCAAGTACGAAATGGATGATTAGAAGTTCGAAGAGAGATTGATAGAAAGTTCGGAAGAAGATATTTCTTTTGATAAAATTAGTAAAACCACTCAGAAAACGAAAAAGAACATATTATTGGCATGTGTATGATGGACATTTTATATTTTCGAACATCAAGTGTGTGAAAAGTTAAAAAGATGATTAAGAGTGGTGGAGATATATGTATGTCGCTATGGGAAATGTGTTGCTCGATGGCGAAATATGGTGTAATTGAAACTGTTGAAGGAAGTAGGCATGAGAGATAGATCGGTAATTTAGTGGAGAATCTGGATTTCCTTGCAAATCGCGAATCGTAATCGGAGAAGAATTGATGTGACACAGTGGTAGTAGTCGTATACGTGTGTCTACATGGTGTGCAATAGTAGTAGCAGATGAAATTGCTGGTTCCACTTCTCTTCCTCAGAGCTTGTTCCTTGGTTTATCATCGGTCCAACAGTATCATCGGATGAGAAAAAACGAAACGTGGAGTAGAAGGATAGGAAATGTGGTGTTGTCGCCTTTCCTGTTCTCATCAATTGCATGAAGAGAGAAGAGAAAATGAAGATTTCTAGTCCATGGTCATCTGGTTGCACTTTGAACTGACACAATGAGCGAGTGGATCCGGGAAGACCGGTATCTGGGGAGGAAACATCCAATCTCATCGCAGCTCCCGTCAAGAGATGGATGAGTAAAGGAAGGGGCAATTAGTTAACAAGAACAGATACCCACACCTCCGCACCCACTATATCTAGGATCCGGTCTGCATGGACACCCGTTCCGGTATACTCTGCCCTGCGGCCCTTCTCGGCCTCTAAATCAAACTCCGGATGTGCTTCTGCACCTCTCCCCTTTACACTCATACCTGCATATTGAGCACCACTATAATCCCACTCATCTTCACCTACTTTCTCCCATTTTCTTCACTAATTCTTCAAAAGCTATTCCTAAATTCTTCGTTTGTTCCTTACCCACAACATGCAGCATTACCGGTTCACTCCATTCACTTTTTTCTTCTCCCCTGTCACCTCTATCTTCACATTTATCAATTATAATCTCTGCAATAGCTCTCCATTAATATTAATTCATCCATGCACTTTTGCATTTCGAACCACTTAAAATCATGATATCAAAAATCAACTTTGATCCAGCAGTACAGGAAACTGGTACTATCAGAAACACATATTACAGTAATTTGTCGTATTTAAAATTTAAATATTTTAATAAGGATAATTTGATTTTCGCATAAGCAGTCTTGAAACGTTCCATAATATTCAATTCCTACTTTTTTTGCTCTTTACAATTTGAATGGTCCTACCTGCCGGTGACAAATTGATTGCTTGCTAACAATCATTTATAATAAATTAAGAAACTCCCATGCCTGGTCTATGTGTCGGCTGTGATTGACAAATATTGTTCAGTCAAAGATCTAGATGTCATAACTTGTATGAGAGCTAATTTAATTTGGCATTTCGAAAAAATTTTCCAAAGCAAAGCAATAAATAGCGTATGATTTCAGCCTAATTCCTGAATAATTACTATTGGAAAAGTATTGGAAACTCAATGCTTCTGCAATGCTCAAGTACCTAAAGTGAAATATTTGCCTGAAGGATAATTTAATTTCTTGTCAACAGTTGGGGTTCACACAAAAAATTCATGGTTTCAGAATTTTCTGTGTATTTCCAGCTCATGCAGCAATAAAATTGTCCAAATTCTTTTATCTTGACCTAAAATTCTGATCATTTTTGCTGTGTAAACATTACTTTTCAGTAGTTATTTTTGACGGAATAATGCGCCTCATATAGTTCTTTCTGCTCTTGAAAGCAGAAAATTTGCAAGAATCATTTAATGTCTTTCAAACCAATCATAATAACATTGGACTTCGCAAGCTTGATGAGAAAGAAAGGCAGAGTTATCTAAATGAGTCAAATTGCAATTGCAAGACGTTTCTTCCTAATAATTAAACAAAAGAAAAATAATTCCAAGCTATGTACAGTCAATGTAGCAAGGCAATCTTCCAAACAATAACCTTGTGTGCTTTTATGCCTTTTCTGATTACTTGTATGCCTTTCCTGCAATTATTATTGCAAACTGCAATCCAATTATATCTTTAGTCAAGAATTATGCAATTTAATATTCCACAGCAATAAATTGAAAAAAGGAAACAAGATGTGTGGTATTTCGACAGGCAGTTCATCCACGAGCGAGTGGTGCTTTCAATGATCTCCGATTTAATTCGCCGAAAAAATCATTTTCTTGAAAGTGGGTCGCAACGCTTCGTTGCACTTTCGTCTCATTAGTGTTTTGTTTAAGCAAGCATAATGATCGCAGGACATATATCAGTCATACTGGAAGGCATTTTTAATTAAGCTGGTGGAATTTCTTCTTTCTTTCGATTAAGGGACTTTCTTTCCTTAAACTTGTGTGAATATCTGAACAAATATGTTTGCAACCGATAAAAGTCTCTTTTCAAAACATTTGTATGGTATTCTGGCGAAAATATGCACTACTAAAACAATTTTTTAAATAAATTTTGGAGAAAAGAAGACTGGTTTTTTTTTTTTTTATTCCTCACTGAAAACTTCTTTGGCAATGAACATCAAAAAATCTCTTTAACCTCCGTTTTAAAAATGAACCGTGTGTAGCAGGGATTTATCTGCTCACATTTTACCCTATTCAAGCTAAAAAGCAGAATGGTGTCAAAATTTTGCTACATTTTTTCCTAATGTTAGCTAATCGAAACGATTTGATTTGTAAATTTCAAGAAATTCGAAATCATTTTTTGAGATAGAAATAGAGTATCCTTGCTATGAAAGTATCAAAAATTCATGCAACGCAAGTACAATCACCTATCGTTTTTCAGGAGAAAAAAAAAAAAAAATGATACACAGAGAAATGAGCATAGAGATAAGCCAACATTTGCAGTGAAATAAAAATAGAGAAAAACATCTGGCAACAGATGACCTCACGGAGAATTTTAAAAAAACTGCTATTTAGTTTAAATGCAATCAATTTTGATATATTTTCATTTCCCCTGTTGCAAAAAAGTATTTCGCACAATTCGTTAGACCGGATGCAGAAATCTTTTGTTCAATAATTAGCCCAACCAGGAACGAATTCTGGAGATTATTGAGGGACAAATTCATTTGGTAGATTCAGGTAGTGAATTCGTATTAATTCATGATTTTCTTCGATTTTCACATCTGATCATCACCTCATAACATCTTAGATGTGCTTAACCTTAAATGCAAAGCTTTTATATATTTTCTATGAAATAAGACTACTCCCGTTGATAAACTATGATCAAATCGTCATATCGCTTTTTGTTTGTCTTGTTTCTTCACAGTGTTTGTTGTCTTATTGAGGACATTTCACGAAACGTGTTTTGGAATCCTGTCTGGCGTTTTTTCGACATTAGTAGATTTATGTTTTTATCGAGAATAATGCAAGTAGCACATTGTTATATCATTTTCATGGCGAGATACAGTCAAAAGAAAAGTAATTGAAAGGGAAATAGAATTTAGTAAATGGCACTGATGTGAGAAGAGAAATTTTAGGCGAATGAGGAGGCAGATGGACAGAAACGGGTATTTTGAGTTCTTCGGATGGGCATTTGTTGCAGTGAAGTTGAAATGAACTAGTTTCCTAATGGCATGCTCAGTTTTTTTATCGCTAGTTAAATTCGGGTCACGGGATCAGTGACGGTGCGCAAATTCGCCATGAGCATTGTTTTCGCAAAAGCACTTTTAGATTTTCTTTACTTCAAACTAATCCTTTCGAATGCATCAAATTGTCCTGTCCACGCTCATATACATCATTATTAAACAAGATGAGCTTACGGAGAACAAATTACAGTAAATAAATCGTTCCGATTACGGCCTCAATCATTCAAAAAGTCTCCTTGTCTAACAAGTGAGCGGCTACATTATTTATTATTCACTCGGTCACCAGTAATATTAAATGAAAAAATTGCCTTGAAATTGTATTCAAATGATTTCTTATGATTTCTAGAAATCCTACATAAATCATATGCTTCTATAAATTCAATCAATATAATGCGCAAAACATAGATAAAGGAAACGAAAGTAATCCATTTATGAATCGTAGTTATCATACTGATCTGATCAGTATATAAATGAAAACTCTGTTTAAAACATTTTTAAAGCAGGAAATTGTAAAGGTTATAGCGCATCAAGCGCTCTCAGTTCATATAAATTAGCATTGATGAATGAAGATGAAGATTTTAGAAATAATCATCAATGATTTGTCATGATTTATGAAATAAATACTAAATTTTAATATCATTTCGTAAGTCTGTGTTGTTAACATAACATTTAATTGGTATATTGACCACTTTTATCTGGTGTAAATGTCTGTGGAAGTATTTCAACTGATAATTCGTTGAAGTTCTTCATTCATCTAAAGACTGAAACGACGAGAAATTATTTTGAATGAATTGCAGATAATAGTTCTGCATAAATTATTGCGAACAAAATGCAGTGTTAAGCACTTCCGTGACATTCAAATGAGAAATGAACTAATTGTAGTACGAATTCTGGATGCAAAATGACTGCTGTAACTTTTATAAATGACAACTTCTGGGTACTCATCAACTGTAATAGGTACTTCTTTCGTGGCAATACATGTTTCTATAAAGAATGATAAAAAAAAAAAAAAAAAAGAAAAAACAGCTCCATCATGTGTTCAATTTTTTGCGGCCATTATTTAACGGTTTAAGATCGAAACATCATTGTTCAAAAAAAAAGTAAATCGGTCAGAGCTTTGATGCATTAGGTTCCTGTTGGTTAACTTACCGATCGAGCTATTAATATCTTGTACTGATAAGGCATGAATAATGCTATAGAGTGTATTGCTGTTATTTGGTTGGCTGACAGAATAACATGAATATCAGAAAGATAAAATCGAATGAAAAAAAAATAAAGAAATGAAAATTTGCATGTTATCATAAGTCACATGTTGCTGGTATTCTCTAATTTTCGGTTAAAGGATTTGTATTAGTTGAGTTGAATGATGACAAATGTACCATAATCATTAAAAAAAAAAAAGAAAAAAAAAACCAAAATACGTCCCACTTAATTTGGATGATCAAATTTTAGCTCAACAAAACAATGTAAATCTATCCAAACAGGGAAAACTCTCTGAATAGGTACGAAATATGGAGTTAATCTAGAATAATTAAGTGAAGAATAGCTTTGGTGTGCGTCCATATCCTGATGATTGATACTCCTTTGAAATTCAGGTGATCCTGATAAAAACCAAAATTATTGCAATCAGGAATAAAGTATGTTATTTCTACGTTCTGATCTGTGCAGTAAAGATGTGAGGCAGTTTTTACATGCCATTTGATTGTTTCTTGAAAGTAATTTTTTAATACTTCATGGGAATCATCCCATCTCTAAAATTCTAGATTTTTTAAAAATCGAATTAGTTGTGAATCCCTTTTTGATTATAAATCACAATATCCAGATAAAAAATAATATTTGTAGAGTGAATTTATTATACTGAATCCTACAACATAATCAGTTTTTTTTTCCTTTGTAATTTTTCAGGAAAAATAAACTTTAAAATTTGAAACGACTAATCGATTTATTAACAAGAATGATTGCACTTCATATGTGTTTAACTCATTAAATCTTTCAGATGGCATGAAATTAATTCCATCGAAACGCAAAATTGAAGTCAACAAAATTAGTCGGTACGCTGGATCATCAAGAATGAAGTAAGAGAATATAAATTCGTAAATGATAAGGTGATATGATAGTGAAGTAAAGCTCAAGTAAGAAAGCAATGTTCATGAAGTCATTTCAATCAATTTATTGAGTAGACAAGCATCTTTAATCAAACCCAGTCACAATATGGGCAACGGCAATGGCGCATGAAAGTCCTTCAAATAACAGTCCCTTTTCGGTTTCGTTACTTCCTTCACCTGTTCACCAGTCCTCTTTCTCCTTTTCCTTTCTATTTTTTATCAATTTCATTAACCTCTTTCTCAAAAATATCCTTGTTTGTCATTAATTTTTCGAATTCTTTTTTAAAGCCATTTATGGCATTGGCTTTGCGGCTTATCACTAAATATTTTTCCTTATCACTAGATGTCCTGTTACTAAAACAGAGATCAATCTTGAGTGTCATTTACACTTCACGAACATATACAAATTGTTAAAAATATACCATTGATTTATTAATTTGTGATCAACGTCGTATGAATTAATGTTTTTAAAAACAAGAACGTTCAAAAATTAAATTAATTAATCGCTTTAATAAATGAAGTCAAGACTTCGCTGAACTTAAAATACTTGAATTACCATATTCTTCCCCCACAATCCATAGTACTCTAACAAAAAAAACAACTTGCCATTTTCAAATCGCTCGGTGAACTGACTGATGAAAATGATGGCATTACCTAAATATTTAAAGTCAATATTGATTTGCACAAAATAGTAAGTTAGCAAGATAAATTAAATGCCTTCAATAATAACCGTTAAGAGAACTACACTCTTAAGGGTGTTTAAAATGGGAAAATTTTTTCTTGAGTTTAATGATCATTTTTATATTGCTACGAATTTCACCTAATGAAACGATTCGCAATTTAAGACGATGAAGTCAAAAGTCGGTATATAGAAATTAAGAAGATGATTTTAGATTTATGTTGATTGCTAAACAAGGATAAAAGGAATCTCTGAATTTCATTTTAAGTGTTCATTTTACAAAAATAGAACTTCCAATATATATAGATGTGTTAAAAGTTTTATTTCTGTTACTCATTTCGACATCAAGTTCAAATGTAAGTTTAACTGAGGACGATTAGGAATTACCAAACGACTTATTTGATTGTTTGTAATTTCCTATCCTTATGTATTACGAAATTTTAAAGTTCCAATTAAAATTTCGAAAAAAAATGATAGAAATTACGTATATTTTAATTCCTAGACAATGAAAATATCACAGAGATTTATAGTAAGAAATAATTATGATTATCTACTGAATCTATGATATTGAAAAAACACGGAAAAATGGAGTTTTGTGAAGGGTCATTCGTATGAAATAGAACGCTTTGCAGTTGGAAATCGGAAACGAGTGATAGTCCGCCTAATATCATTTTTGTTATTGACTACATTAATTATCAAAAAATACTACTTATCAATTTTTGAGGATAGGAAACTAATAGTTTACTTTATCAGAGAAAACAGAAAATATTTGGCAGGTGACATTTAGAAAAAACTAGAAAATTTCGATTAGAAGCAAAGTACGGCATCTGAAAAAGAACGAATATTTTATAACGAACAAAATAATGAATTCTGACACAGTACCATGTGTTGCAACAAACAAAAATATTTGTGCTGAAACAAAACAGCATATGGTTCTAGCAGGGGGAAAAATATTTTTTGCATGGTACACAGGCCATAGTTGAATTCAACAAAATCAGAAGTTTTCGATGAATAATAGTTGTTTCCTACCTAGAAAAGGCAAAAGCTGAAAAGACATTTCATTTTCCTAATGATATGAACAATACAAATGAAACCGTCGAGCAAAATGATTTCATTGATAAAATTATGACCCAGTGAAATTTCCCAAGCGATTTTTCGCAAAGATCTTTAAGCCTTTCAAAAGCAATTTGAATGCCATCTTTTTTGCATTGTTTGCAAAATTTTCCGTTGTTTTGTGCGATTGAAGGAGTTGAAAATAGTATGCGAAAGTGATGAATGATAAACATATTGGGGCATTAGCAAATAATCAACAATTGATTTGATAAAATTGAAAAGTTCATCCGGAAACTAGTAAGAGGAGAGATGAAGTGTGGTGATTGTCAATTAACTTTCTCAAAAAAAAAAAATTCTCGAAGTGATTCTCAAAACTATGTGATTATTTTGTAAGAACAGTATGTTTTGGCCAGGTAACTTAGAATGTTAATCTTACCGTAGTGAAAGTCATTAAAAATTCGTACTTTCTGGATAGCTATTACCTAAGTTTCTGTTCTAATAATGCTAAAAGCAATAACTTGAAATCAAAATGACGTTCCAAAAATTATTTTCTTATCCACTTTTCAATTTCATTCGTAAAATTCTATTACATTTTTTTAGGATGCCCCACGAGACAATGCTTCAATTGCTCCTATCCATGCGTTTACAAACATGACGTCATTTATCCAAAATTCCAGCAAACTTATTGAGAAGATAGAAAAAATCCCTTCATCATTCTACAGATATTTCTATATTCTGATATTAGACCTACATCTATATTTTGTTTGATAAGTTTTGCAAAAAAATTTATTTGAGTGGAAGTAATTTAAAATAAAATATTGAAGATGTAGCAATAGCAAAATGACATTTTGATGAATCAACACTGCAAAAGAATGTGTAAGTTGTCCAAAGATATTTGATTGTTTCTGCAATTTAAAACTGCTTCAAAATAATCCGAACTATTTTTAAGTTATGATAACATGCAGTTTCCAAGAATTGAGTACCGAAAAACACGATTATGGAATTTGATTATGGCTAAATAATTTCGCTGAAAAATTATGAGAACAGTGAAAATAAGGGAGGAGTTAGTTTCAACAGTTTTACGAGTTATCATTTATTATTATAATTAAATATCTAAATTTTGCATGAATATTTGCATGCTTCAAATTCCTTTAGAGTCTCGAATTTCATTATGGCTGTTAACTAGTCATTTCTTTTTAAAGAATAGCTCCAATGGTTGTATTCTTTGAAATGAGTAACTGGGAATCCAGATTTCCTGTCGAGATATGTAAATGAAATGGAATCGAGGGGGCGAAAGAAATCTCAAATATACAGACGAATCTGTAAACTGTTGCCATCATTTAAAACTGAAATTTCGTGAAAATATATCATTTATTTTGATTGCTTTTGATAGATAGAAATTCAAGATGGGCTTGAAATGAATATGCTGGTTGGGTTGCCCCAACATAAGCTAATGAGTAGTATTGCAAGCCTAAAAAATAAAGACGTTAAGGATCTGGTTAAACAAGTCAGGACCATGCAATAAATAAATTTTGCAGTTCAATCCGTCGGAAAAAAACACAATAAATTTAATTACAGAAACTGAGTGAGTGTCTAACACCGATTTCATTAATTATTTTATTTCCTTCAAACAAGCCGAAATTTGCATCATTGTAACCAAAATGGTGCAAAATATTGAATAAAAATGAGTTACAAGAGTGAAATTAAATTGTATAGGGAGACAGCTCTTTGAATGTTATTTAAAGGAAGGAATTCCAATTCAACCTAAAGCTGCAATCAATAGATGAATAAAAAATTTCTCGAATTTATTTAAATTTGATTGATATTCGTCTTATAAATTTTAAGAAGGAAAAAAAATATTCATTATTCAACTTCACCTGACTCGATGCTTTGATTTGACGAAGTGAAGTAAATGACAAAAATTGCGATAATAGAAATACATTATTAACAAAGCAAACAAGAGATTTTGGTCTCATTGAGAATAATAATATCTTTCGATATTGTATATTCGAATAAATCTAGAATCTGGCAGAAGTAATTAAATAGTACCATGATACTGATTGGTTAATTTGGAATCAAATCAAGAATACAGCATTATTCATTGTTTTGTAATATATCGATGACTCTCAATTCTTTTGAAAGTAGATGCTTGCACAAGTTTAAAATGAACATTTTTAGTTAATTCAGCACATTTACATATATATCCTTCTAAGGCCTAACTTATGTCTTTCCTTGAAATTACAGAATTATTGCAGATCGTTCGGTAATTTTCATGAAGAAAATTCCAAATAGGGAAGGATAAATCTTTGTAAATGGTTGGAATATTTCAGGAAAATTCGTTTAAGCTTGTTTAAAAATTTCTATTAATTGTCCCAAAAGAATCGCCATCAAAGAATTTAGACATAAGACGTCAGATTCTGACAGCGAACATCCCAAGAAATTGCATTAAGCAATCTCACAATTTTAGCATGCATAAATTAACCGTCATATCTGGCATTTTTCATTTATATCCAAAAAATTTTTTCCTAAAAAAAGAACTTGACTTCTTTCTTGTATAAAATAAGAATCTTGAGCATTTAGATTTAAATACATGACATAAATCACGGAGAATCCTCTTGGCAATCACGTTTATTGACAATTCGTCGCATTTCAGTTTTGACTAACTTTTTCGGTCAGAATTAAAATACAACAAAACTGTGAAGATGCTTGGCAGCGAGTTCCCCTTTCGTAAACAGATCCTGAAATCTTATTTATAAAATATCTAAGAATTTGAACCATGCTTCATCACTGGAAAAGTTTCCATCACTCCCTTTGAAAGTTCTTGCTATTTTCAACATTTTCCTTCGAGCTCCACAGCTCATTCCATAGTTTTTAATGCGGTTGCTCACAATGCTTGTTGAAACTAGCTGAATGATCTTGCTATAAACTCTTTCAGAATCTGTTATCTGGATGGGTGAATCCGAAGAAGTCTCAAACTATATGATCTACAGGAAGAAAGGAAATTGCACGATTTCTTTGAAAATTTGGAGAGCATTTCATAGGGAAAACGCGAATAATTTTTGCCATCATTTTAAAAGATGCACAAACAGATTATGGAATTGGCTAAATTGGAAATTCCAAGAAACTGATTAGACTGGGAATTCAAATAAATTCAACATTTTCAACCAATAATCAATTTCAAAGTAAAAAGATATTGAGGTGACAAATTGTGTAAAATTCGATTTTCAAATTACTCTCGAATTAGAATCGTTCAAATCAGATTCTTTTTTTGCTCTGGCGGTACTTACTACTTTCATCAAAAATTTCTGTGGCGAGCGACGAAAAACAGAAAAATGAAGAAATGAAGAATGTAAAACGAGCATTGGAAATGAGTGCTGGTGTTATTTCTAATTCATGGTTTACTGATTCTCAAATGCATAATTCCTGGCATTTTTCAGCCAGGTATTTGATACACTTGAAAAATAATATAGGCTCTGACAAAAAACCTTTAATGGTATCAAGTCAATTGCTAAATTCTTAGATTAATACAAGGTTTAAAGATTTTTAGATATATTTTTTTTGCTATTTGCATGCTATCATGGTGCCACAAAATCCTATATCGTTTTCATAATTCACTCTTCTGACAAAGACAACATTTTGCTATAGCTAAAATGAAGTTTAGATGTCTTCTTGAATCGATAAGGAACAAACTCTTAAATAAAATCTCCTTTCTGTTCTTAGCATAAAATTTGATTCTTTGTGAACGGACATTTTAGATGAAATAAAGTGGAATCAAATCTTTAAAATTTGCTTAAAATGCAAAGCAAACGGGCGAAAGTTTGATCATTAGAAGCAGGAATTCCTACTTGCATCCATCGAGTTTGCTCAAAAATAAGAATTCGAAACTAAAAAAAATCATTTTCCTACTATTTGATATCAATTTTTAAAATCTGAAAGATTTCAGCATCATGTCAATTGAAGCAGTAACTATCAACACATACCTTCAAAATAGAATCGATTGAAAACTTGCAAATTGTTTGGTTTTTGCTTAAAACCTAAAAATTTGAGAAAACGTGTGTTACAGCAACTTGAAAATAAAAAGTTTACTTCAGAAAAATTTCGGGAAATTATTTGAAGAATTTTCCCAGAGAATTTAAAATCCAATTAGCATTAGCATATCGATTGGTAAGTTAACTGCCATTATGCTTACGTAGGTTTCAGTTTTCCGAAAAAAAAAAAAAGGTTGAGAACAGAAATAATGAGTCTAAAAACTCTAGAAATTAAGGCTTCTACCTTGTTTTCTTTCGGGTACTGCACTACAAGTCAAGACGTTGATTATGGGAAAAATTCTTCAACATTTGTTTCGCGTCTTTCAACAATCCATGATACTAATTCATTTGTCCATAATAAGTTTCATTCTAATATCGTGCTATAGACATATGTTGTGATGCTCTACAAATTCGTTGGCAAGTAATGGAGAAAAGAACTATTGTTGCCTTTCACATACTGGACAAATAAAGAAATCATATAGGAAAATAGAAATTATTTCAAAACTATATTGTCATTTGTAACATGGTATGATAAAATGGAAATAGAAATGAGGGAATTTATTCAATAATATTTCAACAACTTCTTTGTATAAATTAAAGTGGAATAAACAAGAACATTCAGTTCATTGCAAATATGCCACTTTTTTATACCTGTCTCATCGCTGATAACAAATTTTAATGGATGGAAAAAGTTGTTTCATTTTTCACAGACATTTCTGATTCTTTCACTCATTTCGAATTAATATCTCTTCAGTGTAAGATATTCATGTTCCTTCTAGAGTTTTCGGCCAAACAGTGAATTTAGCTGAATCAGAATAGTTTAAACTGTAAGCAGTCTATCAAAAAGTAAAGTTTACCGTGCTTAAGAGAGAGCTACTGGAAGTAATCGGTGCAGTATTACGATTGTTAGCAAATTTGAGCACACCGTTAGGCTGAATGCAATGGCTAGAAGAAGGCCTAGGAAGCCCAGTCTGGGAATTAGCAAAGCAGAATTTCTTTCAAAAAATCTTTCTCGAATGGAATAAATAATGAGCAGCAAAGATCAAGACTACCGTATAATCTTCAGTTGAGAATGTGATGATGATAGCCTAAGAAGGAAAGGGTGGAGGGAAGGAGTAATGCAAAAGCAGCATGCTACAGAATCAGAGGATTAATTTGATTGCCTGATCGAAACACATCCTTCTCCTTCATATTTTAGCCCAAAATGTATTGCTTTAAAAAAGTTTGTCATTAAAAAAACTTGGAGTGTTTCAGGTAGTAAGCTTAAATGCAATGCTATTCAACACTGCAGTCATTTGCACCAAACAGATTATTTTTAAAAGTACTAAATAAAGGTAAATTAATTGAACTGATGAATTACCTTAATTATTTTGGATTGATTTGACGGCCATTGTTCCGTTGATGCAAATGTAAGATATACCTGCATTTATGCCTTATCCCTCATCAATCGATCTGAATGATGATTCGCTCACATTGTTGAAATTTTGATAGGAGTGAGGTGCTTGAATTTAAATATTTTAATTAATCAACTAATTCATGAAAATTTCGTAAATATTCAACCTTGACTGCTAATCAGGTAAGACCGATATCCCTGCTATATCATTCATTGCTTATTTTATATATTTGATTTAGATAAAAAGGAGTTAGGCATTTTTCTAATCAAATCCTTCCTCTTTCTCTTTGCTCTATTACTCATATTTTTTAAAAATATTCTACAATCAATGAAAAATATAAGAAGGGAATCAGTAACTATCATTCTTTGAAAAAACATGATTAGTTGAGGTAAGGCGGAATTTCATTTATTGAAATCCAATTATTTCATGGCTGATTATCCGAAAATCTTAAGCCATCGCGATTTATTTATTTGAGAAAATTCCTCAGAAGGTTTGGAATCCCTGATGCAGTAGTGCGTAATCTGATAAAAAATATTATTCAAAAATGACAAAAACTATTTTTTTAGATATTGCATTTAAAAAATAAAAGCTTAGATATTCTCGTTTACATGCACTTCAATTCGTTTAATTCGTTAATCATCAGAGAAAAAGTTTTGTTTTAGAATTTATAATGCTTACTGCTTCTCTTATACGAAAATCTGTATTTGAAATATACAATTGCTGATCTAATTTTGAATTTCTCTCAAATTGTAATTTCCTTTTATTCATCAATAAAATAAAGTCAAGTTTTCCAAAATTAGATCCAAATCTGAGAAAAGTTAATTTGATAAGTGAATAATAAGGTGTATATGCAATGATTTTCAAGAAACTGCTCAGCTATTCGAACTCACTGTACTTACCCAATCAAGTTTAATTAAATTTGAATTACACAAAGTGATCCAAATGTTATTATAAATCTAAATGAATCATATGATGGCATTAGGTTTCAAAAAAATGTAATATAATTTTATGATTTACAACTAGTAATTACAACTTCGTTAAAAATAAAGTTTATTTTCCATTAGAATTATAATTTCATTAAAAGGGTAATCAGTGGCAAACGAAACAAATATTATTTATGGCATTTTAATAAGAATCTAGAAATGTTTTTGTATTACTGTTCAACTATGGTATACTGTATTTGTTTTGACAATACATCGAAGATTTTTCATATCTTAAGATTTGTTGATTTTTGAATTTCAAAAATAAAAAAAAAAGAAGAAAATTACTGGTCGTTGAAAAAAAAAGTGAAAAAAAATGTTGAAAAAAAAATTGTTGATTTTAAAATCTCAAATTAAACAATCAAAAAACAGTTATCAAAACGAATGACGTTATCTCCAACATTATCATTTATTGATTTGTCACAGTTTTCTCAATGAGAAACTTGATTTTCCGTCTCAAGTTAGAATAAATTTTTTCAGTAATAGATGATCAATCACCGATTTCATTATATTCAATCTTCTTTTTTTATTAAACGAAAGAAATCCTACCTTTTTGACGATTTTTGAGCAAATTACGAAATGGCTATTTGTATCTGTATGTCATATAATTCTGAATTTTGTTTTGCAAAATTTAGGTTAAGATCGTAATTTCTGTTTATTATCACAAAAAGTAAAATTATTTTCTCTTGTTGACATAAATCTATTCTTGAGTTGCAGTCTGGTATTTCATCATTCGCACACTAAGTGTCGGATGGCAAATTTTATAATCATCTTCCTTTGGGAAATTTCAGTTTCGAACTTTTTATGAAAACTCCGAACTAAATAGTTCCCTTGAATCAAATAATTTAACAAACATTTTACAACATTTCAAAGTACTGGCAAGACAAGAAGCAACAGTAGGTAACCAATATTTTACAGAACGAAAATGATGAATTCAAGATGAGAAAAGAGGAAAGCCAGATTCAATAAATTTATACCAAACAAGAAGATTGCCTATCGCTGAATTTTTCTTTTGATCAAATAGTTCTATAGCTGTTTGCTTTTCGGGTGATTTCCGAAACAGTGATATTTGAGACCTAATAGCGCACAACCAGCATTGGTCTTCTAATCGAAAAATTTAAAATCTATTTGATTAAACTAGTATTAGTTACTATTTAACGAATGTTTAAATTTGGATTTTAGAGGCACAAATTTATTAGAACTTATTTCGGAATATTTCAGCAATAGTTTGTAAATTTGCCAAGTAGCAGAACGAAAAACGTAGCATGAAAAAATCATGGAAAATATTCTTGAAGAATTCTGGAATTTTAAATCTCAAAAATCTTTCAAAAAAAATCTAAAAGATTCCGCGTAGCTATGAAAATGTAGTAATCTGATCTTTCAATTATGATTTTCTCGTTGTATTTTAGTTGTACTATTTCATTTAGTTCTAGCAATGCCAGAAACAGTTTTCAAATTAGGAAAAACTTGCTGGATCTGGAATGGATTAAAAGAATAAAGAGTAAGGTATTAAGTAATTTACTAATCCCAGCATTATATTTTGATATCGAAATCAAAGCGATTTAAATGTTGCCATAGCTCTTTGGCATAGCTCTGACTTGATCTACTACAATCCACATATAGATGCCAAAAGATTCTGGAATGTTAGCTGTGATGCAATCTCATCTAAAAAGAAAATAATTGGTGATACGTGGATGAATTTGAATCAATTTACCTTCGTGGAAAGTGGTCTATACATTGCAATTCTGATGACCCTATTAAATGGTTAGGATTTAATAAAATTCAAGACCTTCTACATTGCTGTATTAAAACAACTTCTCTCTTCTGAATGTTCTTAGATGAATTCACCTGGATTTCCAAATTAAGCATGAATTCAAAAAGAAGAATTAATCGTTGTATGTTTGCCCAATCATTTCTGGTTAAATCCTTTCATTCTATTGTTTGTGACACGTAGTCAGGACTATTGTGTTCAGATTTCAGTTTTCAATGTTTAGCTTAATGAAAGCAGCAAAATCGTGGCATCTTAATTGAAAACTCCACTTTTTCTGAAAGAAATTTTGCATTATTCCATCATATTTGCTCATTCCAGGATTTGAAAGAATAAATTGGAAAGCTCGTCAAAGAAAAGAAAACAAATCTTTTTGTTGATAATTCTAAAACAAGTCCACGAAAAAATTAACCTTGATATCAACCTTATTACCTTGACGATGTTAGTAATAGCAAAACTGTAATGTTTAAAATCGTTTCTTGCTGAAAATGCAATGTTATTCGAACATTAGCTGACTGTATTAAAAATCGGCAAATTAAATACCATAGATGAAAGCCATATCAATTTAGATAATAAATTTTTTTCCATTTTTATTTACTGGAAAATAATTCCGATTTATTCGTTTAGTCACCTGGCTTTCATCTTCTTGCTAATCACTTTTAGCATCGTAGATTGCTTATGGCTAACAAAGAGTGATCCAATTTACAACTTTGGGAGTGCTTATGATTGGTACCATGGCCTAGCTAGCCTTGTACCATAAATATGAGCAGACTGAATGAGATCTTCAAAGACAATATAATTTTTTATTTATCTTGTAATAAAGTTGTTGATGAATTTCTGAACATTGTGTAAACTATTTAAACTGGCAAGATCTATAAGGTCTCACGAATTGATGACGAAGGTAATTGGAAATATCAAGTGCAGCACAAAATGTCCCGTTGGAATGATGACATATTTCTTAACTTTTTCAACATTAAAATTGATGGAGTAACTTGGATGAAATATCTTTATAAATAAAAATGTAAATGTTCCTTGTTACCGACCTTAAATCTCCGAAACTTCTTCAACGATTACTTTGAAATTTTGACACAAGGTTGACATTTGAATAGGCTGTGTTTTCATATAAATAAACCTGTTTTTTTTTTTTACCTGTCCAACTGCGATAGGTAAAAGTAAATAAGTGGATTGAATCCTCTGACCATGCTTACTTTTTTGCATTTATCGGGAGCCGGTCACGCAACAATGTAGCCGAACCATCTAATACATATATAAAATTTTTCCACTATACGGCGCAGTGCAAAATAATGATAGAGCAGTCATTTCAGACATGTCTGATTAATGAAACATGCAATAATCCCGCCTTAACAATGATCGTTGTTGTGTTGGTATCACAGAGAACAGCTAATTGTTCGTAATATTCATGTATGGCAGGACAGTAATTTCTGTGACTTTTAATCAGAGAGCGTTCCGGCAACATTATTATTTCTTACATGGACACACGATAGCAGAGAATTGTTTTTTCTTCATTCATCTCGCATGTTTCTGTCATATGTTTTCCTTCCGATTTTACGAACTTAGATAATTCTTTGAATTGAATATAAGAAATTTTATGGATTCCTTCTATTTATTCATTTGTTTGTTTTCCCCACTAGCTGAAAACCCGAAGTTTTGGAACCAACTTCTTCCGAAGATGATATATCGTTTCCTGGCTTTATCGAGATCAGTCATATTTCATCTACCAAATATGAGAATGACAGATCATATAAAGCTACAGAAAGATAGATAATGTTTGTTAATAAATCGATATGTTTTCCACTGTTAATAAATTGACACTAATGAATGAACTGCCCATGTATAACTGCTGCCATTCGCTGATTAGCAGCAGATATCATCAACAAATCATCTACTTCCTTTAACATTCGTCAAAATGTAGAAAAAGCATATTTCAGATTTAGTGAAGGCATCAGCTCTATTAAGATGAATATCAATCAGTTATTTTGATTTTGTTGTAAATATAATGTATTTTGTGAAAGGAAATGCATCGTTTAACAAGCCTTCCTCCAAGCAACTGCGTGTCGTAATGCTTGAGAATTCCCTAAAGAAAAGATCGATATAGGCTATTGAACAGCAGTGAACTTTACCTAACCGAATAATGCAAAGCGCTTTTCTTCCAATCGAAAGATTATAACAAACGAATTTTTTGCCAGCACATAAAAATTTGAGCATATCATAGTTAAAAGTTCGACAAACCTTTTCTATCGTCAACACTTTACATCCATCCTTACAATGATCTAATCACAGCTACTGCCTCATCTCATCGATGTATTAATTATTGAATTGTAAATTATAATCAACAAAAATCAGCAGACCACACTAATAGAGGGAAGAAAAGCTTTTTAATGTCTTTATCATATCAAAGGATAACATCAAGATTAACATTGCAGGATTGACAGATTCATACATTGTGAATCAAATTAAAGACTTAGGAAATAAAAAATCAACAGAGTTACATCAAAACTGAAATATGCCTTTATTTCGTCCTTATGACAGAGAAGTGAAAAATAAGTTCTCTTATCTGGTCTCAGGAAAGTGTTATGTAGGTTTTGAGTTTTCGGGTTTTGGCTCGGCAGAATTCGTGGTACTTGTTTTTTAATCAAATATAATTGGTAAGAGTGGGTTTCATTGCATGAAATAAAGCGATCTTCGAATTCGACTAATTTTTGAATTATGACATCGCAAATTTACATACCGCTAGAGAAAAGAATACAATAATCCAGTTTGTATTTGACAAGAAAACCATTTCAGAAAAATTCGCAAGAATATCTGAGTTGGATAAAATGAAAATATAAATGAAATAAATGCAGAATATTAGGCATTGTTAAGAGTGGAAGTTGTTGACGATATTTCAAATCAGGAGCAATTCTTCGACTCATTCAGTGATTACGATCTTTTTCATCATTTGCTGGCAAGAAATTCTTATAAACCAATTAAATAGTAATACAGAAAGAGTAGAAAGAACTGATATAATATTCATTATATAGCTGATGGCATATACAGGGCTTCTCGAAAGAAGATGAGCAGAAATGAGACAAGCGGCTGAGCAAAGAAACATATTCGTAAATTTCTTGATAATAACTATAAATATATTGTACTATATCGTTTAAAAACGATCTTATTTCACCATTATGAAGCAGGACGGAAATTATTCCTCCAAATTTTTCATAATGAAAATTCCGCAGAACGAATTAACATTAAAAATTTTTTTCGCTAGTCATAACAAATTTTACCGAAGATTGGAAATATCGAAGAAGGAAGTGTAACACAGTGATATAAATAAGAACAGTGATGAATCTCATGTTCAAATATTTCTTTATAGTGGAAGATTATTTACAGAGTTCAGGAATCAAACTATACGGAATACGATGTTGTGTCGATAAAGTATGTACGGTCAGGAGGAAGGTGAGATTGGTTTTGAAGTCTCCAGAAAGGATAATTAGATAAAATACAAAGTGTGAAGTGCTGAGTGACAAGAAGGTTGCATATGAAAAAAAGATGAAGTATTATAAATGGTTTCTGTTACACGAGTAAAATTTGAAGACTAACTTTCAAGATCAATTTCATTGTTCCTTCTTTTTCTTTTTCTTTTCCAAGTATCATTAAGTTTTACGCATTTAACTTAAAGAAAAAGTATCTTTGACAGATCATTTCTTTTTTTTTTTTTTTTTTTAACTGAACAAATCAGATATTAAAAAGTTTCATAATCTGAATCCCTAATCTGAAGTTCCATTATCTTTTTTTACAAAAGCAGTGAATTACACATCCCTACCGAAACAATCTTGTTTTCCTAAGTTTTTTCCAATTTTCTTTCCTTCTCCTGTTATTTGCTTGCTACAGTCAAAAAAATGAGATTACAAACGCATAGTAAATTAAATTTCAAAATATTTTGGCAAATAAATTGAACCATTCATTATAATACCTTTTTTTCCAACTTTCGGCATCCAGCATTGTTACTGAAGTGACAGAAGCTATATTCCGAAATCACCGGTTTCAATCCATCAAACATTATCCATTTATGGAAATCAATCTTACTTTATGAAAAATCTTTTTCAAGCAGGAATCTCAATCCAATGATTTTCGCATATTTTCATCCACTTTTCTACCGTTTTTGTTAATGCTTCTATGCAGTCGATTATGCCAAAAAAACTGGATCTGAAGAAGGTACTGTACTGATGAGTCAAAGTTGAAATATGCCTGTGGAAGAGAATTAAAAATTAAATAAAAAAAGAAATGCAACCAAAATAATATCTTAATGATTCAGAATAGACTTTTGGTTTTTGCGGCTATCTTGCACTTCAGTTCACTTCAACAATTTCGATTTTTAAATAATTTTAAAATTAGGTGCAGTATCACTGTTGAAAATTCAATTCTATAGAAAAGTACAGAACAAAACTTTAACTTATCTAAATAATTATGGACATAATATGGTGAGAAACAAAGCTGAATGAAATATATCTATTAATGTTTGCGAGAAATTGTAGTTTCGAATATCGAAATTCTTAGCATAAATACTCATGAATAAGTCTGAATAACATGTAGAAGTTTAAACTGAATTGCAATGCTTGGTGGCATATATTTTATTTATTAATGCCTTGCATCATCCAAAATCAAACGTATATGCAAACTATTTAATCCCGCCTATGTTCCAGAATAAAATATCGCTATATAAAATGCTGTTCAATAAAATACTGTCCAACAGATTTTATTCCTATAAAGGGAAAGAAAATATTCTCTCGTTATTTCAAATTTTATTTTCCAATGCATTAAGAATTTTCTTAAAATTTCTAATTTATTATACAGCAAGTTCTGAATGAATCCGGTACAACACCAAAAGACAAGAGTAATCAAAAATAATTTCGAAAAAAAAAAAAGCATGATCTAGTGAAAGCAATTATCACAAAATCTAATGTGGCAGATAGTCATCAAAGAATTCAAAAATCAATATTTATTTATCAGTGGTTTTTTATTGTTATTTGATTCGAAGGCAAATAAATGAACAAAAAAGCTCTCAAACTAAATAATTAAACAGATATTCGGTAAAACCATTCAATATGCAAATGATGACTGCTCGGATGGAAACTTAGTTTCCGAACCTGATTGCTTTTTATCACATCGAAAATTTAATCCGTATACATGTTTTTAAACAAAAGGAATAAGTGTATCGGATAATTCAAATAAATGACCGCAAAAAGTTGATAAATAATTTTTTATGACTATCAGAATAGAACTAAACGATATCCGCTATTAGCAATAGTATATTTGGGAAGGCTGTCCAAATCTATCCTTTTTCAACCCTTCAGTTCAAATAGAGAAAGCTCAAATCTTTGCAGTTTTAAAAAAAAATTTTTTTTGAATCGAAAATGCTTTTCTACTCGAAAAATTTTCTTTCACAAATAATAGAGAACAGTAAATCTACTTACCATTCATTGGTCAAGTTCACGATGTCTCTGATAATATTCCAGGAATTACATCTTCAGAAAGTAAATTGTTAACTTTAATCATTTTGAGAAGACATAAATATCAAGTTTTCTTACCCCACATCTTCAGACTTTTTCCTCACATTCCATAATTAATGAGAAACTTCGCAGCAGACGTAGAGCTAAAAATCAAGGACAACAAAATTCCATGGACAAAAGACAAAAATTCATAACTTTCCATCATTTATTTTGTTCGGGAAGTAGGAACCGAAATAGCAAGTAAGATCTGTAATGTAAGCAGAAAATAGCTACGATCTACACTGTAGCAAACTGCTTAAATTTATTCATTGATCAGGAAGGAAAAATTAGTAAATAAAACAACTTTGAGAGATATGACTGAAAAATGATTTACTCAAAATTAATAAAATATTCTTTCGCTTTCATTTTCTGATATTACTCAATGTCATTTTTTTTTGGATCAGCAAGTGAACCACATGCATCTTGCAAAATTCTTGCCTTGATAATTCATAATAGCCGTTTGTTAGTAATGAAACTGCGCGTTGTTGAAAATGTGTCTTAGGAAAGTTCTGATGATCTCGTTAGCTAGTTACAAATTCTAGTGCTTAATTTTAATTGGATCAAGGACAACCCATCAGATCAAAGGCCGAAAAACAACAATCACAAAATTTCTCAACTTTGATTGCTCTATTATCCTCATTTCCACATTTTCCAACCATTTCGTAAAATGATTTTCAGAAAAATAATCCCGTAATTCACCCTCCGTCTTTCTGTGTGCGGGTAAAAAAAGTGCTTTATTTCTGTGTGCGGGTAAAAAAAGTGCTTTATTTCAAATAATTGCGAGATTAAAGATTATTTCATATCCAGTATTTTTCCAGATGTCTCAGTCAAAGCTTGTAATACTTGATGAAAATTCTTTAGTAATTTCGATTTTCGTTGTTCTTTCTCGTATCCAATCCTGTTTAAACTTTCTGTTTTTTTTTCTTTTTTTTTTCTTTTTTTTTTCTTTTTTTTTTTTTTAATCAAGCGAATGAGTATTGTTCGATTTCTTCTCACCTATATTGATATCGAAAACATCCATAAACTTACTGTTAGCAGATATGATTTCTATGCGCTAGTAAAACCGAGTTATAAATAGTGCAAAATCCACAATAAATTTGAGTTTTGATTGAAGGGTTTCTGTTTTTTAATTTGAGAGTTGTCAGTAATATAAGTTAGCTAATGAACACAGAATCGCCAATAAATTCCGTCAAGCAGTTTTTTGTATAACGCAAAAAATGATGTGACTTCATGTCTACTAGCTCATCCTGGATATACAGTACGAAATAGAGCATCGCTTGTTAAAAATTTCATTAAAAATTTCTCCATTTTTCTTGGGATTATAAATAATAAACAAAATCAGGACAGACAAAAAACATTTAAGAAATAATGGTAAGCTTGTGTTGCATTCCATTCCAAATATATTTTAACACCTCTTCCTACACACTCTTGAAAGTTGCAGAATGCAAATCTATGTAAAAAGTAACTTAATCATTGAGTCTGCATATCTATAATAAATAAATAATGCTGAGTGGGAATTTGCAAAAACATACGACAATGCTAATTATGAAAAGGTTAACAGAAAAAAGTGGTATAGGCTTGTATATACAAGAGTCATCGGTCACGTTAGAAATTTTGTAGATAGCTCGCGTTAAATAATAAGAGTATAGTTTTGCACATTCTTTGAGAAGCCATCACTTTGTAAGTAGCAGAGCGCCGCCTTCATATACAAATAATTCTAACGAATGCTGTTAGGAAAATCCGAAAGATGTAATTATTGTAAATAAGGAGTGTTAAAGGTCAAGAAGTGCGAAGACAGTTTTAAAGGGACCAAAACGGCAACATGTTTACCGCCAAAACGCTCCAATTAACAAATAAACAAAGTAAGGTCGATCAATCATAAGGCGACACATTGGAGATCGGCAAAGAGAAGGACCCCGGAAGGATTTAAAAAGTTCGGATCTTGGAGCAGAGTCAGTTCAAGACTCGAATCGACACAACAATCGAAAATCAAGGAGCAGTACTCTTCTCATTTATGTTTCCGCTTGCTACGTCAAGACCTGTTCTCTATGAGCGACGAAGAAAAGAATACTCAGTGATAAATTTACTTGGGTATTCTCTGATAGTTGTTTGTAACGAAGATCCATTGTTCCGCCAATTAATAAATTCTTCTTCAAACAGGAACCGTCTCTTTCACAAAATAACTTTCCCGACAAATGTACAGGGAATATTTTACCGTGATAAAATTCGCATGAAATATATTATAAATAAGCACTTCAAATGCAGCAAGCAATCGTCACTGCCCGTACAAATCTCCTTGTTATAAATTAAAGCGCCTTCATCTGCAACAGCTCAGTACTTGCCGTGCTATTTCCTCGAAATTGTCAGGCTGCAAAGTGCTGTTGATACTAATTTACTATTACCTAATGCGTGAAGTTGTTTTCTATGACTTTCATTCAGCAGTGCCATACCCGCAGCCTCAAAATAGTTACAGCTGCTTTTCATGAGAGAAATAAAAATGACAGTGACGAATAATCCGTATCGTACTGGGATTCACACGATGGACGGGTCAATATCCTTTAACTATTATCAACGGAAGATATGGGACCTTAAGTTTCACAGGGATCACAGCGTGATTTTTGGATTCGAGTTGGAATGTTATCCTTTGATTGGAGAGGTGTGGAGTGCGTTTGGATCTTGTGGTTTTTGAGGTAGGAGAATATGGGACGGATTATCAGTTTTCTTTTGAACATTTCTTTTTTCTGTAGAACCGTAATTTATAGGCCGAAAATGGGACGCAGGCCAGGTAGTACGACGAAATCGGGCCGGTTTATGAACCCGGCTGATCAAGAACGCAAAAGTATGCGACAAAAAGAACTTAAAAGAAATCGAAAACAGAGGACTATGGTTCGGCATGCAATACTAAAAAGCAAAGACGTCGATGAAATCCTGGAGAACTTGTCACGTCTAGATGACCAAGGTGACTTGAGAAATTACTTAGCCATTTTCATAAAATGATGTTCACTCATTGGTTGTTTATTTACCGATCCCCATTTCCACCAAAATATCTTTCAGCGGACAGTTTAAATGAAATAAATCCTTTTAGAAAGCTATTACATCATGACCGAGATGCAATGATTGACTTGTAGAGAGTGGCTCTTATAGCTGTTCGGATAATTCTAGTCGTCTAGATCACCTATCATCGTCCTAAATGCCACTAAAAAGAAATTAATTTATACAATTTATACCGATATAAATTGAACAGTCAGGCTGCTTTCTAGAAGATCTTAGCATCAGTATTTCAGAATTCGATATACACGTGGAGCATCACAGCAAATATGTTTTTAACGAGAAGCGTATCAAATTTAGGCAAACTTATAACGAAGTAATGAACTTATACAAGCAGGAAAAGCGAGAAGATAAAGTGAAGGAACTGGAACAAAAAATGTTGCAGTACGAAGCAGAGAGAGCTCGAAAAATACAACAATATAGTGAGTTATTTGACTTGATTTTCTTTAAAAGTATTGTAAAATCCGAAGAAACTTAACATACAGCACAGTGCATTCATTACATGTCAGTTTCTACATGACTTTGCCTAATATGATTTCAGATGCATTACGATTTTCACTAGAAGCCAATCCTGTAGAAATTCCATTACCAGATGGCAGTTCAATACCTAATGCAGCAATGACACCCATAACACCCGTTATACCCGTTCATTTTTTAATGCCTCAAGCGCGAGCTGGTATTCTAAAAAATTCACATATCACCCGAGATATCAACGACCGAACAGAACCTCCAGGACCTCCGTGTGGCTTACCTCCGTTAATTGGTTATGAGGATGATGATGAAACACCTTCCAAAAGACGCGTACGTTTTGAGGAAGATATTTCAAACACTATTGTAAGGGACAACGTCGAAGCAGCTGATGATGACTTCGGCCCTGTTGAAAGTAAAGTTAAAACTTTTTTTTTTTTGAGAAAGGAGTTCTTTGTTTAGAAATCTGGTCGTTCAAGTAAATTTGTATATACTGGCCGTACATCGTATGGTTTTTTCATATGTAATATTGCAGTTCCCATGGAAGTATTGGAACATGGTCAAGTTGATGGAGATAGTATGAGATCTGCACCAATGCTTGCGCCTATCATTCCACAACAGCCGCTATTACGTGCACCACCGTTACCTCCTAATATGTTACCACCTCCTCCTCGTCTTCCGCTCCGTGTTCCTCCTCCTCCGCCTCATTTTCGTACGTCTTATTTTTTAATATTTTTGTTTTAGTTAAAAGAACCTAGGAATTTCTCGAAAACTACTGTTTAAAGGCTGGTTGCATTTGTTCTGCGTGGAATATAATTTAATTTAAAAACACTTATTGGAAGGAATATTTCTTTTTTATTAATAGGGATGCCGATTACGTTTATACGCCCACCAGGAACCAGCTCTGTAATCTCGGCAGAACCAATAGTTCGGCGACCAGGAGGAACTTTAACGAAAGATAGTGGAGAAGCTACAATCTCAGCAGAACCAAAACTGAGAGATTTGACAAAAGAAGTCACAAAATTCGTGCCAACAACACTTCGAGTTAATCGAAGCAAGCATCAACCTAAAAAGACCATTAACAAGTATATTTTTATAGCGATTTGTTTCTGAGCTTCCTTTATCACTTTATATGCAGTTTTGAATGGAATTCCAAAGTTTTTTTTTTCGTGAGCTATCATTTCGGAATACTTGATGGATTTTTTATTCTGATTTGTCAAATAATTGTAGCTTATTTTCTGATTTCAAGGAAAAATTCAATTTTAGATTCAATATGATGGGAATACAGATCGAATCAGCCCAAAGGAAAGAAGCAAAAGATACGGACGAGGCTTATGCTGATTTTATGAATGAAATTTCTTCTCTTTTGTAATTTTATACCTTCTCGAAATTTTGTTCCGACTGTTTTTCTTAAGATGTATGTCGTTTACTTTTTCGCATTAATAGTTTTAGATTGCATAATTTAGCAAGAACAATTACTTTGATACTGGAGAGATTGGACATGTAATTTATCTCCAAGTAAACTGGTAGCAACATTTCGGTGATGACCATTTCCAAGAAGTACTGAAAATGTAAAAAGCCATTGTATCTTCTTAAATTTTAAGTGTAGATGTGCTTCTCTGCATTATATCTGCATTAGAAAAAAAATTCATCCTGAAATTGGATAGAGATCACCAGTCAGAAGGGAACGGGCTAAAATATTAAATTAGATTTTTCCAATGCATCTGTTGTTGTAAAATGTCTTGCAACACTTTTTTATAGAAACAGATGCATTGAAAATATAAGCTTGATAAATACGATAAGACATCTTGGAATTTGAGCGAATTTCTGCTGTTTCTCTGCGCCTAGAAAACCGCCAAGTTTCGCACTTTGTATCCACTTCACTTCTCAAGTATTCATCTAGCAAAGTCTGCACTGTGAGAAATCTTGAAGTCTATATTGATCGAAGACCAGCTTGTTCCAGCATATGGATCAAGACGGCAAAAGAATACTTTCCCTTCGTAACGACATTACATCTTCTGCATCTTATAATGAATTTTATCTCTTGTTAAAGTCTGCAAATGCATTTCTTAAAATTTTTAGATGGAGTTTCTAAATAAAGCAGTACTTAAAATGAATTCAAAATCCAAGGCATGCAGCCATTTACAGAAGTATTGTTGATTCAGTAAAAAGAATCATATACGGCTAGTTAGGTTTGATGTCCGGTCTTCGAAATATTTAAAGTGATACCAGACTGACTCTTGATGTAGATTAGCGGTAACTGTATCATTTGTGATAGATAAAGCTAATATGGTCTCAATCAAGGGGTTTATGGGTGTGAGACTAATTTTATTAGATGATTCGAGATTTTCTCCACAATTGTAAAACAAGAGCCGCACTCAGTTGAAAAGTGTATCTACCAATATAAAAAGAAAAAAAGTGGCTATTCGTTATGTGGTCGCAGTCATTCATGCAGTTATACAAAATTCTTAAATGAAGAACAGTTGTCCAAATGTAACTTGATGCTAAATTCGAGGGACTCGGAAATATTTTGCATCTCATACGATACTCATTGGAAGACATAGAATATATCTACTGGATTTTATGAAAAAATGGGAAAATTTTAAGAAATTTTTTCTGATGTTCATCGTTTGCACTCGATGCAAGTTCTTCATCTTGTTGTTATTATCAATTAACCTTTTCCTACATTTCTTGAAGAAAAAGAAGTCGAAGCCATTCAACAGAGATTTTCTGATCGCCTTCCCCAAATCGTATAAAAATTTGGCAAAAATTTTATATACGATGGTGACTGTATTCTTGGCCACAAATATTCCTCGCGCCAATCCTGCATTATTTAACTCAATGACAGCAATAACTTGAATATCTTAAAGTCTCAATAAATTTTGATAAGTTCAAGTTGAATTGATAAACTCAAAACTCCATAAATTGAGGTACGATAAAGTCCTTCTATTTCACTCAAATCCATGATTCCTCAAAATTAGTTTCATGAAAAGCCGTTCCTAAAATACTAAAATAAAAAAATGTCGTATCATATAATGAAACCGTTTTGGTAGCGCAACAATCTCAAAATTAAGGTTACTTTTTATTGAAAAAAAAGGGATTTCTGGATAAAGAATCCAGATAGTCTGCATTTATTCAAGTAATTACAGAGTCCATAGAAAAGATGAAATGATTAAAAAGAATAATAATAGATTGGTTAGAGTATCTGAAATAACACAAAGATTCCGCGCCATATCTGTCTGCGGTATAACTCTTTAGTTGAAGTTAATAAACAGTTTCTTGAATGATGTTTGATTTAACAAATTTCAATTTAATTAGTTGACAGATCTAATGTTCGCTCTCTCTAGTTTTTCTCATATGTTTTTATTGCATTCGAAAAAAAAGAAGAGAAAAATCACTTATTGGTCCATCTTTCTCTCTGACAGAGAAGGATGGACCAGTAAGTGATTTAAAATCAATCAACCTAGGTATAGCTACTGTTTCTATAGGTAATAAGGAATCTTAATGAAAAATAAGAAAAGTTCGAAATCTTTATTTCCGAAACAAAAAGTTTCAAGATAGCATTGTTACAAATCATCTGCTTTTTGAAACGGCGCTTCATCACTTATATAAAAAATCTTCCTCTAAAAACTAAATGAAAAATGGAAAAGCGAAAATAAAAAAAAAAAAAAAAAAAATTACAAATGTTCGACAATGAAGATGCAGTGTGTGAGTTTGCAATATGAAACAGTTGCTGGATGAAGGAAAAATATTTACTGTGCAAAGTCATATTTTGCAATATAAAATTCACTTTTATTAATTCATACGGCAGTGCGCATAAATGGCAGCTATACTGTTGAAGCAAGAAATAAAGAATTACAAAAGAATATACAAAAATTGAAGCAATTTCTTTAAAATATGAATATTTAAAATGCAGTTCGAATTTATCAGCTAAGTAATGCTTAAGTTGATAAATGCAAATATTGTTGTTATCGTCAATATCATCATGAAAACAAAATTGTGAGATTTCACTGGTGCAAAAAGATTGTTGCTTGAAGGGTACCATATCTCATATTATTGGTAGAGCTTATTTTGATCTTAATATTTTAACCTTTAGAAATAAAGAGTGAAATATATTTCAAGTTCTACTAATCAACGGCCGGATTAACATAATTGGTTTCATATGCCATACACTGTAAATTTCCGTACGGGTCATATTTGGGCGCGATCAGCATATAGCTAAGCTACCGTAGTGATAATTTCAATGCATATTTTAAGAAATTATGACATTTCTTCATTACTGCCTTTTTGATGGCAATTTTCACTAACTGTTTCCAGAAATGATTTGCATTATTATTTGCTAGAATTTTCGAAGAGTCAATTTCACATATTATTTACAAGTTACTTGGAGATTATTAAAAACAAGACTGTATATTTTGAACGAAATTCATTCGATGAACAAGTGAAAAAAATCACTAAAATATAGAATTGGAAATTAATTTTCATGCTGTAAAAATCAATTCTGCGCTAGAGATAAAGATGAAATAGTTTACAAGGTACAATCAGCACAACAGTGGATTTGCGAAGAATTTTTAGCTAAGCAATTCGTTAGCGCAGGATTATACAAATTTGCGAAAAAAGCTTATTTGGAGATGAAAAATTTATTTTGAGAAAACAAATGCGCTGATTCTATCGCCGCATTTTCATCTAATCACGATAATTGACTTTTCCACTGCGCGCGGTATTGTCGATATTGATGATCGGAATATGTCGGCATATATAATTTCTTGTCGTACACAAAATGTTCGCGCCAGTCCTATTTTGTGGATGTAGGCACGTTGCACATTAATAGTACCAATACTTCAAATAAACAAATAAACAAAAATAAACGAAAATATGTCCGTTCTCACTTTACTTATGTTGCAATCCATCTTTACTGCATCTTCACTGCTTTTGAAGCGATAATAAAGATTAGGGGAAAAGCAATTCGCAGTTCAGGAAGCAGCACTACTTAATCTCAGCAACACTTGTAATCACTAGTTCTCATTTAAGTGATATTTTGAAAGCTTGAAATTGAGTCTATGAATGAATAGAAAGAAAAAATTGATGTCATGAATTAAAAAAGAACTTTCCATTTTTTATCTCTCATAATCCTATATTAAAAGATCTAAAAAAGAGGCAAGAGAACTTGTTTTCTTCCGAAGATCTCAAATTCATTTCACCTTCAGTTATATTACGCTTAACTTAATAATATGGAGTGCATGAGCTAGTAATAAACAAATCAATTGTCTATTTTCAAGCCTTATTTACCGACAGCATCGAAATCATTCATCTTAATGTAGATAGGATATTAATAAGAATATTTTACTAATTTTCTTTCCAGAAAATTATCCATGGAACAATTAAATGAATCAAAATTGAGAAACGAATACAAATTATACCTCGTAATATACGAGCTACCTGAAGATAAATATAGTGCTATTAAAAATAGAAGAAAAAAATTGTCACCCCCTTTAATTAACAACATTTTGGATGACTCTGACTGCAAAATAGTTACTTATTTGTTTATCTTCAATTCATAAAAAAGCTATTCAAAGAAACACGAAAAATTAATAATTTGAAACAAACAATCCAGAATGGCACCTGCTAGAGGCCAAAATTTCTCGCAGATATAAAACAAATTGAAAATATCATTGTTCGAAAAGTTTTGAAAACAAATAATTGGTCTAATGATTTTTATAATTTAAGTTAGACCATTTTGAAGTTCCCATCTCCCGTATTTTTTAAAATGTCTTTTTTTTTTTTTGCTTTTTGAGTATTTTTCAATGAAATATAGGAGGCCTAAGAAATTCTATCTATTTCTTCATCGCTCAGCAGCTCTAAAAAATTATTTTCGAACAAGAGTGGTAGGAGAATCTCAAAAAACTCTTCATTAACTAAATTTCTGCAAAATTAGATTGCAGTCAGTTCATAATTTCATTGCTCAATAAATTCGTCAAAAGTTAAAGTAAGCAAAAGAGATCAGATGATTAAGAGATTGTGTATATGATTAGGATCTCTTAAAAGTCATCTTTTATCAACCGAAATAGCAAAAAAATTGCTTCCTTTTCTTTTTTTTTTTTTTTTTTTAATTGAAGTAAAAATCTATATGGTGTGTTTGCAATTGTTATTGCATGATCGGGAGAAATAAAATTGGCTTTAACATGAAAAATGGTCGAATTTTAGAAAATTTTTTCTCCAGTTTTGAACGATTATGGATTAAAGTGCAAGCCAAATTGATTGAAAATTGGTTGATAAAGTATAGATGAATCTTTGGTATTTGTTTTGTTGGAAAAAAAAATGTTTCCTCTTGTTGAATTCCTACTTGCAAAATCTAGGAAATTTTTCTCAGAAGAAGATAAGAAGTTATAAATATTTTTACTGAACAAAAATTGTCTAAATAATACAATTCAAGAAGAATAGATTGCAAAAATTTGCCGTTCTAATTTGACGCTATTCTTATCGCTTGCCTCCTAATTATCATAAAGATATGCTTTTCATCAAAAAGATAGAAGCCAGTGCAAATTTAAATTTCGGTTGCTCCAGTTTCATAAAAGTTATTGAAGTGCGAAGTCCAGGAGTATTGTTCCTGCTTGCTTCCAATCATGATATATTTCTAAGGCATACTTCTGAATGTGTATACGACGGAAAAATATATCATCTCTTTAAAACACCGTATTCTCTCTAATTGTAATTTTCATCTTGATCTTGTATAGATACCAGTATTTGCTCGGATATTTTCAGTTTCATATTCCAAGCTTTTTATACTCAGTGAACTTTTTTTTTTATAGCCAAAATCAATTTGCCAATGAACTTAAATTTTTTCATAAAGCTTTCATCAAAGAACGTAAACATAATTCCTTTGTTTCTGCATAGCATTGAATTTCGAATGATAATATTTAGTATTTCTCGCTTTTTTTTGCAGAGATCAAGTCTCTTTGCAACAAAGGATCCCACTTATTTCAATTACCAATATTGATAAAAAATTATATACTCGATATTACTCACCCTAAAACGATCCCAATAAGACGACGAAAGCGAGTAGCGATTAAATGGTGAATAATAGTTGTAGCGATAAGGATTGAAATATGTGTAACGAAAGCGTGGATAATCGTCATAATAATAATAGTATCGACTGTAGTAAGACGGGTAAGAGTATCTGAAAAAGCAAGAATCTTCAGCGTTATAAATATAATTCAAATATTTTGATGGATACTACTAAATTGTTCCCGAAAATTTTTTTATAATTCATGAAGTTGATAAGCTAAATTTTTTTTTTATTGCTAAAATAGGTTAGGCATTAATTTTGAGGAATAATGTTAATGATTTTATAAATAGCTCATGGAAAACATACAAATATCCTTTGTACCGATTCCAATAGCTGTATGGATAATTCCAGTAACTATATGGATTTAAAGCATAACCGTCGTAGTAGTAACGACGGGGATAGAATGTACTGCGATACAGCGGACTGTAATAGTAGTAGCGATCGTACCAGTAATCATCATACTGCAACTGTTTCACTTAAGAGAACTATTTAAATAAATGAATACTCAAATATGATTTTAAAGTAAATTAGAGAAACGAGACATTAATTCTTTTGAAACTGTTGGGAATATTTTTAACTAAAAGAAATTCAGTTTCGGATTACACTCTTGGCATTCGATTTTTGCACCCCGAATTGTGTTTAAAAAAAAAAAAAAAAATTGAATAATTTCGCGAAGGAAAATGATTCAAAGACATCTTATCGGCTAAATTATTATAATTGTCGACTGAAATTTCGTGGAATAAAGCATTTAATCTTATGATTACCAAATCCCAATCTTTATAGTAGCGATATGGCCATTTCGGGGTATAACGGCTATACAGACTTAAATCTGGCACTGATCGCGTTCGATAGATCTGCAATATTTACATGCAATTTTTAACAAATCTGTGTAGTTTTGCCTTTCGACAAAAATGGTTAGAATGGGTATAATACCGTAGTAGTATGAGATGGTCTCAATACAACAGCAGACTGTGCTCGAACAAGTTCCATTTTCGCTTCTTTGGTTTGAATTCCTCACGTTAAATTCAGCTTTTCGTGTTTATTATAGTAAACGATCTCAGCGACAGTCTCACCACTTTTCACCACCTTAATTATTTTTTTGTCATATCACTAATTGACTCAACTACTGCGACAACTTTTTACGATAAAATATAAAATATAGGAAACAGCAACTAGATAAACGGACGCTTTAAATTTATGTTTTTTTTTTTTTTCAACTTCTTGAGTGTTATTCGAGAAACATTAGTTTGTAAATATCACCTTTATAAGTTTCAGCCAATTAGCAGTGTCAAGTTTTTCTGATCCAACTATGGGAATGGATGAGTGGTAGTTATAATAAGCAGACTTTTATCATTAATATCATTCTACTCTTCCAGGAAACAACTGTTTATAACAATGATTTTGCAACGATCAAGCCAAAATCTTCCAACTTCTGTATATTTTAATGCATTCATTGCAAATTAGAAATAAATAGTACTATTACCAAACCAATAACATCCTGTCATCTCATACAGTAGACGAGCGCATAAATGAAAATTTTGTTTAAACAGAAGAAACGAGCATAAAGACATCTATTCGCACCTAGCTCAGAATTTTAGTTTATCGAGAACTGCTGCAAAATTTCAAACAGAGCAATATTGCGAGGGTAAATGGGAAAAATTGAAAATAATAGATTGAGGAAAGTTTCAGATAGCAAAACTACTTTAATAGCATGCACTATTTCGAACTGTTGAGCAAGCCAATGCACTTTTCTGGATGGCCTACCACTTGATGTGTAGTTGTAACTCGTTGAATGAAACCTCGAGCTTAATTTCGACTCTCTCTGATGTGCTCTAGTTGTCTCATTGAGGTAGGGTATGATCAGATACCGAATCCTGCAAATTCCATTGACATGATCATACAGCTGGGACCAGGTGAAGAGCTGAAGTTGCACCTTCACAAAAATAGTTGCCACCTCCTCCTTTCCTTCCCATTCACCTGCCTCGAGCTCCAACCTGTTTATCGCAGCTATCTCTCCTAGAGAAAACAGAGATTGAGAGCGATAATTGTCGTTCAATGAGCATTTCAGAGTTAATTAAAAATTTAACTCTCAAGATTGCATGATGATAAGTTCACTTGGATCACGAGCAAAAAATGAAGAACGGATGCCTGAAATTATTTGCCTCTTTTCACACATTCTCTCTTAGAACTAATTTCGACAAGGGAAAATACCAGTGAGAGTAGTTGCCCGTGCATCAAAGATAAGAAAAGTCTTTCACTATGTTTTCTCACTAGTTTCTTACTATGTTTCTGAGAAGAAAATGGTGCAATAATACGCATAACTTCATCAAACATAACGTGATTGAGTTTCCACTTCATCGAAAAAAAAAAAAAGAGTTAAATGTTTCCAGATCAGCGTGATCGCACAAATAAAAATCTTCTATTTGTTACACGATTTCAAGACAGGAAAGTCCAGCAGCACATGCAGATGAACTTGCAATTATAGGAATTCCCGGAAATGTTGATAGTAACAACATTTCATACTAAATTTAAAATAACTTCGCTAGCAAAAAAATTGAAAAACAACTATGACAATCATTTTTTTTTTAATCTACATAACATTGAAAAATTATCCAACAAATGTTCAAAAATTTCTAAGATCATAAATAAGCATACAAAGAAAAACAAAACTGATAAATGTATAGAAGGCTGCCATATCAAGTGACGAAGCAAAACTTATATGAAGATTTCCATTAGTATTATTAAATTTCCAATAGCATAACAATCATTTATTTACAATCACAAATTTTCATTTGTAAAAGCAGCTGAGTTCATACGTCAACAGGCATCATGCAATCTACAAATTTAAATTTTATCAATCACAAATCATTAGAATGGAAAATGATTTAGTTCTGTAATACAACATAATTTTTTTCAAGAACAAAGTAAATAAAATTGGCGGAACAAAACGATATTCATTTGCTGTGCTTACTTAATTGAAACTAAATATGCATTATTCGGCTAATGATCTTCTGAATTCGATCATGTGCCAAAATATCACAAATTATTTACATCCCTTTCAATTGTTCTCTTCATATTCTCAACTTATTGTTGACATTTCCTACAATTTTATATGTGAACTTATATTCATCCCTTTACTTTCTCATTACATTATCACTTTAGCGATAAATAAAATGCCAAGATTTGCATGTCAATAATTCACAAAGACGAAATTCAACTTTTATTTCCAGAAATTTCATACCAGATTTTAATGCATACATAAATTAAATTTAAACATTAAATAGTTGCTGCAGAGAAGTGGTAGTTTCTATTTATTCCAATTCGATCTTCTTTCCTATTTTCCACGACCGCTTCGAGTCTTCTAGCTGCATTTGCAATCCACGAACACCTGTCACATTGCAAAACAACCATCCCAACCAATAACACGCAAAACAGGCGCTCTGAAATCCAATCCAAAGATAATCGTCCCGATAGACTTCTACAGAGCTTGTGGTGCTAGTATTTCGCGGCTGGCCGACGTTTGCAAATCGACAGTAATACGTTTCAATTCGAGTTTACCGAGGTGCTGGGGAAGTTATGGGAGATGCATAGGCGGACAGGTTTCTAAGTCGCTCTTATTGGAATTCCTCTTATAATTCTTGACCGGAAACTGAAGTATTGCTTCTGAATATTATTGTACGGAAAGTTCACTCAAATAATTAGTGATTTTGTGAATTTGTTCTGCATAGTACTCTGAAACTGCGTACTACCAGATAGCGCCACAATTTGAGCCCCTTGGTCATGATTTTTTTTTTCTTTTTAATAATATGCTGTTGATGAAAAATAGATTTTGATGACATTTTTTAGAAGAAGATTACTGATATTTGTGAACGAGAATGCTGAATATTTAAATTTGCGTCTAAGCTTGACTGTCAGTCATTCCTAATTTACATGTTCTGTAGAAATATATGTAGTAATCCATGATTTTTCCACACCAGGCAATTATTATTCTCATGCAAGAATCATCTAAATGGACTTTTTTCTCGTTATAACCCTTGAAATTTTTCTGAGTGCCTCACTCAAGGTTCTTTTTACATCTCTTTAATTTTTTCATTTCTCTCATCAGTTTATTCTATTTTTAATCAACCGTCGACGTAAATTAGTTTGAGTTATAATAAATTCATCCAAATTGCTTAATGCAAAAATTAAACTTATAATGAAAAGAGTTTAATTGTCGTTGTTTTAATGCATTCGTACTTTTTTCGTCGATTTTAATTATATTAATTAAACTGTTGTACAGGCCAAATATTTTCAATGAATGTTTCAGTTCTACAATATTCTTTAAACGATATATTGATTTTGCTGAACGATTTCATTCTTTTTTGATTTTATTAAACGATTTCATTATTTGGTAAACCATTGTTTCAGACTATACATTTGACCTTAAAAGAAGACGAGGGTATAGAAATATTCGACCGGCAGTTTCGGTTGAAAATATCGATATAGATATGTAATTTGTTTTTGAAAATATCAATTATTGTTGTTTATTTATGCTGTATATCGTTTCATCCGGTAAAATATCTACATATCTCTGTTCTTTCGGAAAAGCTAACGTCATTGTTAAATTTTAATAAATATTATTTCCTCGTAAGTTGAACCTGCGTTTATGAATAATGGTTCCTCAACCATAAAAACCGGTGTGCACATTGTATTTGAGGTATTTTTTGCGGGATGCGATTTATTCATGACTTAATTAGGTTTTTTAGCGCGAAGTCTCTAAGGATACTAATGGATTTTTGAGATTATCTTGGATTCAAGCGTTTCTGTATTTGTAGCAGTTTAACATCGCAGTATACAGAGTCTAATTGATATCTGCGATTTTATCGGATTAAGAGTGCAAAAGAGAGTTTAGTAATTGAACATTATTTGTCATTTCGTATCGCTAATTTTATAGATTAGTTTTCAGAATCTGGTATGGTCACTTCATAACTATAACTTTGGATGATGATACCCAGCAGTCGTGGTATTTTACCACCACAGTCAAAGTGCTACAGTACAGCATCCGATTTCTACCCGCAGCAATCATATTGGCCTCCAGTTTCACCTGTAATGTCCAGTAACCGATCATCAGTAAATACAGCTATCCTTAGTCCTATTTGTTCCGCTACTAGCACTGCTACAGATCTCTTGAATCTCTTACATGCGGTATTTCTCAATAACCCAATTACTAATAATGAATCGAGATTACTGAGCAGTGAGCAGCATTATTGGTCAACATTACCAGCAGTGTACAGTGGTGACACAGTGTTTACTACTTCTATTGCTAGTTGCTCTTCAGCTGTAATCAGCAATAACTATCAGTGTAATATTAATTTAGAAGGTAACAGTGGTATTAATTATAATGGTAACTTCAGTACTCCTAATCCTGATCAGGAGATCAGTGCAGATGTTGACCAAACCGGTGGTTTTTTCGACAGTTCAGGTAGCACTTTGTCTGCATCCGCATCCGCATCCGCACAAGGACTGCCTTTTTATATTGAACGACAACACTCGAGGTATATTTCTGGTTATCTTTCTTTGCATAGGCTTTACTGTCACATTCATAGTAGTGTTCCATTTTGACTTTCTTATACTGATTGTATGTCTAAAACACAGAAGTGTGAATTGATACTTAGTACTTCAAATCATATCTTTTTATCATCCCTTCGGATGAAATAAAAATGTATCATTGTTTATAAAATGTTTCAAAAGCGATGTATTATAGCTTTGCATCTGAAAGTGATACATCTGCTGGACTTGCTTCGTTGACTAGCGATTTGATGGACTTTGCTTATCATTACCACTGGTCAACAGCAACTCAGCAACACAAATGTGCATTAAATCTCTGTTGCTGTTCATCGAAACAATCTTATCACTACAGCGACAACAGCAGTTCGTCTTTAAGAAATATGGAACAAAAAACTGAATTTTCAAATACTCGTCCAAGAATGGTCAATCTTTCAATTTTTAAATTTTTCAATGCTTTTTGCTGTCTGGATGTTTTGTCGAAAAATGTTAGTCAGTATATGATAATCAGATGATGAACACATAATCATTAAGGACGGAAATATCAAGCTTTTCATTAACTGACTATTCGAATGTTACTGTAACATTAAATTTTTTATGTTTTATCCGTCAACAACGATATAGTCTGATAAATTTGGGATGTTAAATGTATTCTGCGCTGGCGACTTTCGTCTTCATCTGCTTGTTACTTCAAGGATTTTTTTGTTGATCATCTGCAAAAAATGCTCATTCTCAGAGTGAAGTTATTCAATTACTGAATATCCAATCGGTGCTCATTACTCTGGAAAAAGAAATACGTGAGGTTGGGAGCTGTGGAATGATTGCAGCAGTTTACCAAAGCAGATCACACTAAAGCTTCACTGTCTTTTTAAAGCTTAATTCATGAGTGAAATGAAAGAAAAGTATATATATAGGTCATTATATATAACTCATAATCTTTTATTCGAATTAGGTCCTGAATTTATGATTAGAAATTCGTTGAGTTCAAGAAATATGCCTATAAATTTCCAGTTTTCTTTCCAGCATTATGATGCCTTCTATTGCTTTCAGCCTCTAGTAGCTCCAGTGCGATTATCACCTCGAAATGAGCCGCTTACATTGTTTTTCACTGACAAATATGTCTTCAGTAATCATTATTTGTGTCAGCAACTATGCATTGACGGAATGAATTTTATTTGCACGGAGCAGTACTACATGTACTGGAAAGCTAGTAAGTTCCTTAATCTCATGGAAAAACGGTGCAGTTTTTATGTTTCTTATATTACTTATTTGCTTGAGAATACAGTAGCGCAGTATCAATAATTACTTTATTTGAATTTTAACTTGTGGTATTTTTGAATAAATGTGTGTGCCAATTATTTATTTCTGAGTTAATATGGATGTTAAGAATGGGAATACGATTGGAGGTTCTTCTTTTGTAGTCATCATGGTTTTTGTTGTCTTCCAGTGACTAGTTTTTAACAAGCTGTATATTTTCATATTTCTCCATTTTTCCGATTTTATTCCGTCAGATTTTGTGATCGGTAAGCGACGTATCTGCTGGATAAGAATTTGGATATTCCATGTTATATTTTTTCTTGCAAACTGTGTATTTTAGGATTGTTCAACGATGAAGATACAGCGATGGCGATAATGGCAAGTCGTGATCCGAAACAAATGAAAATGCTGGGTACAAAAGTAAAAAATTTTAGTCAACCAATTTGGGACAAATTTTCGACGCAAGTTATGGCCATTGCCAATCAGAGAAAGGTTTCCTTCTCATTTAATTTTTAATTTATCTTAGCTGATTTTGCTGGTTAATTCGTCGTATATATGCAATTTACAATTGCAGTTTTACTGGGTCCTAACTGAGGTTTAGTTATCTTATGAAGCTGTGCTCCTCACAAAATCCCAGATTTGAACAATTGAATGCCAAGGTTCCATGCATTGACGATCATTATACATTCAAAAACTCTTTGAGGTGTAAAAATTAAGTTTATTTTGCTGTTGTAAATCAACATTCAATGATAAGATTGTAATTTCAGTACGAGCAGAACAAAGATCTTCGACAAGCATTGTTTCGTACAATGTACACAATTTTGGTTGAATGTAATCCCCGAGATCAGCGGTGGGGTATTGGATTGGGGATGGACGAACCTGATGCTTGCGATCCGCAACGGTGGAGGGGTTTGAATTTGTTGGGCAGACTACTGACTCGAATTCGTGATCGTATGGCCGAAAATGCCATTTATAGAAATGAGGTGTGTTGCAGCTTTCGTCTCATCTAATTTTTTCTTATTCAGATCCAGTTCATGGTAGATTGTTTCATTTTTAACACTTCTTTTTAGGTTGTTGAAGCTCGATCGATTATACACTTCAAGAGTGTTTTGAACAGAACTGAGTAGATAGGAAAATCTTGATAGTTGCAAAATCTCGATATTTTGCTGATGAATACTCCAAGAGTGATATATATTTTTCCTGTCAATATTTCAAACTCAGCTAGAATAGAACTAGCAATCCCATTGCCATCATTCTGGCTGTTGTTTTATTATATTGGAATTCTTTTAATTAGCATGCTATGTTATTGTTACTTTACTAATCACTACTCAGAGATGAATTGATTGGGCAAACTTGCTTGAGTTAAGTCATTTGTTTGGAACATCAGTAGCAATATAGATGAAAAGGATAATGCTTTTCATATTTCTAAAGATTGTTATTTTTTTTTGTTTAAAGAAACAAAATAAGGTCTTGGAGAATTTCGGTATTTATCCCTACTTAGAATTATATTTTTTATTTTATAAACATTGCTACGTCGGTGAGTTTGGAACCAAATTTTAATTTCCGAGATTTTTCTGGCTTCTCCCACTTTCTATATCTCATTTTTACCGTTTTCTTCATGTGCTTTCAAAGAAACATGTACACTCACATGTAGTGCCTTTTTGCTTCCTAACTTTTTGACCGGGTACTGAATTAATTTCTTTTTCGCAACTATTTATATTGTAATAATTATTTCAACAGTCAGAGTGCATGTGAATAAGTGACGGAGCCATTGCAAATTATTTAGCTTCAAGCTCGGATATTGATGTTAGAGCTTTAAAAAAAAATGCCAGAATTTAGTAGCTGTTACTCAGTGTACTTGTTGAGTTCTGAAATTTCTCTATTTACATGCTGTAATGCTTTGGTTCATAGTGCCTAATGGAATTTCGTTTTAATTTTTAGTTAATATTTAACTTTAACCATAGCACAGTTTCGTTTAACTTGGAACTTTATAATTTATTTGCAGAATAATAAATTCAGTCTAATCTTATACTGCTAGTTTCAATTCATTAGTATCTATTCTATTCTTGTTCTCAGGAGAAATTTTTACAGCTTTTCTGAACCTTGCAAATGCAGCCTTTCGTGTACATATCTCGCTAACATTCATATTTATTTCATTTTACACGTCTCGTTTATTTATCATTTTTGCTTTCAATGTTGCATAATAAATCAGGGAAACTTTTTTCAATATTTTTGGAAGTAATAATAAATCAATTCTTATTAAGTGAGCAAGTATTGTAGTAGTAATGAAATAGTTAATATCATGAATGAATGATTTGTTAGTTGTGCACAAATATTCCTAAGATTTCTGATACGCTGTCGATTTCATTCTAATTTTCTTTGTGATTTCGTTAATATTATGCATTAAGTTTGCACATCTTTTTCTTACTGGGTTATGGCAATATATTCAATTTCATGTGAGATTTTGTGGACTGTTTGAAAATCTGAAGTTTGTCGTAATTTTTTGGTGTATATATATATATATATTTAGTAACTGCTCCTTCTCTCGCATTCGTTGGCTCGATATTATCATCTGTTCCATTTTCTATTTTTATTCATACTATCGCAAATTTTAAAAAATTTCTTCGTGCATCTCATTTATCTTCATAAATCTGTTTGGATCAAATTTGGTGCGATGGTTTCTTCCACTGTATTCATTTCTTTACCGTTTTAGGAACTTGGTATTCTTTTGCTTCAAGTTCGTAATCTCGACTACCATTCTTCTTACGCTGATGTCTCGGTTTACTTGATTCATGCTGTCGATTATTCAAGCTGTGTAGAATTTTTAAACGACCAACCATCTTACCTCTTTACTCGGTCGAAAAAATTCAATATATATAGCAGTGCTGAGTTTAGTTATTTTTCCAATAAAATATTTAGCTTATAGGAGCAACAGTATTCTGTTCATATGATATCTAATTGATTTTTCTGAATCTTCTAATTCTGATCGGTTTATTTGGCCAAAGTTAATAGGCGATCTTAAGATTGTTTATGACAATAAAACATCAAAGAAATGGTAAATCTTGGAAGTAAGAACTAGTTAGAAAATCCATCAAACCATTAACTTATTTTGCCATCCGAAGCATATTAGACATGATTTTGTGCAATAGGTATCCGAAAATACAGCTGATTAACTGAAGAGCTTGCATTTCCTTGGAGGGCAGACTAACACCGAGCCTAATGCGAGCTAGATTTTCGCTCTTTGTTTGGATATTGTATTTTGTATTGATTATTTTTAATTTCAATTGGATTTGCTAAAGCAGAACTGGTTTGTTTTAATGTTTACAATTTCTTTTTTACTCTTTTAAGAAAAGTTATTTAGTTTGATGAAACTGATGGTACTTCGTATAGGTGTAGAAGTAGCTAAGCTGCAGAATTTTGTTAAAAATGTAAGAACTTTAAAATCAGAATAGTTCCATCGCATCAGGATATAATAATTGATCCAAGCTTTTCAAAAGATCCAGGAGAGATCTTATAAACCATAGGATTATTCCGTAAATGACCGATAATGTTAATAAGTGGATCAGATTTGTTTACCTGTTGTTCTAATGTGTAGTGTATTTTCAAATAATTTTTCTATTTTCTCATGTTCTATTTCTGCTTTCTTGCTCTTCTTGTAGACTTTCAAGTTGTTGCCGAAATACTTGAAGTCTATTCTTGATTAGATATTAGCATATTATGTAAAAGAGCAATTCGTTGCTGAGGAATATTTCAATATTTGAGTTGTTTGATGTATCACAGGTAGAAAATAGAACTGAAGGGTTTTTTTTCTTTTTTTTTTTCGAAAATTTGAGAGTCTGGATAATGACATATCCATATATATATTTTTTTGATACTGAAAATGATAGTAGCTGATAATATATATGTTATGGGCTATGTTTTGCGCCTGCAGTTGTCTCCGCATTCAATTCTAACAAGAAATCATTAAATCTTGTTAAATGGATTGCTATTACTGGTAAGAAGTAAATTGATAGTAGTTTAGTTGTGAATGGTTTTGGTTTTCTTTATTTAATTCTCGCTTGATGTTAGTGTATTTCTTTCTCTCAATTAGTCTATTTGTTAATACATATACATGGCATTTTTAATTTCCGTTTATCATGTTTATAAATGTTTTGAACTGAAATTGCTCTCTTTCATGGAATTCTATACATGTACTTTTCTTAATAAGTCAGAAAACTGAGTAGTTTTTGAGGATTTTTGAGGGCAGATAATGTCCCAGTAGTAAATTATAGGGGAGAATGAAACACTACTAAATGAATTACTTAATTTATGAAGAGATTTAATAGATAAGAATATGTAGTTCAGTCCTGCTATGATCTTCGTCAGAGATTTTTAATACGATGACAAAACATTAATGATTTTCCTGGTAAGATATCTGAAACATATATATCGTTACTTTGCATTTAAGAGCACGGATGAGAAAAGGGCAGTACAGAAACTGCATGGGCTTTGCTAGAATTTAAGATTAGGCCAGATTCATCAATCTACATCAAATTATTTTCTTTCCTTTCTTATATTATCAAAAAAAAAAAAACACTAGATTATTGGGAGAGATGCGTCTGGCATAATCTTTAACAATCTATTGCATTATTATAGTTTGCTTTTCTCTGATTATTTCACCTGGTAGTGGTTCACGCTATTATTTTACTTGACGCATTTCTTGTTTTTGATGCGTACACAACCTATCAATTTTTGTTTTGATTCTTTCTGTTCATTTATTCCGATAATTTTAGATGAAATTCAAATACATCATTAATTTCAGATAATTAATTTCCTTTTGCTTTATATGAGTGGACAAACAATTCATTCTGATCTCATTATAATTTTCTCAATTGATGATGATTTTTCCAATATTCTATACATCATCAATTTTCAAATTTTTGATTAGTTAAATATTACGGTGAGTACCTCTTGATTTCTTAATTTTCACGGTGTTATCAGTGATGAAATTTTCATCCATTTATTAAATTTTGTGGATATTTCTTTCTGAAATATACTTTTTTATCATTCAAACTATATATCATTTATTTTAACTGTTCACGTAATAATTTTTACATTATTTGATATGGTTTTATGCTTTGTAATATCATCTGCAGAAGCATTTGTTTTTATTTCAGTGTATTTTGTGACTTTATTTGCTTATCTGTAATATCAACACTATATTTTGGTATTCATTTCATGAACTGATAATTTTTTTGGGCATGACATTTGTAAGTATTCTTTAACATTCTGCAAGCATAAAAGTACTGCCATTTTTCTCTCCTTATATGGTTTTTATATGAAACACATTTCACAAGGAAATGTCTCTGAACGAACAACAGTGTGCAGTACAGAAGTTGCGAAGTCAGCATTTTCTTTATTGCTTATTCCTAATTTATTCCAAAAAAAAAAAAAGAAAAAAAGGTAAAAATTTGAAAATAGAGTTCAATCTCTTGTTTAAAAGATAGATACTGAAGTAAGATTTATCTGAGATCTTTATTTTTCTTATTCGATTATTTTCACAGCGTTTGGAATTAACTATAGAATAGTATATTTTGGCTGATCCATTACTTTCAAGAAGAACTTGAATTGTTGAACTATTATAAAAATCAGTGTGTTAGTGCTTCAAATAAACCATATTACCATATTCTATCATGTGCGGATTGATGTGATTTCGTGGGATATTTACCAACTTTCACAGACATTCATCTCATTCTTGAATTTCGTTCAGTCCGAAATAAATAATATAAAACTCTCCTAATGTCATTTTCGCTTTCCTAATAAACTGCTCATTAGCAACAGTCGTTTTAACATAAGGTCAGCAAAGTGCACCTGTTTTTTCCTGCTTATGGCGCTGCTTCAGATTCGTTTTGTCTTTTTTTTTTTTTTGAATGAAATCATTTTTTGTAAAAGAAAGTTTAGTGAAGTGAACAACAGATGCAGAAAATTAACTGAGAAGAGGAAACATATGCAGAGGAAAAGATGCCATTAATTAATTTTCGAAAATTCTATTCGAAATAAGTTAGGAAGCATATTTCATAACTTCAAGGCCGTCATTTGTGGGTAATAATTCCAAGTCAATTTGTTTATTCAGTGATGATGATCTTTGAGTCTAAATATGAATTTAACCAGTTCATTTTTTTTTTTTCGCTTACAGAATTTCCTACATATAACTCGATATTCAGTTGCAAATTCAGTAGACTTACATAATTTTTATCACACTGTTCCAGGAGAGTGCAGTACTGATAGCAATAGTATTGATAAATTCAGTATTCTTTCGTTTCATTGTTTAATCTTACTGTCTCCAACTTTGTGAATTTCTAAAATTGTGCATATCAACGCCTCCTGTAGTTGAAAAACACGTCAATTTCAAAAAAGAAAAAATAGTTACACAAATATCCAATAATGATCAATGTATAAACGAAAGAAGTTTAGTATGATTTTTCAATGAACTTGAATTTTTTTCGCATATTACCAAAGATATTACTTGCGATCTGACTTCATAAATTGGTAGAATTACAAAGCAAAACAATGAAATAAGTATAAATGCCTTAAGGTAGGATTTAGTGTCGAGGAAATTTCAAGTTGAATAAGGCTGAATTTGTACAGCGGTATAGTTACAGCTGAGCAATGGAGTATTTATTGAGTCAGAACTGTCTGCTGCAAAATTCCAGCAGCTTTACTGGATAAATCAACTTAGCCGACGAAGATAAATAAATAATAAGATGTTTCATGATAGTTATGCATTTTTTTGAGTTCAAAATTCCCAAACTATTGGATTTTTCCTTATCTAGAAAATAAAATTGAAAAAAAAAAAAGTTTAGCGCAATGGGAATAATCATAAGTTATCCTGGGAATTGGTTATGAAGGTTGGAAGCATTGAAGTAATTCATTTTACATTTCGATGAGTAATTCTGTGATCTGAGGTCTTATGAAAAGTGCTTTTATTTCGTAGTAGCCTTACTAGGCAGTAGCGAAAATGCTACTGAGAAAATTGAAGTTTTATAACTGAAAAATTTGCGTCAACAGATTTCTGTTTAAAATACTTACATTAGCATGGTGAGTTGTATTCTCATTCAAATCGATAATAAACATCGGAGCTAAATATTCGAATTGAAATGGTAATTTGAATTCATTGCTAACCGTGGTGTTATCTAATATCTTGAAGAAGATCTAATTTCAACATATATTTAGAATGGAAACAAAGATTAGAGTGATTTTAGTGCGGGCAAAATGAAAATGTGCTTGAAAAGAAAATCAATAATTCCGATTCACTGCATCATATATGATAAATCATGTATAAAATATTTAGTGTTATTATTCTTGCCTTATCATTTGTTTGAATGAAGATCCCTTATTCAGTTGGTATAACTTCAACTTTATCCCACTTCTTGAAGATAACTTTGTATCAATTACCAAGTCTTTTTGCGAAGATTGCACTTTTGAAGAGAACGGCCTAAGCAGATATTTCATCAACAACCGCTAACACTTTCTGGCGAAGCTTTCTTCTTGAATAAGTATAATGATCATCATATTGATAATTCGATTAGAGTAAAATTTGGCCGTGATTAAACCGTCCGAAAGTTACTTATGAAGCCAATCATTGAGCTATTCTTCTGAATCCAATCATTACACAATCAATTCATAAGAAATTTACAAATTTGAACAAGCAATATACTCCTTCCAAAATGTACATTGAAATGTTAGCTCTAAAAAGAAAAGAAAAACAAAAAAGCATCAAATGTATAATTTTTCTACCATAGTTGTTATTTGTTGATGAGCACAATGAGCAATTATAGCAATCTTTGAATTTTCATTCGAAAGTTGATTTATTCGAGAAATATCACGACGTATTTACACGCTACTGTATGCGATGCGGACTTAAAAAAACTGGAAAACAGCAAAAAGCAGTTCGTTTGAAACATGCGTTACACTACAAGTTGCATTTTTTGCTAGTGCATGTCGAAGAACATTAAGCGAATGAGTAGAAATAGCGTCGAGCACCGTAGCGTCCTGAAGATATTTAGTGATATTAAATGATAATGCCGTACTTGTGCAATAATCTTAATGAAAATCACTATCTTAGTAATCAATCATTGTTATGCACTGTTTTAGAAGAAGAAAATGGATCATCTAGTGTGTATACTTGAGCTATTCTTCATTATTAGCCTGATATTTCAACATTCCCATCGAGATATGAAAATAAGGACAAAAATTTTCAATTTATGACAAATTATGCGTGCCTTAACAAACGAGATAAATATACTGTGTAAATTCGATAGAACTTACCAGCGGGCAAATACACATCAGTCCAATCTTTCCCTTTTCTGGCAAGTGCCGATGGTACAATCCAAAATCGATCCAGTGTTCCGAAATCAATCAGACCTACTCATAAAATGTAATGTAGATTTAGCGGTTAAAAAAAGAAGAAACTTGACTTAACTTCAACTTTTTAAATACTTAACATGTTTTCTTACAATTAAAAACTATGTCTCAATATATGCCTACCCTCTTTGTACATACGTATTGCCCGTTTTACATTATTTCTGTCCAAATGCCATGGTTGCCAATTATTCCACAATGGTCGATCATAATTCGGATCACGATAACGACGCCAATATGTTGGATTCAGCCAATCTGTGTACCATTTATAGCGTGACCTGGAACAAAATACGAGCACTGCTTCAGGAAAAAAAAGGACGATTTTTTACAATTATGTTTCACTTATGATTGTGGAAAATTACCAATTAAAACATAGATTTTCGTGTGATCAAGTTGGAAAAAAATTCAACACATTAAACAAAGGCTGGTAATTGGTTACCAAAATGCAGGATATTCAAATCCAAGACTTTTTGGAATCGGATCAGTGTTGATATATCGGCGTGCTGCAAATCGATAGTCTTGCCAGTGCAATGGAGTATCAAAGAACATGCGGTCATGGTAATAATCATCCAACTATAATATCACAAAATTAACCTTATTTTGTTAAATTCCAAATTCACTTACAGAAATCAAAATACAGAAATGATAGTAAACAAACCGAATCGTGATCTCGTCGATATTTAAATAACGTAGATGGACGATATCGGTCACCAACATGGATATCATCTAAATTTGGTACTGATGCCACTCTGAAATTCAGAGCACAAATTACAATGTGCAAAATATTCTGACAGATATAAAAAAGCACTTCCCAAATTTTTCTAGAATAAAAGGAGAACCTCGTAAGTGTGGCTACGTCACCTCTTTCAACGGAACGTGCACGTGGTAATACAACTGCAGATCGTGCTCTGTACACGGGGAAATTCATCTTTTATTCAGTTTCCAATATCTGCTTCAAATTATATGGAAGTAGGGAACGCACTTGCTAAAATTTTCAGTGATCAATGTGAACTTCTTCAATTCAGAAGAAAAGTATAGAGAATTACTTCTCTGTACTGCGATTTTCTATGCACGCTATTCAACTGCATGCAAACTGCGAAAGTAAAACGGTAAAAATTCAATGAACAACTGTAATACTTTCTCCTCTACATCTAAATCTTTTTTGAACGATGAAAATTTTCATTTCCGTAGTGTGACAGGATAGAATAATTCATCCAAATCAATAGATGATCTCAAAGTAGAAGGCAACAACTTTCAGTTTTAAATTTTGAAAATCACGGAAATGATAAAAAAAAATTAGCGAAACATGATAGGGTGCGTATTTTGTTCAGCAAAATAAGATATTGCTGGAGGAACTCGAACTTCGAATATATCCAACATAAGTTGCACCATCTGTCCTAAGGATCCAGGAATGAAGGGGATAAGTGTAGAGGGGAAGTTGTTATTATTTGAAAAGTAAAAAGGCAAAAAAATTCTGCACAGCTGAAAACAACTGATGGAACGAGAGCAGAGATTTATTGGTGGTGAAGTAGCAGACTGTTTCTAAGAATAAACATGGAAAAAAAAAAAACTTTCCAAACTTCTGATTTAGGTTACAAGTGAAGGAAGAAAGATGCTATTATCTGGAGCAAGGAAAAGCGGATTGGTGACTCAATTCATCACATATATTGAAGTATTAATATATTTTTGCTTTTTAAAGCATAGAAGACGATGCTTATGAAAAATTTAGATGGTAGGAAAATAGCTTGTGAAACATATAGAAAAGTTCCTCCTGAAACTAGGAGAAGGATTTGTGTTTATTGGTGGGCAATTCATTTGGATATTGAAGATGAAGATTTCTATGTTGATTCATTGTTTTGGCGCTTCTCGAGCTTTCCAAACGATCTCTTGAAAAAAAAAGATGCAAATGAAAACTGATTCAATGCATCGCGGGTTTTGGTTACGCTATGATCGTAATGAAAAACTTCGATATGCCATGCTCAGTGCAGAGAGAAATAAAAAACCAGATGTATCTGTTGCGTGCTGCTTTGAAGAATCGAGAATTTACGCTTGCATCCAATCGGCATTTTGTTTTTCTGAAACGCAATTTGATGAAGTTGCATCAAAATCATAAACAAGAAGACATAAATGCAGTCCTGCATATTAAAGCAAAATTGCTCCATAGCACACTTCACTTCCACCTTCATCATCATTTATTGCCCCAAAAATCCGACTCCAAAGCTTCCATCTGGCTATGCGAAGCACGAAGGTATGAAAGCTTCAAGCAAAGACTAGGAAGTCTGAATAATGATCAACAGCCTATCTCTCTCTTCCATCCCTCCCCTTGATTCACTCAGTATTTGCTCATTACACTCGTTATTCATAGCTTTCCAGCGGTAGGCCTATCTTTTTGCTCTAAATAACAAATTTATTTGAAAGTTGCAAATGTAGGATTATTCGAAGAGTTTACAATCCTTTATCTCAACCAGATTCGTTTGTTTCAATTATTAAATCAAATTCATTTCCCATCTTAATTGAAAATTATTGAAATAATGATAAATTTTGATTGGGAAATTATTGCTGCACTGCATCAGTGAAAACATTCGTCGCACCTTCCTTTTGGATTTGAAATTTTAGTGCAACGCAGATGCTGCGTAGCAACGTTTGTGTTTTAGTTCCTGCATGCACAAATATGACGTTCGAGGACACTTTCAAGTAAAGGATTTGCTTGTCATAAACACAATATGTTTTAGATGTTGCGACGATTATTTCTCACTTGTAAGGGCAAAATTTGACGACACGCATATTACGGTCGATCACTGCCTGTATGCAAAGAATAATTGGATTCAAGCATACTACTCTACAGCATCGTCTTTTTTTCCTTACCTATTTTTTTTTTTTTTTTTTTCTGAAAAATACTTCATGTTGCAAAGAAGTTTTATGTTCATTATGGTCACACTACTATTCCTACTAATCCATTTATTTCTTATTTTTAAAAATTTGTCGCATCTGATTTTCAGCCTAGGAAAGTGCTGCAGAAGCTGTGCTTCTTTTTTTTTTCTGCCTAATGATAACTTGATGATAAGTATGATGATGGTTAGAGGAATCTTAACAGCTGTTTTACATCCATACTTTATGCCACATCTTTTCAACGATGAAACGAAGTGATACATGTCATATTGTGTGCACTCAACACATCTTGATAAACTTATAACATTTTCTTTATGTTTCTTCAGTCTTTATATCTTTTTGTTTCTTGGTAATTTTCCTCTATTTCATTGCTGTTCTTCCTTCACATCTTAAAAAAGTACTTCTGATGACAAACGTTTTAATATGGCTCTTATGAATGATTCCGTAGAATTGCTTATCATTTCGAATCTTTTGGAAGAAACAAATTAATTAGCTTTAATTTGCACATTTTTCCATTGATGTGAAATTTTGTTTTAAATCCTCAAAAATTTCTGCTTACAGAAAAAGAAAAATATCTGCCGGACCAAAAAAATAGCGCTATTTCATGTTAAATCAAAAAATATTGTATTTATTATATTGGATTGTGAAAGAAAATGCGAGATTTGTGTCCATTTTCCTGTAAAAAGACTTTGACTTTTTTAAAAGTTATGGGTGCACTATCTTGGCAAAAATTTCGTTCCCTTCCTAATAATTGAGAAATTTTAAGGATTCGTCCCACATTTCATTTTACTCTGATCAGACAAGAGATTTTTAATTATTTACAAATACTTCAGACAAAACTCTGTCGGTGGTTAAACAAATAACTGCATCACACATACATATGCGTAAACAATCATATACACCCACACCGAAAATTTTTACTTTAAACAAACGAAAAATGACAAATTTTTTTTCAAGAAGAAGAAAAGTAGCATAAAAATGTTCAAAAGCTTGACATAGAGGAATTTGAAATAACAAAATAATAAGCCAAGCTTATTTTAACTAATAATGTTTCCAACTTTTTTCAACATCTTCAAACTCTATTGAAATACATTTTTCGTATTTAGGCAAGCTCATCACCAGTGGCATAAACTTATGTGTTTTGTTAATTTGTCCAAAGAATCATTGTTAAGAATTTTCCATCTATTACTGCTCCGGAAAATGCTTTCATTTTAGTACTTTAAGAATAAAATTAAATCGATAAAGGTAAGGTTATTTTAAATAAAAGCCTCATACTAAGATTTCTTTCATGAAAAAGTGGATAATATTAGATCACTTCCACACAAAACTTTGATTACTCCCATATATTTGATTACTTCCATATTAGAACACTATCCAGCTGAGTATCATGTTTTCAAAAAAGAAGTTAATATTTCATCACTTTTAGTTGTAAACTATTTGACCATTGTGTCATAGTATGAAGTTTTTTTTTTTAAGAATTCTACAATTTCGTGTTCAAATATAATTCAATTCAGTTATATGCGGTTTTTTATTTTTCTTCAGAGCTTTCAGGAATTCCAATCAGCAATTGACTATTAAAGTTTTATGTGATTTTGTGCCATTTTCCGTGAAAATGTGATAAGCCTGTTAAATACTGCTGAACTTTTCTTTCTTGTTGTAACTGCTGATCATCAAAAGCTTTATGTGTTAATATTTGGCGCATTTTAGGCTGACTTTTCTTCGTCGAACAACGCAGTAAGTTTTCAGCGTTGCCGCAGCAATTCAAAAAATCTTGAAACTTTCTTTTATTAAAAGAAAGATCTAAAATCGGTAAATCAAATCGCCAGTCAAGAGAAATGGATGAATACATCATCCAAAGTCGAATTATTTAAATACCTGGTTTTTGGCCAAAAAAAAAAAAAAAAAAAAAAACCTTCTCCTTTTGAAGTTACTCTGCAACTTCACTTTTTTCAAAGTTTTTGCACGACTGAAATGATTAATTAAGCAGTAAGTTGTTGGAGACATGCACATTTTCAAATATCAATCTAATGTTATATGCTGAGCCATTGCACGTATAACTTACTCACTTTCTTGTTCAAAACTTTTCAAAGTTGTCAACTTCGATTAGTACAACTACAGTAGCAGAAAGGACGCAAGAATAACATGACAGTGTGACTGAATCTAGCAAGCAGTCGTAAAACATGATTGTGTAAGCGTAAAATATATTGATAGCATAGAAGTACTGGAATCAAAAGACAGGGAAATGCGAAGATAATCGCAACGCATTTCGTAATAAGAGCAACGAAATTGACCATATCAGATCAAATTATCAAGATTCATTGTATTAAGACCACCATTTCAGTATGATCATTTGCCAGAGAACTGCTATGCTGATATCGAAGCTTTTTTTTTTTTTATTTTTATAGCCCTCGCTTCTAAGTGAACAAACTCAGCATAATCTGAAGTCGGTAACAACCAGATGGCAGCATAAATAATTGAATTGTGTTTGAATCCGTTTATCCTCCATATTTCCCATGATTCTATTTCCTAATTATCTCAACAGCTCATCCACGTAACATTCTGCACATTTCGAATTAATTTTCTTGCTATTCCTGTTACCTAATATGAATTATGGTAGAGGTGGAAAGAATTTTTTAGTCAATTTACTATTATCAGATCAGGCTGCTGATATCTAACACTGAGATGTTTTGCAGGTGAAAAGGATTGCTCATATAAATATATCAATGGTTCTGCGCATAGCGGAAGAAGGAGCATCAAATTTTTTAGTTTTATTTAGAAACAAAAGGAACCTATACATGTAAAGCAGTGAAATATTACAGATTTTATAACCATCAGCTGATTTTTCTGTCTAACATCACCCAGCGAGGATATTAAAAGAGCGAACCAGTGGGAAATATTTCAGGAATGCATTACTTTATCTTGAAAATCAATCTCTGAACAATAACTAATCATATTTTCTTTCTTTTCCTTACTACTCTCTTCCGCATATTCTCCTGTCATTCACCTTGAAGCTTACTTTACAGAAAAAGCGTTGCACTCATTCCGTTATTTTCTTGCAGTAGTTTTAGCTGCAAATCGAAAAATATGCATATTATTGTAGTGAAAGGATGTAATGTGTGTGACAGCCTTGAGCCTTCATTACACTTCGAAGCAACCAGCTTACTGTTTAGCTAGATTTCTCTCCTCTCACATTTTATTTACAAATGCCAACAAAAGAAGAGGAGGGATCTGTTCTTGTAAAACTGTATAAATCTAGTCTGGATTTGTACTGTTGAAGAAGTAGTAGCAGCAGTACAGTGATATTCTGAGCAGTCCGTCTTCACCTTCTGTCATCTAATTTCACTCAGGTAAAACATTCATCATGATTCCTCTCTTATTCTTTTGTAACAATAGCAAAGAGTGACACATAATCCTTAAAAACTTGATGTAATTTCGCAGTTCAGTTCTAAAATAAAAGATTAACAAACTCTCCCTAATTTTCTCAAATATTCGGAAAATTAGTTTCCCTTTTTGTCAGTTACTAAAATCAAGTATTTGGTATGCGAAGATGGAAATTCGTGACGAAATTTGTCACAAGTTAGATTTTTTCGTTCCAACATGATCAAAAATAGGACTGAACTGCTTTCCTGCATGATGTTACCCTAGCTGCATTTTAAATTATTCAAGAAAATTAATGAACGTGATACTGTGAGGGAATGCTGGATGAGGTAACTTCTCAAGGCTTGATTCAGAATAAAATAGAGTCTTCTTGCCAATTTTCGATGAAAGAATGACTGCGGCTTGTATCTGTTTCTGCTCATAGAGACAGATTTTTGAGAGAAGATGAAACTTGACCAAAGAAATTTGATACCAGCCAAATAAAGAAAGAAAATCTTCATTTCAAACTAGAAATCTGACTGGGTCGGGTGAAAGGAAAATGACTGAAAAAAAAATGGATGATAAAGACAATTTCCAGACGAATAATTTTTATTATATATAATGACTATTGCTCCATCATAATATCTCTCTCAGGAATTTTAAAAAATACTTCAAAAACAAGTCAAATTTTCGAAATCAATATTTAAAATATATGCAGTGTTTCAAAATAATGAATTAATATTGGAAGACTCAACAAAACCCAATTTTTTCTTTGATTATTATCACCATAACCATGTTGTGGAGTTTTCAAGTTTATATAATTGAGTTTAGCTTTGAAATTCTGATTTAGCTTGTTCGGCACTTTTTTTCGATCATACTGAAGATAGCATCAGAAATTGTGGTTTTATTGCACATGTTTCTAAAATTTAATTCCCAAAGTTTTTTCAAGATACAATATTTAAATTTCACTTTTTTTCTCATCTGTCTCATCTTATAATATATAACTCTCGAGATTAGTTTTAACATCATGATTGATCAGTACAATATTCGAGGATCTATATTCGTTCAGTCATTACAAGTTAGCAAGAAATGAAAAAAACAGGCAGAAAATTTGAAACCAAATTCAAAGTCAAATTGAGGTATTAGTTTCAATGCATGCAACTAAATCTTTCCATCTTTCATTTTTCATATTTCCTTCACTGCATTTCACTGATTATTTACGCAACATACCAGCCATAGTTTCAGTTTGCCTCACGCCACCCTCCATTACTGCAAGTAGAATAAAAGCAAGATGTCCGACGAAGAGGAACAATAGTAAGTGCATTTAACTGGTATTGTTTCATAGTGATCTGTACCGAATAGTTCTAATTTGTTTTGAACCCAAAGGTCTGCCAAGTGAAACAGTAATGTGATTTACCTCGATGTCCTCGACATACACGCAATTTACACTGTTGCAGCCGTTCACTTGTCGCTACTCTATAATGATAGGTTGCCATCAGGCTTGTCCCATCATTACGGAAATCCAATACGTAGGAGCAATTTTGACTCGGGTAATAGTAACCATCATTGTATTAGTCCAGTTCATATTCAGAATCATTGCGCATATCAAACCATCTCTCATACAGTTTCTTATGCTTGCAAAACGTCAGCACATGTAGATTCTGTTCATCTCATTTCAAATATTTACGGATCAATTATTCAGCAGAAAGAGGAGGCTTACCATCACTTACTTGATAACGGCATTCCACCTATACAACGCATATCTAACGGAACTGAAGCATCTCCAACTGCATCAACTTGTGATACTTCTATGCTGGGCACCAGATCAATAAATAATATCAATACGAACTATGATATTACTTCAAAGCAAGCTTATTCCTGCGGACGTTCTCCTCCTACCTGTGGATATGCTATCAATCCAGTTGCAGGATCCAATATAATGCATGAAAAGGTGCCATCACGAAAAATTGGAACCATTACACCGTATATGAGCACAACTGTGCACTCCAACTTGACTAAGAAAGGCAGCTATTATACTCAAATATATAAGAACGGCCTATCTTCAGTAAACGATCATACAGAACAAAAAGTGAACAGTTGCGATGAGTCGGGGATTCGCTCCAAATCAAATGATTTTAAACTATTACATGCAGAAAATAACTCAAAACGATGCGCAACAAGTGAACAAACAAGTGCAAACATACTACAGTCTGGCTTTATGGATATTACTAACCGTGGTTATGCAGCAAAAAGTGTCACAACATCCTTTTCAATGAAGCCTGCTGATGTGAGACAAAATAGTCTTCCTAGCTTTTTTAGCGATGAATATGGTACCATGAGGGTTCAAGCAAGTCATGCAAGGCACGCGGAGAATTTTAACTATGAATTATCAACGGCAGGAATTTCACGTAAAATCTCCAATGAACATAGTAGAAGCAGTCATCGTGACTCTCAAGAGGAGGCGATATCTGGGCAAGAATACATGAAACGTCTTCTTCAAGCGCATCACGTCGTTGATGAGCTACTTAGATCACGAGGTTTAATACCTGAAGACGAAATTGACTATTTGCGTAACTGGCGTCAAAAAATGGGTCGAGAGCTAAAAATTGAAGAACGAAATGTAGTAAATGTTTCCAACCTAGCAATATCCAAAAACACTGGAAATTTGGATACTTCGGAAGCTTCTCAACAGCGCTGCACATCAAATGCGTCTGATTCTGGATTGTCAATGGATGCCGATTCAGACAATGATCCAAGAGACAGTCCAAAATTACGAGGACTAAATTCACAAAAATTCATGGTTACAGATTTATTACCAACTCAAAAACAGGAAACACATTCTGTAAAATCGGTAAAAGTTAATATCGTAAAGGCAAATAAGCATAAGAACGTACACCTGAAAGTGATAATCAGAAAACCGCAACAATGTTGGTTACATATGGATGCGAAGATAATACTCGACAAAAAAAAAGCAGTAAACAAAAAAATGACAAATTCCAGTGCAACAAGAAACTCAAAGAAAAGTTGTAGCAAGAAACGGCAAACAGTTGGAGGTCAAACAGAACAAGTTGAAAGTAAAAATCTAACTCACATACCTGCAAAGTCAAATAAGAAGGGTCTAGTTCAAAGTAAAAGACTTAATCAAGATTGCAAAATGAAGGTAAAAGTAACACCAGAACCTGTGACATTAACTTCAACTCGAGAATCAGGTACTGCAAAATCTAATGAGCCGCAAGCGAATAAGAATCACAATGTCTTTATACCGAAATTGAAATGTGAAACAATAAGTGTGTGCTTCTGTTTCGTAAATAAACTTTATCACTGTGATAAAACGACAATCTCCTTATCAATAGCACGTTTCGCAACTGTCAAAAAAAAAAGTTTTGTTATCTGCGACAAGAAATTCTTAGAAAAGACAGAAGGTGAACAGAAATTAAAGTGTAATAAAAACAATTCAGTGCATGTTTTATTGCTTGCGAAGACGAGAAAACTACCATTTAACCAGAAATATAGCCCAATGTTTCCGGAATTGCAGAGCATGGGAAAGACGAGCAAAATTAAAGTAGCATCAAGGGAATTCGAAGTTCTTGAGAGCAAGAACAATATGATAGAAATCAAAAAAGATCTTCCAGGACTGAAGAAGGTCAAAAAATGTTTCAAATTTCCAATTTCGATAGAGGAATCTGCAAAAAAACTGAAAACACCAGAAGAAAGCGCTAGTTCACTTTCAGTACCACATATGAAAAAAATGACACCAAATCAAGCACGAAAAATTTCTACTAGTAAGAAGCAGCAATTATGTACGGTGACTGTTTCAAAAAAATTGTGTCAACGACCAAAATCATCTCAATTAGAAACAACAATGACAGTGCCAGTGAGATCATCTAAAATAAAAATCACCCAATCGGTGATGATTAAAAAGATGATGAATAATAAAGAGCATCAGCATAAAGAATTGCTGAGAGTGCCAATATTGAAAAAAAAGGAATCCATTGAGCTGAAGAAAGTCCAAAAAGTGCTACAAAATTATGCTACAGTAATACCCAAGTACTATCAGAAAACACTCCGACCAACCACTAGAAATGAAAGCAAAGCAATGACGGAGTTTGAGCGCAATGCAGGTGTCGATATACGCCAGGTAAGGGAGCATCTGAGGCGTATCAATTTTAACAGAACTGATGTAAGGCTGGGATCAAATACATCCTTCGTTCACAGAATCAACGAAAGCCCCGTGAAATTATCAAATACAAACGTAAAAAGTTTGGAAACTTCGTCGGAACAGGCTTCTTCAACAGTGAAGAAAAAAGTAAGGAGAAAGGCGTCTGGAAAGAAAATGGACAAAGACTCGAAGGATCGACCAGCAGAACGTGCTACATCTACGGAAGAAAGGTGTCGTGATATTGGAACGACTGCAGAACGGAAGAAAGATATTTTAGACAGGGAACTGGTGAATGAATACAGGCGCACTCAACTTATTCCCAAACCTCAGGCTGAAATTCCAGCTTGGAACGTGCATGATGAACGAAAGCAAGTAACAGTTACCGTATGGAATCCACCAAAGTTGCGCCACGAGACTCTGTCCACTGCATCACCAGTACCACACTTCATTCGTGCTCGTACGCCAACACCTATCAATGTTGCTGGCACTTCATCTACACTTTTGCCTATTACTAGTCTGTTGCGTTATGTTCCTGCAAATCCACCGCTAGTTGTAACCTCACGACCAAAAAATGTTTTGTCAGGCGGAAATGACGCAGAAATCGCAGGCAATGTACATCAGCAGTCCCCGGGAAATCAATTTGGTGTTATGCTAAAACGCGTCGATCGCGCTGCCTTACAGAAAAACAAGTCGCGTGGTGCTATAACACAGTCAGCACCAAAGAAACCTTGGGTACCAAAGTGGCGCCGAATACAACGGTATATACTTACCACATTTACTTCTTTTTATTTCGTGCAAATAGTCAAGCTTTTGAATTCAAGAAAATTCAATACTACAGGAAATTGTGATTTTAACGAATTTTTATTGTAGCACGGAAGAAGAAGAGGAAGCAGAAACGATACCGATCGAAGTGAATAAGAACAAAAATGAAAGTGGTAGTGATGAACAGGAAGAGAAGCAAACGCCCATGTAACTTTTATACTAGTTATCGGAAAGTTAAATATCATTTGTGGACTATTGAAATGTTCATTTGAAAATCCATTGTGAAAATAATTTACATGTATCCGAATTATTCAGTACAACAAATCTGCTAGTCGTAGTAAGGATACAAACTACAAAGAAGTTGGCTGAAAAAAACGTGGATTTTTAATCGCTAGGTTATTTTGCTAATCTTTTAGTAGTGTCATTTCTTTCAACTGAGCTGCAAATTTTGTTTAAGACGGTTATCATCGCAAGTTGTCATTGAGAAGGACGAAAAGAATATGACTGAAGCCGAGAAAGCCATGATGGTATTTGCTATTTTCTTAATTATAATATCAGAAATTAATTCAATGGTACTTTTTACCTTTTCTTTCAGATTTTGTGAACCGATATTTGAAAATTTTATATAGAATTGATGATACCAAAAAATAAAAATGAAATATTTTCGAGGTGGCAAAAAGACGTCAGATAGAAGAGGAAACGACAAAGCTACAAGAATATGAGGAAAAACGTCGAGTTGAACGTGAACGGGAGGAAGAAGAATTGAGGAAATTGAAGGAAAAGAAGGAGCGACGAAAACTTGAACGAGAAGAGGAGGAGCGACAGTTTCAAGAAAGACTTAGGCAAGAAGAAGAAAGAAGAAAACAAGAAGAGGTTGATTCTAACTTTCTTCAGGGTGATTATTGAGACTGAGAATGTGATGGGCTGGTGTAGTTTTATACAGCTATTTTCTTAAAATTTAAAAATTTTGAATCAAATGTGTAGAATTTGAATAGACGTCGAATAAACAATTTGTAGGACAAAATTTACATCTTAGGATGAGCGCAGAGCTAAAATGGAAGCAGAGAAACGGAAAAAGGAGGATGAAAAACGAAAACGTCAGCAAATGTTATTATCGCAATTCACGAATACCACTCCGGGACAAACGGGACGTAATTTTATTATTCCTCAAAAATCCGACAAGACCGATAAATTTGGTAACATCGTTCAGGTACATTTATATATTTAGCATATAAATCTAAAGCAAGCCAAAATATGGGATATGTTTTCATGAAGTGTTTTTTTCATTTCCTTTGCTTCATAAGTTAAATTTTTCAATGTTTTGAACTTAAGAAATTGGTCTGAGTATCCAAAAAAAATACTCGAAGATATGTATAGATAATGATGTACGACAAAACGGAACATACTATCTTATGATAAGTGAAGATGCATGCGCTAAAATTGCATGTATTTATGTATTTTATGTTGCTTTTTCTATAAAGAGTTCATTTTTTAAATATTTATTCAGTATGGAAAAAAAGACGACTCGCCATCTTCTTGTTTATAGGAATATCATTTTTAGGCCAAGCAGGAAATGGGTATGACGAAAGAACAACAAGAAGAAGCAAAGCGTAATCATTTGGTATCTGTGAAGCATACCATTGAATTCGAGAATGTTACCCCAGCAAAATTACGTGAAAAAATACATCAATTACATCAGCGCATTTGTAAGCTGGAAGCTGATAAATATGACTTGGAAAAGCGGCATGAACGTCAAGAATATGATGTAATTATATTTACATTTAGTATAATCTGAACCAATCTTCAAGTAAACTTTTGCGTGTCTTTTTCAGGAAAAAGTTAAGTTTATTTTCTGTGTGTGCTACATCTAATAAAATTTCCAATTCTTTTTGGTTTTAATTATTGTGATCGTTTATATAAAGTTCCGTTGCAGACCTGCATTTTTCGATGTGCATGTTCACACGATGTTAATTTTATATAAAAACGAAAATTCATTCTAGTTGCGTGAACTGAACGAGCGCCAACGTCAAGTGGCGCGTAATAAAGCACTCAAAAAGGGACTTGGTCCAACTGATGCAAGTTCCAGACATCCGGTTACTATTTTATATTTTCCAGAGTAACATAAAGAATTATAATAAGTAAGGTATAATGTTTGATAGTGAATCTGTTTTAAAAGAGTTTTTTTTTCTATGACAGTAACTTCTTTTAGTATCTGTTCAAATAAAATTATAGAATTCAAATAATGATCTCAGCAATTATATCTTACAGAAATGTGTCACATCATCTTCTAAAGATGGGACTTTAGTGGTCAGATCTATACCAATTGCAGCGAAACCAAAAATAACTGCTAATGTAAACGGCTTTTTTTTTATAGTTTGCTTCAGCTGCGTCACTGACTGCACGGGTGGAACCATTCTAACTGTTTCAGAAAATTCTTCTACATCAAAAAAAGAATGATGCATTAACTTTACTTTTCTGTATAAAAAGATGGTGTATAAACTTATGAATACTGGATTTTTCGCGGCTGAAGCAAGCTTTTCTTCACGATTCATTTTCATTACATTTTAGCCAAAGGTATCGATAGTGAGCAAATATGATCGGCAAATCGACCGGAGAAATTTCAAAGAACGCAGGGCTATGTTTGAGAATGTACTTTTCAGTTAATCATGTTTTATAATACTGCGTTTCCGTTCGTATTTATTAATGGATAAATACCACTGCATGCGGTCATTTTGAATTATGACATTCATAAGTTCAGCAAAATTTTTGTCTGGCTTTAATTCATTATAATTTTCATTAATAGACACTTCCGCAATATTCTCATGCCTTTTGCTTATGAATGCTTAGATGTTTGTCCACGTCTGTCATGCTTTAAACGACTTTTCCTTGCAGAAAAATGCATATCCATGTTTTCCGAATGTTCCGCCACCACCAGCTATTTACGATAAAGTGATTCTCTCCGACGACAAAGGGGATGTATGCAATTTTTGTATTTAAATATTATTTACTTGCTTTTTTAAATTGGTTCTCAAAAACATTGTATATCAATTTTAGAAACCAAAAAATGAAAATAATGAAATTGGTGAACAAGTCTGTTCCTAATCTTTGTTAAATCTATCACGTTTATTTGTCTACTTATTTTACTTTATCAAATTTCAGTCTCTAAATTATTTAATGTATTTATTCTTCTTTCATAGTATAAGTTTCTTTACCTCATTTATGAGTTATTCCTTGAAAACTTTTTTCAATTATTGGTAGTCTTTTCTAAAAATTTCAAAAAATTAAAATTGCCGAGTACCGGCACTTTACCTCAATAACTCTATTCTCGCGGAAAAGCTTTGAAAAATTTGTTTTCACTTACTATTTTTACTCCATTTCTTTTCCAAAATTCCACAAACAATGGCATGGATTTTCAACGAAGGAACTCGATTGAGTACATAATATGATTTCCATCCACATATATTAGTGAAAAGAGAGCCCAGACAGGAAATTTGAAACGTTTCTTGACCATTCCACTTAGAATTAAGAAAGAAGTTTAAAAAATTATGCTTGAACTATCTGAGGATAATTGTAGGCAAATAATGTTGCTCGAATTGCAGGAAGAAGAGGGAGACGAAGAGGAAGAAGAGGAATGAATTTTGTAAACTACTTGCATGAGTTATTAGCATATGTGTGCATCTGTTTGTGTTTAGTCATCAGAATCTTTGTTTTTGTTTCGTTCCAGCAGTGATGTTGTTTTTTCCCTCACAAGGATATGTTTTTAATATATTTTGTTCTGCCTGCCATAAATCATATTGTATGCGGAATAATTGTTAACATATGCTGATTTAGTGCTAATATCCAGAAAAGAGTTAACCACGAAAAAATTCAACTCTTCTTGAGCAATAAACAAATCCATTAAGGTGCAGACGAATGAATCATATTAATAAATATTTTAACTTATATGTTGCTGAGGCTTATGACTCTTGGAATAATTTGCTGATAATAGAATGCTTATTTCATTCCATTTGTTTCTAAAAATTATGATTTTCCAAATCTCAACGAGCAGAAACGCATCTATACGTGAGCAATAAACTATTCTCTAGGTTGCAAACCAGAATCATGTAGCGTAAACGTCAGATGATTTCAAAACTGTAAAGAAATTTAGAATAACGAAAGATAATCAATCGTTATTTGCTCACTATTTATACCAAAATTTAAGGCACTATCACATAACGGCTTTGATTGTGTTAGTTCGTCAAAAGATGCTTATAAGTTTTGGTTTAGATGTAAACGAACATTTAGACCTCGGTACAAATTGTGATGGTGCGCAGTTGCACAGGACAAAATTCAAAAACAACAAATAATTGGAAAGTTGATCAATGTCATCGTGCGAATCTAACTATCAATTTACATTCGAAATCAATTAAAAATTTAACAAATAATGATGAACAGCTAAGGCCATCGCCAAGCAAAGAGTTCAAGTATGTCTTGACACTTCTGAGTAGCTAGAGATCTAATGGAAGCAAATGCCGATATTTCAACTTTTGGTCCAATGATAGTTTAAACTGGTTATTAAAGAAATCCAGTAAGAACCAAGCAATTAAATGCAGTGCGCAAAAATTTTGCGCTTTTCTAACTGAAATGTAAATAAATGGTATTCATTTGTAATTTAGATATAGACATACGGCGTGTAATGAATGTTCCGGAAAAAGTTTAAGACTTATTGCAAAGTATGGAGTGAAACAACTGAAGATGTGGAAAAACGAGATTGAAAACAGAGAGATGGGCTGTTGATTCAATCAAAAATCTCCAAACTTCAACTTACAGGGTAGTTCTCACCTATTCCTTTATGCTATTAATAATCTAACCAAAAGATGAATTTAAATGAAGATTTTTGGTTTGACAGTTAACGTAATAATTGTTATACGAAAAAGAGAAGATTCAGCATGATGTGAAAAGCGAAAATCATCTTGATCATGATTAGTAATAAATCTATGGATGTGCAAATTATCAGAAATTTGAACCGTTGTTTTTGAATTTCCGAATCCATCACTGAGAATCAAATCCAAGATTGATATGATATCACTGTAATACTTTTAGTATTTTATATTTCTAGTCATTTTGTCTTTTGCAGTTCTTTTATTATTTTTCTGTCTATCTCGTCATTAGATGTTTTTTTTTTTCAATTTTTTCGATATCATATCAATTATTCACACCACTGTTCGGATAATTATCGTTTTTTTTCTTAGAATCTTCAATTTTCAAATTCTAAATGGTCAATACTACCTTTTCGCTTTTCTTTTAATTCAGCCACTGTCGCCGAATATGACACTGTCAGTTTTCACTTTAAACTCCTAACACAAATTTTGCGTGCTTAATGCCCACCACCTTGCCTAATTTGTATTTCGTTTCCATTACTTTTTCCTCCATATTTTTTGGCTCTAAACTTCTAATTAAAGGCCTTTTCTTGCTTGGTTATTCTGAACATTTTGCCGATCAAATGCACCGATCTGGAAAAGCATTCTCGTCGGAATGCTATCAATGAATGGTATTTGATAGTTGGTTTTATGAATCTGATGGATACTTACCATTCATCTTTCAGCTCATTCCCGAACTGAGTATTTAATTAAAAATAATTGACCAGGACTCAAAAATATATATAATTGGAAAAAAAAAAAACCACAAAAACCAAAATCTAATCAAAAAGTTTTTTTTACATCCACCAAAGAAAAGAGTAGATTGAATATTGTTACTGGAATCTATTTTTGACGTATCAGGAATTTATCTTATCATTTTCTTATTTTCTGATTTCCACTTATTTTTATTTCCGTGGAAGTTTTTTCGGTTTGTTGATGAAATATAAATTTTAGTTATAATATTGCTGGCATAAATTATGCAAGAGTATCTATATTCATTAATTTTTGATTCCATGCTTATTTGTACTTAGTATTTTATATCGCTTTAGTTGTAGCTAGTAAGTATTAGCTCAGAGTTAGATGAATTTTTCAAACAGCTCAAAAAATAACTCGAAGTCTTTTAATGCATCTCATTCAAAGAAATTTGTCTTGTCATTTTGTCGTTGTGAGATATTAAAAAGTAAATAAAAATTTCAATTTTCAGATTTTGGTCATCTGCTATGCCCATTCAACGAAGAAACGACTTATAATTCAAATTTGTCGAAAAAACTGAAACAAACAATAGAATTCATTCAGATTTTACCGAATTCGTGTTTATTTTTTTTATAGAGCTATGTGAAATATTGACATCGTTGCTTTCGTGCATAATTTTTTGAAGTCTTTATCAGTGAACGTTGCTGAACGTTTTCATCAGTTTTTTTTCTTTTGAATTATATCGATTCAACAGCGATGACCTATCAAGAATAAAATGTAACAATATACTATAATTTGTGAGAAATATATACAAATTGAATCCTGCTTTTGACGGTCGTATGAATTATGAAAAACATATGTCGTCATTCACTGAATAGTTTTATCCAATGCTCATCTTGTTATGATATTTTGGTCAACAAAATGTTTATCCCAAACCGAAATAAATCTGTAATATCGTTGCTTCATGTTCTTAACGAATTATTTCGGCTAACATAAAGCATATGTCTCTTGTTTTTATATTGAAAAAATATTTAAAGTATTTTTCGGAGTTGTTCAATACCGAATTTCTGTGCTTGACCATAAATAGTCATTAAAATAATTTAGTGGAATTGCTCACAGTCCTCAAATATCTGTCAGTATGACTGAAGCATATGGTTATTTATATAAGTAAGATATCGATGGTTGCTTCCAGTGGCTCCATTTGTCTTTATTTCCATATTAAGTTATTTAATTTACAGATTTGACATTTATGATGTAATTGCCGGTTCCGCAGAAAACATCTATAATCTCAGTTATCAACGAGCTCTAAAAGGTACGTTATTCAGACTACCATTAAATTATTGATACATTCAGAAATACCCTTTTAGATAAATTATTTTCATAGAGAACTCGAAATCTTCATCAGTAGCCAAATTTTTTCGGTTTGTCTTTCCGGCAACCAAATTTCCTGTTGGTTTTGTTACACTATGCTATAAAATGCAAGTCATTTTTAGGCTTTAATTGCTTCTAATTTAATTATGAGTTACTCGATATTTTTGTATCCATATTATTTAAATCGGAGTGCATAAATAAATTGGCCTTAAATTATCAGGTAGCAATATTTTGGTAATACTCTAGTGAGATCATAACAAGAATACAAAACAAATATCAAAATGGATAAAGAGATTAGTTGGGAATAGCAAATTTGAAGGAAATAATCAGTTTCATAATGATAATTCCGAACTATGTAGTTGTGGAAGCCATATATATTTGGTGTGATTATGGTGCTGTTCTAGTCGAACCAAGCATCATGACTTTGTCGCAGAAGATAAAGAAAAAAGTATATCTCACTACTACTCTAAAGAATTTTGATAAGAGGCTAATTATAAAGGATTTGAAAAAAGTACAGCTGGAATACTGGGAAGGGATTTATGCGAGAAAAGAATTTCAAAATTTTTACTGCTTAAAAGGTGCATATTGTCAAAAAACTTCTCGGATAATAAGTGCAATAGGAGGAATCGTTATGAAATGAGGAACTGGCATTCTCTGCGCATCACGTAATTTAACACACATATTTATTGTAAATCTATAATACTGTAAAAGTATGATTATTTTTTGCATATCACCTCGTAATAAAGAATTTCCTGACATAAACGGATCACTTCTGATTGGTGTTTAAAGCAAAAATAAACAGTTCCGAACGAGATCATATCTACCAATTAGAATGTGAGAATATTAATTATTCATGCATTCGAAATACGAATACACGAAGCATGATGAGAAAATTTCACTTATTCAAGCAATGGCCTTTTCATCAACCACTCAGATTTTGCTCATTCATCTGTAAATGAATCAACAGAAAAAAAAAAAAAAAAAAAACCAATAAGAAGGAGTCTCATAAAAAAAATATTAATTTTTGTTCATTTTTGGTGATACTATATTCTTAAATAGATGAAGGTCGAGAGATTAAGGATTCTTTTCATCTAGAAGAAATTACAAATCAGTGGTACAAGTGAAAATATAACTCACAATAATCCGAGAGAGCTAATATGTACTAGTTGATACGTAAAAAACTTTTTCAAAAGAATGAAAAGGACGAGAAAAATGATACAATTTTCTGTTCAATTTTATATTTAACATCCCTAATACAATGTTGTAAATGCTTGTTTTTTAAGAATCTACCGTTAGAGCTTCCTACATTTTCAAATAAATATGCAAAATCATATTATTGCTTCCATGTGTTGTTTAATGGCAGCTACTTGAAAATGGAAAAATTTAGAAATCAAAATGAAGAACTGACATCATAATAAGTTCAACTTGTGTAGTGTTTCATATTCATTAATTTCTGAGAAAAATTTTTCGATATTACTGAAATATAAACGTGCATTGATGTGTGCTAATGCTCAATTTTGCAATCCCATCTAATCTGATTAAATCGAATATACCCAATTTTCTTTACATGAAGGGATTTGCAAACGATTAGTCAAAAAACATTTGTTAGATGATTTGGTGACAAAAAGTTACGGTTCAGTAGGGTAAAAGAATGCCGCAATTCGATCTTGACCATATTCGTTGCTAGCAACGCAAGTATATACTCCCAGGTCTTCCCACTGTGTATCATATATGATCAAATCTCCATTTGACAATATCTGCAATATTGAATTTTGTATAACAGCCATATTCAAAATAATTATCTTTTTTTTTTTAAACCAAAACTTGTTTCAACTTCCAGAAGTTAATTTTTATTGAATTACACATACTTTGTATTTCTTAACATCGTTGAGTTTATCATTTTCCTCATTGTACCAAGTAACACTTGGTTGCGGTGTTCCATTAACTCGACAGATTAGCTGTACTGTTGCACCAGATCTTTCTAAACGACTGTCTGTCCACATGTTTATTGTTGGCGGTGAATGCTTATATGAGCATTTCGTGTTCTCTTCTGAAAGTTTTGTGAAAGGTGAAAGAAATTGAAGATAATATTTGGAAAGGCACAGAATCTTGAACAGATAATACTGAAGATAAGAGATTATAAGAAGTGTTGAAACTCGCCAACAACAACAGTTGTTGTACTTTCCAATTTTTGGGGACCATTACTCGCTAAACATTTGTATTCAATTGTATTCTCAGTTCCGATACATGGAACGAGTATCTTGGATGCAGTTATACCAAACTGTATAGTATTAAGACCAACATTATACAGTTTTTCAACAGCATTGCTTTCATTCACGGCGCGAATAACATTATCATTGTATGTCCTGCAAAATATAGACGAAAACTTTGACTCAAAAAGACGAACGAAATATTCCTGCCCTACCTTCAAATTAGATTTGACTTCAATTTTTCTAATGATTATTGTCAAAATTTGAAAAATAAAATTTACAGAATAACATAATCATTACTTTTAAGTATAAATTTATACTTTAAACGGAGCTTTGATTGAAATAATCATAACCAACTGCTCGTACTATCAGTGTGAGTCTCTGAGATTGCTGCGATTGAGGGATCGTTAGAAATGTACGAGTTAATTTTGACCGTTAACTGATATATTTTTCGATAATTTCACAAGTAAAGCTACACAATGACTCTATGCTTAAACTTTCAAAAACCGGGAGATTTGATTAGCAAATGTTATAAAAGAAACCATTCGATGACTGGTGGTGGAATGCCAGTTGCTTCACATTTCAACATAAATTCGTTTCCCGCGACTATTTCAACTTCTTTTGGTGTTTTAGTGAAATGTAAAAAAGGCGCTTCAGTTAAATGTTCTAGAAGATTCTTTATGAGAATATAATTGTAACAAAAAAGTTCAACATGAGGATATTCATAAGACTGGGGAATTCATAAAAATATGATATGATCATACTTTTTTTTTTTGTTGTCGGAGTGATTCTTCAGTTTGTTATGCAAAAAAAAAAATTCATTTCTGAGTAACATATAGAAACGTACTCACAATGCAAATTTAAGATAATACATTTTTGTTAAAAATTTTATAGCATCCGATGATTTCAATCACCAAAAACAACTTGCATCAAAATACCTGCATTAAGATCAACATTCGGTGCGTCTATGTTTTTTTGAATATTCGTTTGCATAATCTGAAATCCTCTTAATATCTTGCTTTTTAAAGAAAGAACTAAGAAAGTGGGCAGTTAGAAAGCAAGGAGGAGGCCAGGAAATATTATACTGAATGCGAATCATTTTGAATATTGTCGAATACCATCACTCACATGGCTTCTTTTTTCAAAAACGTTTCGTTGTCGTGGTGTAGGCGTTGTTAAGACGATCAAAATCGGTAAACAGATCGTTGTGAAATGAATTATGTGGAACATTCTCTATAAGAGATGGAACTGAGAACACAATAAAATACTCATTCCTTCTAAAAAAAAAAATCAAACCAACAACGACTCGTTGCAATAATGAAGATAATAAAAAGATGATATCAGATATACTAGAAAGCATTTCAAATTAGAAAGTGATCACAAACTCAGTAAGTAAACCATTTTGCGGAATTTTCGGAAAGAGATGAAAGCGCAATTACTGCATGCCAGCTATTTCAAGCAAGGACATCGAAGCTTTAGAACGTCTAGAATTTGAATAGAATCTGGATATGCACATAGAAAATATTACAGATACTTTTAGCGGACGTTTTCCTTCAAACTTGGAAAGTGTGAAAAAAAGTAAATTGTACAGATGTTTTGTAAGGAAATCTGGAATGATTTTAAAAAAAGAGAAAAATCAAACTTAAGCAAAAAAAATGCTATGATGTTTTGCTGTTAGTGCAATTGATTTTAGCAACGACCTTAACAACTCCTATTGGTTAAAAACAAATAAATTAAAAAATTTTTCATGTATCAGCAAATTTATCTTTTCTTAAGAAAGTGGAAATATGGAACGACAGAAAAATACTACATTTAAATGTACTAATCATCTGATATACAAAAACAGCATAGTGCTTTAAATTTGTATTAGATGATATATAGGATACATATTCCATATAAATTTTATTTTTTAATGCAACTATGAGCGTATATACTGAGAATAATCTCATGTAAAACCTTTATTTTTTGTTTAAAATCACAAATTTCATATTATTAATAAATTATCACACTCTGTTAGTCACTCGATACCCAAATTTAGTAAACGCTTGATTTTGTGTCCGGAATTAGCTTCTCAAAGATCAGTCTATGCGAACAATTCGAGTTTAGTTCATTTTCAAGTTAACTTGAATGTCTGTTGACATTTAAAAATGTTCATTTATATAGCCGAAAAATCAAATACTCTTGTCATATCTCTTAAAGTTTAATAAATACTATGAGCGCGTAATAATTTATATCTCTGCACTAAAACATGCTCCATTTATCATTACTGATTTCTTCGGCCTTCACTCACTTTTACAGTTGATGATGATATAATTATAAGTCTGACATGATGAAAAATCGAGATCTGATTTTCAAACCATATCATCTTATCAATCTTATGTCGAACTATCAGTGCTCAAAAAACTTGCTTCTATCTAGAGTAATTGATTTATTTGATGTTTAGTATCAAATTGTTTTCTCATTTATTTATCCGTATTATATTAAATTATTCTCATTCATATATATTCAAATATTAGTTATAATAATACAAATCAAATGTAGCGTAATAAAATTTAATTGTAAATAATGATGCAAGACTGACTAGACTTATTTTATAATCATAATAAAGCTAATGCACCTTAACAAATTAGGCGTACACTGAAGTTATATAAGTGCAATGTTTAAAGTTGAACTTTTTGATTTTTCTCCATTTCTGACCTTTGATTATTTTATTTCACTGTAAACATCTTGCTTTTGCTGTAAATGACATTTCGGTTGATTGTAATTACATTGCTCTTATTAGTAAAATGTTTGTTTCTAATTCACGAAATATTAAATATTTTTGATGTGTCGGTGAGTCATTGCTACATTTTCATCAACACTTTGAATCACAAACTACAGAATTTGCAAAATGCTGCAAAAATGAGAAGATTGCATTTTTTTGAAAAGGAAAAGACACGGTGAAATAGCTTCCGGGAAAAGGGTTGCATCTGAAAAATTCGATTGCAGAGCATCAATGAACATTTGGTGACATATCGTTTAAACGATAATTTTTAGTAAATGTCATAAATTGAAAAAGTTTGTTGTACTTTGTTCAAAATATGTAATTTTTTGAAGGAAAGATTCCTAATCAAAGATTATTGATCCGAAAAAAGACACAAGAAAATTCAAGTTCTCAAGTTACGTTAGACAAATAGAAGCTACCTTCCTCCTTCATCCCATAAATTGAAGAAAGTAAACTGAATTTTGGAATCTATCCTGTCTTATTCAAATAAAGGGATAGTTTTCGCATAATAGTTATGAAGATTTATAAATCCGATGTTATAACAGTCTACAAGGATATGATAAGATGATCTCCCAAAGCAAAATTTATAATTTTTACGTTCAGGTCCATTTCCATATTGGGTCCTCTATCACTGAAATACATTTATTGATCTCCATCATCAGTTTCGTTTAGTTATCACTATCGACTCTATTCGAAGTAATCTAATTTTTGGGATTCACTCTCTATTCCATTATAACTGCATAAATTGATTTAATGTTGAGATTTAAATCGAGTTTATCACGAATAACTCCACAACCTCCTTGTTAATTGCTCGCCATGATAGAGATGTCAACTCTGTGAACTTGAAAATTTTGATATCTACTTGGTAAGAAAGTATATCAAGTGAAATTTATGTGATCTTTTGCAAATCAGAATTATTGTACCATATCTTCACACTAAACTCAATATTTCAACTTGCTCCACTTACGTTTAGAATGTCGCAAAATGTCTCCCTAACTCCTTGAAAAAAATGGTCGATTTACTAATCCAACTAGATTTCAAATTCTTCGACGATGATTTACAGGTATAGATGGATAACGAGAAGTGAAGTCATTTTTAGAAGTAACCTTGCCAAACGTATTTTCTTCGCAATCCATCACCAGCTGTCATCGCATGAAATAAACTGCAAGAAATGGATGCTGCAGTCTTTTTTGCCTTTTTTTCCATACTAAGATTATAAATTTTTCTGTTAACTGAGCGAATAGTGATCATATTTTGCTAATATCAGACCATTTCCTGCTATTTCATTTGATTCCATCAATTTCCAAATGATTTCTCTTGAGATCCAAATTTTTACCGGTACAAAAAAAGTGACGCAAAATTCCGTTATGCTCTACGAAGATTTCGTAGAGCGTAATGCAAATTTAGTCTTTAGTGAGAAAAAATTTGTCGAGTTCTATGCATTAAAAATTTTTCGCCGGTTTTTGCACCACAGATATGTGCTGTCCTGAAAGAAGGCTTCTGGGATGGCTTATCGAACAGGTAACACTGATGTCAATCAGTCTATCCTTCCTCGACAAATATGGAAATGCCATTCGGTTCAATCGAAACAAAATTAAGTGTTCACAGGAATTGTATTTCATTAATTTTGTAAAAAGATAACGTAGCCTCTGCATTCCAGTAATTTTCTCGTAAGAAAAAGCCCTCGATTGGAGACTATTTCCAATAATTAGTTAAATATAAATAGATTTGAAGGAAAATCTACAGTCACAAAAAGTAAAAATAAAATGAAACATGAGAGGACAAAATATGTAGCAAAGCCATAACAATCATTTCTAATACAGCTGAAACAGAGTTACTTCAGCAGAACTTTTTATAATTCAATTAACCATTATTGGCCTTGCACATACACATCATTTATTGAATACATTATCTCCAGAGGAAAGTCAATGATTCGATTTTAAAATGCATTGTTTATGTGATGTAAAAGATCCTGATCATTGAAACAACCTGGAAAATTACTGATGATGTATTGAACTTTTTTTCTTCAAATTAGTTTAGATCAGTAAATCCAAATGAGCCATAAAAATAAAAATAAAAAAAAAAAAAAAATGGGTATAATACGCCTCGTAATATAATATAAAAAAAAAAAAATAAGGATTCGCAAAACCAGTTGTTTAAAACTAATCGTAACCTACCCTACCAATGTACCAGTTAAATATTCAAAAACTTCTGGGGAAAATAATATTATAAAAATTAGATAAATCTGTCGCATCTGAAGGATGTAAAGCTGAGGATTTTCAAAATACCAGATAAATTGTTTTTAAAGCATTTTCGCTTTCATTAGCAGTTAAAAACTAATGTCGGATTGCCGAATTTTCAGAGGTTTGGGCAAAACATATCGATTGTTTGTTTCTCTGCTCATGCAAATTTAAGTTTAGAAGATGTTTTCACTCTCAAATACTGACACTCTGCGTCTATTAATTAAATAATCATTATGATTGCTAGAATGAAAGATTTCAGCTAAGAATTGTGTTCTCCGCTCAAACAGCAGTACCCCACCCTCGTGATGTTATTCAAAATGTGATTTAGAACATGGCAATTACAGCTTGGGAAGATGTGCAAACTTTTGCATGGATAGCTCGCCCCACAGATCCATGAGAAAGTTGAGGTATTTTTAAAGAAATCTTTTTTTGTTCTCTGTAATTTATTCTCGCTTGTCATTCTAACGATACACATGAAACACTAAATTAGAAAATCGAATTTCTTCTTTCGAAATGGTAAATTAGTAATTTTATTTTCCCATCAGAAAATAAGACACAATAAATTGAGAGCTGTAGAGTTATTCTGTAATTATATAATTCAAGGTCAAAAACATGCACTCATTATGAACACAACATATTATGCCTTACACTCCATCTCTTTACCAGAAGAACTTATGGAACAGGCCATCTACTAAATACATTTCTTTAAATAAAAGCAACATAAATTAGAAAAAATCTAATAGAGACTTCTTTTGCTTTACTAGCCGTCAATCCATTTAAAAATTTGAAAAACAACAGTCACAATTAAACGCCTCTAACAAGCTAAAAAACCTAGTCGACAAACTTGAATATTATATAATAAAGGGAAAGACTTCACAGTGTAATGCGAATTTAGTAATTGATGTAAGTCTTAACATGATTTAATAAAATAACAATCCCATGGAGCGTAAAATTCATGCACAGAATATTATAACGAGTTAGAAAAAATAATACCAAACCAATTATACATATGACAAAACCGACATCAACTTTTTGACCTCATTCGTTTAAAATTCTTGATAAAAACGTATCACCAGCTGAGAAGTCTTATGTGGAACAACAGTCCTGTAGTTGTTAAACAAACTAGAGAAAGTGATGCAAAATGTACCTAGAACCATTCTAATAAGCATTTTTATGGACCCAAAAAAGGTAAACTAAGCATTTCATATACAAAATAAATGCTTTAAAAGAAAAAAAAAAAACATAATACGAAGTCTTCTATCAATTGATACAGAAAATTTTACACTCCCAGTCATTATTGTTTAAATCTATGCTGCTAAGAAAACACGAAATGAAGTTTTAAACAAATAACAAACCGAAGTATGATAATCACAACGGCATTGACTACTAAGTACTAATTTCAAGTAAGGGAAAAATTATATCAACTCATTAAAATCAAGACCATCGAAACAATATCTCATCATCCAGCCAGAAATGGATATATGTAACGTGAATCATTATTAATTAAATTCATCAAAATATAAAAAATAATATGATAAAATCAATAAGGCCATAAAAAATGATTTAATTCAATAATTAATAAAATTAATATACGATAATTGAACAGATGTGAATGATGAACAATGATATGTAATAGTTTTTACAATCTTATGAAAACTTCATTACTACTTTTATGCAATATCTTATGTCACATTTTTGACTAAATTATCAACAGCATGCTTATTATTGAACCCGAAATTTTCTGAAACACAAGATATGCACTAGGTATTTCATTTGACATTGAAAGTTAAAGAATGAGCTTACGGCGAAAAATCACAAAGATATCTATCACATATGAAGCCGTAATTCGCACCAGATTCTCCAAAGAAGCACTTCATCTGATTATTTGCCAGAAAGACAATATCAACAAATTTCTTATAAGTCACGCTATAAGTATTCATACTCCTAACTAAATACTTCTGTCCACATGCTACTTATGCAACATAATTTCCCAATAATATAATCATTATTCAAGACAAAATAAGAGAATGAGAAAGAATGATCCAAGTAGTTTTCAATCATAATCTCATACAGCATTTCCAAACATAAAATATCTAGTATTAAATTAGTTCTATTCTACAAATCGAGCTGATAAACTGTCTTTTAAAAATAATAAAGACTTGTAAATAAAGTACTTTACAGATATTTAAACACTAACTGAAAGAAAATGATGTCTCTTACTGGATACAAATTATTTTTCCCCTTTCCTAGACAGAAAAAAAATCATGTCATATCCTAGATATAAATTTACACGACCCGAATAAGTGAAAAAGACTGCCACTAATAGCATAGAAATAAACAGAAATCAAAGTTATAGAGGCTATAAATTCCCAAAACAAGACAATAGTTACTGGAACAAAATATAGCTTTACAAGGAAACTGTCTTACAATGAGCAACTCTTTGCTCACAGTTGTCGATAATTGATATATTCACCACATTTGCGCTCAGTTTTATCTTAGTAAGTCTAACATGTCATCCGAAGACACTCGTTGCTGAGGTGCATTGGTGAAAACAATCGACTTTGTGAGTAAGTCTTTATCTGGAATTCAATTTCAAAAGCCTAGTATTTTTCTTTTCCCCAAGACTCTAGAAAAAATTCATGCATATAGCTTAAAAAAAAAAAAAACATTTTGTATAAATTATCTACATTGATGACATACCTGTAGTTGGCATAGACATTAAAGTAGTCATTTGATTCATCGGTACAGAATGCTTCTGCGGTTTTTTTTTCATACCCAGATCATCCAAATTAATATTCACTTTGCTTGATGCATCTGCCCATGTCGAAGGAATTTTCTGCAAACAAACAATTCTGCTTCACACTACTTCCAAAAGACAAACAACAAAACTTCAAATGTGCAAAAAGAGAAAACAGTTTTATAAATGTAAATACTTTTACGAAGAAAGATTGATGAATTTATGAAACTGACCACAACTGATTTCGAAACCTGTTCGACCTGCGGAGAAGGCACATTAACGTGTGACGGAATAACGGAAACGGAATGCGTGGGCACTGGCATCTGTAGATAGAATGTCTGAAGTTAATGATCAAAACAAAACAGCGAGCGGAGCAAAAATTAACTTGTATTTTTGAGAATGGTTTTCTTTCTCAGTGCAAAAAGCAGTATACTCTACAGGATTCATGAAAGCTTTAATGAAGATTAGGCCCATTATAGCTTTCATCTATGTATGAAAACAAAGAAAAAAAAATTGTATTCGGCTGAAAACTACCACTTCCTGAACAAATCTACTGCCAGTTATTATTTTAATTTCAGGAAAGTCAAAAAAAAGCGTCAAATTTATGTACTTGTATTTATAATTTTTGCAAATACTTTACAGATTCTTATTCTTTCACGAACTAAAATTCGGAAAGTTCAATTATCCAACAACTAAACAGCAACAATCTAACGTACTAATGGAGTAGCTGCAGCCAAAAGAACAGTGTTTTGAAGAGGTGGTTGCACAGCAGTGTCAGCCAAAGTTACATGAATTGCAGATACGTCATCCGAACCTGAAAAAAGGGTAGCATTGCCACCCAATACGGATGAAAATGTTGCCTGTACAGGTGCTGCAGCTGAGGGCAAAGTAATAGAATCAGCAAATGCAACAGATGGTGCAGCAGCAGATATACATTGTTGATTTGCATTTGAAAGTGCAATATTTGATATTGATCTAGAATGAAGATATCAAATTAATCGAGAGTAGTTAAAAAATTTATGCTTACTGCAAACATTTAAATATATGATATCTGGATGCAATTCTTTCAAGATACCTAATATCATATTTTCTTGCAGTCAAAAAAAAATCGAGCTATATTAATACGCGATTCCGTAATAAGAGTAGAATCAAAGCACAATTTCGTCAAATCTTATTCTCGAAAAGATATATTAATTGATAAGTTCGGCAAACGACTAGCACCAAATTGATTGTTGCAAAAAAGAAAAAAAAAAAAAAAAAAGACACATTAGAACAGAAGTCAATAAGATTCACATACTCAGGAGACAAATTGTCATAATGCAATGGCGAAATAGGTTGTTGAGTGCTAGCCAACTGGTTCACAGTTTTCACTAACGAGGGAGGTTGCAAAATGAAAGTTTCCGACGTATCTTTGAAAAATGAAGTTGAGGAATAGCTCGAATTGCCATTACCATTGAATTCATCTAATCCAAGCAGATCTAAACAAAAAGTTCAAAATAAATTTCAATGAATTTAGGCATCCTGAAAAGTGCAACTTAGGTTTAATGTTATTTGCACATTCCTACATTATCTTAATGCTTAACGTAAAGACCATTTAAGCTCTTCTATTTTACCAATCAGTTCAGCTAATAGCAACATACGTAATAAAAACAGTACACTGCAGTGAATAAGCAATCTCAAATGGCTTATTCATTGCAATGTACTGTTTTTGAGACACCTGAGATGTATGCACATGACATACTGATAAATAGAGAAACAGTTAAGAAAGATAGTCGTAACCAGACGAGCCACAGCATATTTCAACAGATCCGAACTGAAAACTACATAACAGTAGAGTAGATCGATTCCTTGAAACCTGCCAATCAAAATTTGCCACAGATTTGTATCGACAGTTTTCTTAATTTTTTTTTTCTGCGTCAATTTCACAGTTAAATCACTGATCATAATTCCCTCTCCATTACACGTTCATACGACAGGCTCAATATACATACCATGTTTTCTTTGACGCATGTCCACGAAATGCTAGTTGATTAGTCTGGCTAATATTCCCAATTCCATCCCTGCAGATTCTTGTAATTCTATCGAACCTAATCTATCATTTTCCAATTCACTTCCCTAGCTGAGTCAACACAAACCAAACAAGTACCCCCCCGTATTCTCCAATAATCCGATTACCTTCACCAGTAATAAGTTCAGCAACAAACTAGAAAGATTTTGATTGCACAAAACATTCGCAAATATTTGCAGAAATATTGGCAAAAAAATTCATCACTAATATTTTTGCAAATATTTGTCAAGCTGAGACTGTATGCAGAGAAAATCGAGAGATGTGTGTTGGCTTCATCTGGATAATATAAATTACCTGCAATGCACAATGGCCAATGAATTTTTGAAATTTTACGTGGGAAAAGTATAACAAAAGAAGGCAGAAAGGAGAACCATTAAATAAAAAAAAAAAATTCATATATATGTTATGCATGAAGCGATTGTTACGCAAAATAGAAGAATATCTAAAATGCGCATATCATAACCACCTTATTGTCTGATTGGTCACCAAATACTATTACAATTTATTTGTGAGATAGAATGCAAGCATTCAAGGATGCGCTTAGTGGAGCAGAGTTTTGAGGATAACATCTTAGCTAAAAAATCGAAAGAAATGTAATAATATCGTTACAGTTTTTTCATTGTATTGACATTTTCGGAAATCAGTTCATAGAAAAAAAATAGAAAAAAACTAAAATTACTGCCAAAGATTAGCAGTAAAATTGCTGTCAATCTATGACAGTAATTTTACTAATATTTGAAATATGTTATGAACCGTTGATTGGATTATTTTGTAGAGAAATGCCACTTTCGGGATGTTTTACTGTCGGGGCAATTATATTCGAACCAGCAGAAGGTGGAGGAGGAGGTACAACAGCAGGAATTGGAACATCAGTGGTATGTAGTGGATAAGGCTTATGAATGGGTTGCGATTGCGCTGCTACTAACGATGGTGTTGAAACTTTTTGATACTGAGACTGAAGATTACGAGCGAGAGCAAAATCACCGAATTCTTCATCATCCTCGATTTCTTGGCCAATCACCTCCGGGGTATGCTGCAAGTAAATTAGCTGGTAAACGTTACAAAACAGAAATTTGAAATTATATAGGAATGGTAATAATTCGACTGTTATGATTAAAAGCAGCTGCCAAATTAATTTTTAACCAACCTCCCGTATACCGAGTTCTGGACTATCGCCTCCACCATGGCTGATCTCTTCGTCTGGGAACTGGAATGAATTTACTTCGCGATGATGATAAGAATCTCTAAAACCAACCAAAATGTTATTTGCTTAATGACATAGTAATATTCTCCAGCAAAGTAAGATGAAAAAGAAACAACCTTCCATCTTCATCATATGAATTCCGCCTCTTTGAAGAATCACTGCCATTTCTCCAATCACCAAAATTTCCTCTATTATTGTCTAAAAGAGGAGAAGATAACAAATATCTCTAATCTAACAAGGTAATCAAACGAAATTTTATTCAATGCTTTGTACTTCAAAACTCATCTTAGAAAGTTCAGACTCATCGAATTAGAATATTTCATTGTTACTCTCTACAAGACGTGTAACTACTGAAAAAGCTTTAAATATGCTGCATCTGTCCCAAAAATTAATAAATTACTCCACCTAACATTTTAGCAAATCATTTAAATGTTTGATGTTTCTTAATTTGTATTTGATTTTGTCAATATTACAACAGTGTCATTTCCTACGTTGAATGACCTTAGCATTCTCTATTTCCGTACTACTTTCTTTACCAAATAAGTATAAAAAATTCCTAATTCTTAGCCTCAGTGACATATTACATTGCACTGAATGCTTTTGTCTGTACTATCCCAAGAATGGCAATTCGAGCTCCTCACAATGCTATAAAAACATATATTTGTACTTGTATGTAGATACAACACTGCTTCTATATGATAACAATATTGATATGAAATGCACAGCTAGTTCTTTTTTAAGCTAATGAAGATATTTTATTTTGATTATGTGCCATGCCAGAAAAAAGTTTCAATAACTAACTGAAGGTAGTTTGTCCACCCAAACGCATATCGTCTTTTGAATAGCCTTTGTATTTTTCCCTGCCTTCTAATTTTGCCTTTTTTCGCTCCGCTTTTAACTGGTCATCATCTTGAATTAATTCGAACAAAACGCTAGCCCGATGTCGTACTGCAAACAAAAATTGATCATAAAAAATACTATTTCCAATCCAAACCCTTTTCACATTAAAAAGCTCAAGATTTGAGTACACTGAACTATTTTAACAAACTTATTACTATTTCCCTCCATGAACGCATTTGGGCTAATATTTATATACTAATTAAATCAGTGATGTCAAAACATTTCGAAAAAGTGCATACTAGTTTTCTTTCAGAGTCGGGTCATATAACAGTTAAGTTTGTTAAGACATATGTTCATATAAATTACGTAGGAAAATAAAAATTAAATTATAGTTTTTCTCAAAATCAAAAATAAAATAAATCATACCGTTAAGTCCCTGATCCTTTCCCTTTTCATCAATAAATTTATAGGACTCCAGCGTACGCATCTCAAATAAACGATCACGTGCATTGCTCACTACCCGCTCACTGCCATTTTTTAACAGATAGTGTAGTAGTGTTAAGGACTGAAAGAAAACCAAGTATAATATTACAGAAAGTGTAGAAAAGCTCATAAATTTGTCGTAAAAAACAATAAAATACTAAAATAATGAAGAGTTTGTCCAAAAATAACAAATAGAATCAAATTTTACTCCTTAAAATCTTAAGACTAAGCCTCTGTTAGATTCTGCAGCCATTTCTTCATAGATAATAAAACATATCACGAAATGTTCTTGCCTTATATACTCGTCTCCATGCATTCTTGTTGTCCTGTAACATACGCTTCCACAGCATGCTCATGACTTCGGGAAATGTATCATACTGATATGTCATATGCGCGATTTCAGCCATTTGAGGCCCTGTTGGTCCCCACGGATCTTCGTTCGTTGCTTCTCGGACCTTACTTTCTGCTTCTGTATAGTTCATTACCATCCCCTGCCTAAAAAAATTTGGAAAAAAAGACTAACAAACCAACATATTCTAAAACAAAATTCCAAGATTATTCTAACTTTTTTATGAACTTGATGATTTTTACCCAATAATCTGACCATATCCTACAAAATTCAACACAAATTATTAAATGATGAGTTTCACATCAAGAAAAAACAATGCCATTCACTAAAAGCTTCTAATCTTATAAGAAAAGTAATATTGAACATTTCGAATATGGATTATTTAGGAAGAATAGGTCAATGATAACTGAAATTTGAGACGTAATATATAGTGTATTTAAAACAAATAAAATGGCTGACTGAAGTGAACTCAACATTCCAGGAAAAAACTTTTGAAAATTAGTAGGAACGCTTACACTTTATCACCAAGTTTCCTGATTTCATATGTGTTGAACGAATCGGCTACTGTTTTCGTAAAACTTGCAATGCCACTCAAAAGATCCGACATGATCTCACTGACACTGCTTGAATCTCGAAATTAGGAAAATGATACTGTAAGCATTAAAAAAAAAAACTCATCATCCTGCACGGACCAACGAAACCACAACAAACGAAACTTCTCCTAATCAATAGTCCTGATTTGAAGCAGAATTCCCTTTTCCCCGTACACCTGCACATTCTACCCCTTCATACATACACACAAATGAACAACATTAAGATGCCAAAAGAATGAAATTGTCATTCATACACTGTAAGAAACTCTGACGAGGTTACTGTGCAATAATCTTGTTCTCACTGAGACACTGTTTCTTTACGTTTGCGATTCTCTTACTTTTTGTACAAGTTTTGCAGAAATGATCTTCCGGATCGAGGAAGGGTTTTCTCTAATTTTGTCCTAGTATTTATCTAACTGATAGAGATTAAATTGGAATAATAGCTTCCTTTATTACTTACACTTAAGTAATCATTTCTTAGTTATATTTCGTAACTTGGCTTTCATTTTTGTATTTTCCTGCTTTGGCCTCATTTCTTATCACTTTGTTCAACTATTATCATATTCAGATAATACTTCCACTTGCATGGACAGTCTAATTTAATTTCATCCATAATTTATTTAATTGTCATTCTTTTTGAAAGAAATTATTTGGTAATTTTCGAGGACCAGTGCTAATCAGATGCACTAAGCGATTGCCCAAGTATTTTGTAAATTGTTGCATGTGTTGAATAAAATAGTATTTGATCCAAAATTTGTTATCGAACTGATTGCTTATTTCAAAAAAGTAGTTTTCATATTAATTTAAAATCGCAATTTCTCGCAACTTCGACATATGACAGAAACGATCAAAGAGAGGAAGGAAGATGAGGTAAAATGAAAGTACATTTTGAATATTTTGAAGAATACGCTCACTGCAAAAGCATGATTGAGAAAATATGAAGAAAGCGATGAAATTCTAAACAGTTAAGATGCTGAAATGTCAATTAATCTTTTGTAGTGACCTTTATCAAAGAAGATCTGTTTAAAATTGTCCAAGATCTTGATTTGCAATGGGAATCATTCACAAATAAACTACTTGATTATTAACGTAACACGTCCAATTATGGAAATCCAATATTCGTCAGCACAAATGTAAGCTTTTTATTTGTTGTAACATTTAAGTGATACACTGCAGGGTTTGATTTTAACACATATCTTATAAATTGGCAATTGCAATTTAATAGCTATTGAAAAGTTGTCTTATGAAGTTTGCATAAGAAAGACTGACCGGGAAGCCCCGTGGGAGCGGGGCTTCCTTCTGATCGTTTGGATGGAAAGAAGACAACGGCCTAGACTCGAGAGGAAAGGCTCACTTTACTAAGTGCACCCGATTCCCTCTTCCAACCCAATTTATCCCTTACTTTTTCTTTTCAACTAGCATCTCCTACCACTTCTATTTATGGATATATCTATCTATCCTCTTGCTTCTTCCCTTCCTCTGCCTGTTTTCTGCCGACATCATCCAATCATTACAGGGATCATTAGCAGTGCAGTTTATCATTCTTTTTGTCATTTTATTTTTTGTTGTCCTATCCATTTCCTTTTTTTACATGTCCCGATTTGGTCTCCTCTGCGATTCTTCCTATCCCTTCATCTACTTGAAATCCTCTGTGGGGTTAACTTCTAATCTGAAATGAGACCGCTCAACTTTGAGATCTACGAAAGAACAAAAACTGAGAATACGAGCTCCCTTAAATTCTAGAATTTCCGCTGTTCAGATCTTTCCCAAGAATTCCAAAATAATATGCCATACATTGTGGATTGTTCTTTGTTTGTTTGTTTGTTTGTTTGTTTTTTTATTTACTCACGATTTAATTTTATCTTGACAAAACGAAGTTCGTAATTGAAGCACTTTTATTGTTCTCTCTTTCAAAAGTAAATCAGCTTTCAGTGCCATGAAAGACTTTAGCAAAATTTTTAAATTGTCGTCACCATTTGATATGATTTTAGACAGAAATTCAGTAACGTTCGTTTGTGCGATGGAATTTTTTACCTAGGAAATTGATTGAGCCATACATCTGATAGAATTTCAGTCTTAAATAAATTTAATATTTCATTACCAAGTATATAAGAAATATAGAATTTGTTGTTAAGCGTGGTTGATTTTTCGAGAATATTTAATAATTCCAGAAAATTCAGAATTGAAACTTCCGAGGTATCTTTTGTCTTTGGAGCATAAGAAAGATTAGGGTATTGGGAAATGGGAAGTTTTAAATTGGCAGTATTTTCAAATTGTAACACTAGTTTAGTGATGATAGCAGTCAAAAGAGTGATGATTTTCAAAAATATGAATATACTTATAAGAAATTAAGAGAAATAGATTTTCAGAAGCGAAGTAAATACAAGATATAATATATGTTTTTCGAGTAATAATATCAGTTATCTTATTAGTGGTCAATTTGCCAAAATTTATTTACTTGAAGAGCTGTTGAATTTAATTGCATTGGTTGAATATGAAAACTCAGTTATCAAGGAACATTAAGATGAAATTTTGCCTTTTTCAATTTGTTGAGTCTTGTAATTTTCTTATGTGCATTAATTATTATTTCTATAAAAAATAAATCACATGAGTAACTATAAGATAGGAATTAATCCATTAAAAGGGATTTTTGAATTGTAATCAAGAAATTTGTTGGGAAACATACAGAATGTTTTCGGCCGTCAACCAGTTGTATCATTCCATTTTCTTCACGGTATGTCACTTAATTTCGAAAGGGAATCATTTGTACATTTTAAACATGAAGTATTTGTTGGGATTTTTGAATTCCAACAATTATATTTTGGATCAGTTCTGATGTCGCCAATCTCTAAGCATAATATGATATTAACTTACGCTAAAATCTCATTATTTTACGTTATTGTTTTTATCTCGATAGTTTACTTGAAATGATTGTTTTATCTTAGCAGCTGTCAAAAAACAACAAATTGTCTTAGTTCTAGATATATTATGTTTTGGCTTGTTAGACATCATGTATTGATTTCAAATAATGATTGTTTTATCTTAACACTTGATGAAAGACATAATAAATCTCACTGGAGTAATAATAAAGGTATTGTTCAAGTTGTAGAACTTTGTGCATGATGCGTTCGAAATATGTTTTTATTTTTTACAAATTATCTTAGTTCTAGCTATATTATGCTTTGGCTTCTTGGACATTATATATTGATCATTTTTCCAGTGCTGTCAAAGCCTTTTTTCCAGCATTTTGCTGTCAATTTCTAATTTTTGTTACCAGCAAATTGTTTCAATGAGTTATGCTATGAATTATACCTCACTGTTGTAGAATCTTACCTAAAGAATAGAAGCTCAACGACTTTTCCGTTTCTACTGCGTCTTTTTCTTATTTTTCATGATTTTTTACATGTTTTAGTAATCATTCTCGAGTAAATAATGAGAAAACTCTCTCGAGGTTTATTATCGTGTTCAATGATCCGAAGATTCTCACTTCCATTTGCGACTAATATAAATATACTTTATGATAAAACTGACTTGTTTTGTCTGATTCCGTTTCGTTTTGGCGATAGCTATTTTGCTGTCCATCGCCGTGATGAGCAGAAGAACTTTCCACTCTCTTGATATACCATAGCGTATTGAAAAATGAAAATGAGAAAAGAAAAAAAAAAAAAAAAAAACTTTAAAACATCAGTTGTCACACCTCTCTATATGTATTTCTTGCATTTCATCATTTTAATGTCTAAAAAATATCGCCGATATTACATCGTTAGATTCGATCCTCTTTAAGTGATTTTAAGAATTTAGTCATTAAATGATGAAATCAGCCAAGTTTCAAGAAAATTAGCTGAAATTTGAAAGAATTAGGATTGCTTTATTGATTTTTTTTTCTTTTTTGGAAGTTCAAGAATAATAAAATTGAAAAAGGTCAATTGATGACGATTTTATTAAGGTGTTAAAATAATGAGCAGTTAAGTTGCGTTGAAAGTAATTCCAAAATATTTCAAAGATCTGTATTATATAGCAGCTGTCATTTGCAAAGTGAGAATGCAGTGTTCTTTAAGAAATGCATTAAGAATAGTGGGAGTAGGAGGAGCAGCATGGATCAGCTTAAGCTTGAATTCTTCACACGAAGTGCTCATCATCAACTTGCTTTCTTAACCATGTCCATAACTTCCTTCTCATCATATCATATTATCCAGATGCTAGTAAGTCAAACTTGTTACATCCTGCCTTAAGTATCAGCCATTTCCGTCACTTCATTTTCATTTTTCATCTCATCAAATACATTTTCTTTTGTTAGCATCTCATACTTTGCTTCATTGTCATTGTTTTAAACACAAATTTTCAGAAAACACTGGAGCCAGAGACATAAATCCATGATCATCCATCACTTTTCTATCTACCAATATCGCTAACAATACTAAAGAATACTTTCTAAGTTCGTTCTGAATGTGTCTCGGCCCAATTCTTGAATTATTTTTACTGAAATTAATATAACAATTAATGCTTAAATATAATAGGGATGACAACAAAGTGCCATTTCCAGCTTGTTTGTTATGTTTATATCAGGATTACCGCTAGCGCCTTGAAATGACCACTACTGGTTCATTTCAGCGTTTTTTCCTGACTGTTCAAGTTGTCCTGGGATATGGATTATTTTCCAATATTGTTTAATTGTCGTCATTTCTGCATTCCGCGAATTGTGTAGGTTTTTGTTGTTAATTAACAAACTTCAGTATATGCAAATCAAAAAAAAAACAAAAATGTGCAAGCATCACTATTAAATACTTTCATTCAAACTTTTCGATTCAAGCTTAACCGTAAGAGCTATTTAGGTAAGTTAAGGTTTGATGATGTATTAAATAATCACCACCAGTTTAATGGACGAAGTTATTAATATTAATGGTTGAATTCTGATATTATTGAATCCCTTAGAAAGATTAATCCTCGGCTGTATACGTAATAAAATATAAAAAGTTCTGTATTCGGACATGTAAATAATAGTCATACTAAATTAATTTATTCATCTCTCACAATATCCCACATTCGAATGTGACCGCTGCGATAGGGATTTGAGATTTTTGAGGTTTTTCACTTCGATGAAACAAAATAGTTTTTAAATGACTAGTAAGGTGAAAAAGATGTTACCGGTAATAGCACTTGAACTACTGAATTGCCATTCAGAATATCTTATCCAATTGCCAAAATAACACTTATAGAGAGACTTGCGACCACTACAACCTCTTTCCTAATTATGAACATTCTATTTTTGACAGAATCGAATGAATGAATTTATAAAGTGTAAAAGAAACAAAAGAGTAATAATATTTTAACGAAGATTGAAGGGTGTGGAATAAAAAAGCGTCGGCGGAGTGAAATTATTGAAAATGGTTGAAAGGCCCGGAAAGATGCAAAATAAGGGATAGTTTAAGCCAATTAAAGATTCGTACGATGTCGGTATGCTCGCCCCCTCATCTTAATACTGCCTTTTCCTTTACCACTTAGCACTTCATTTTTTCTCATTTTACACTATTTCTTTATTGTACTACTTTAATTATTTCAATTTTCTTTTTATTATTCTTCCTCTTCTAATTATCTCTATTTCTAATCTTTAGAAATAAATACTAATTTGTCATTTTCATTTTCATTATTTAAACCAAAGTAATTTATAACAATCACTCTAAAATTATTCATATTCGAACAAATTTAAATATTAGATTTATGATATGATATTTTTCCATTAAACTTCTGAAATTCGAAATGATAACTTTATTTACTAAAATTTTGCTGGTGAGATTATTTCTGATGCTTAAATTGTATGTGTTTACAATATTGAACACTTTAAAAAAAGAGCAAAAAGAGCTAATTATCGATACATGGGCCCTTTTAGCTCTCAATCATCATTTGGTTGATATTTTTAAGTAATTTTAATTCTTGCAATTATAATTAAAGGATTAAAGATTACGAATTGTGCATCGCTTTTTTTCAAGTATATCGGCTGCTTTATGTTTCATATTATTCCTTTTCACAAACTTTGGATTTAGGACCTATACATTCACAACCATGTCCACTATGTTAAACGCTTGTAAATGCTTATGATATAGATACCTGCCAGAAAAAAAAAAAATCATTTTTTATCGAAGTAGGGAGAGAAATTTATTTCAAAAGAACCATTGAATTCAAAAGTACTTTGATTTCTTAACAGAACTTATATAGATGTTTCAAGTGACAAAAGAGGGATAAGTAGTAATTTAGAAAATTTATATAATTCAGTAAACTGAAATAAGACATTTAAGAGTAAAGAATTTTTTACCCGGTTGCTTCCATATTTCGAACCATTATGGAAAAATATCTGTTAGCATGCATCTGAATTAGAATAATCAGCATATGTTGCTTCACCGATAGGAAGGCAGTTTGATTGGAAATATTTTCGTGATTCTCCGAAGTAGTTCGTAAAATGGGAATGAAATAAATTCTAACAGAGATTTTAGTTGGTTAAAGAGCTTTGCATTCCATTTGGTTTCTAATTTTGTTCCTTATTTTCCTAATTTGAAATACATTTGAAAAATTGTTTTCTGAATAACTCATTTTTTAAAGTATTGACTAAATTGTCCCATCTACTTTGAAGCAATTGTATTAAAATACATATTAAAATGTCACATTTTGCATCTAGTTCAAAATTTTCTTTGGATTCATTTTTTCTTCCCTTGAATTATTTTTATCCAGGAGATATGTTTGGAGTCTAGAAATTATTATGCTTGCATTCAGATACTCTTCAGCCTCACAATGTTATTTAGAAAATCCTACTTGCTCAGTTCTTCACACTTGAATATAACGAGTACCATGTTATAATTTAATATGATTTCCATTCCTTGTCGGTTTACAGGTATCTTGGAATTAAAAAATATTTGGCTAGAACATGATCAAGCTTGTGCCATTGCATTTTAAAATCTCCTTAATGATCTAAAACTTCTTATCAGTAGTTTTCTTTTTTCTGAGTATTATGCAAACGTTTACATTGTTGAAGCAATTTCAATGAATCGTAATCGAGTATCATGCCTGAATGACGAGTCAGCAGCCATTGCGGTTGTTTCAGCACACCTACTGAAGCATAGGGTATATATATAATAATTTATGCTTGAAAGAATGAATTTCTTATCCATGTTATCACGCTAAGTAAGCGTAGATTGACGAAACACTTATTCACTTGCATGCTGACATCGACATTTTTATTTTGCCTGGTTATTGTCGATAGATTGCATGCCTCTATCCTCATTTTCCGAAAAATATGTTTTTATCATGTTTTCGAATTAACGATTAAATTTATTTGCAGGAAAAATATTATAAAAAGGAGGATAGGAAGCTCTCGAGGTAACTAGGCACATAAATAGTGGAATGTTTTTTGGGATTAGGTAATGCTCAGTGGATGATATATCATGAAAATATATCATGAAAATCGAACATTTTGATGTTCTACTCAGCAAGCAATCCGAAAAGCCCTATACCGGTGGTGAAGCCGTTCAGGTTCGCTTTCATTATCTTCATCACTAATATTTCCATCGCATTTTCATGTTTAATTGTAACAATACTCAAGAATCTCCTGTAATCCATAATTTATTATACATTATTGTAATAGAAGCAAAATTAAAATCAAACGTAACGAAAAAATATACACTTTGTAGAATTTAGAGAAATTGTCAGAACTGTCAAAAAGATGAATTTCAGGGACATGTGGAAATAAGTGTTCTGGAAAAAATTAAAGTGGGGCGATTGACTGTAAAATTGATTGGACAAGCACAGACTGGCTGGAAAAATAAGAATAGCGAAGTTCTGTATGAGAGTAACGAGCAAGTGCTCAATGAGTATATCGATTTGACAAGGTTGCTTCAAAATTTTAGTTACTATTAACCATATTTTTTTTATGATAGAAATTTTGGTAGTTAAAATTATTGCTGAATCTTCGACAGATATTAAAGACTTATTGTGAAATCGAACCCCTACATTTCATTTCAAACCAAAAAAAAAAAAAAAGGGATATGTTTCTATCCCAAGCAAATTGGAACGATTATAAATGATCAATTAACTAAGATAAGGCTATCCAAACTATATAAAAGTTAACCGCTGCATTTATTAAACATAGTGATTTGGCTATTGAAGTCATGAGTTCTTTTTAAGGATCCATTTACTCATTTGTAAAAAGCTGTATATAATTTGCACTGTGAGAAGCACTGCAGTAATCAAACGATCCTAGCGATCCTGCTCAATGAAAAAATATAAAAAAATATAGTTAATGTGATGTAGCCCGGAATAATTTGCAGAGTGCTTACTGATTTTTGCGACGAAAATTTTAATTTGGGAGAAGGCCTGCACCAAATATGCTTTCATATTCCAGTAAGCTTGATTTTTTTTATCTTGATAATGGTAGGTAAAGTTACTGTATGAAATGACAATCAAATATATCACTTTGTAACGACCAGTTTAGAAATGCATTAATAAATTTAATATTTAGGAGAGTTAGAGAAAAAATCTTAAAGTGCATTTGATGATGACAAAATTTGCGAAATCACTGGTATTTAAGTCGACTTTAATGTTTCGAAAACTAATGCTAATTTTCAGCTACCACTGGATGTGATATCATCGATTGAAAAAGAAAATTATGGTTGGGTTCGTTATACATGTTCAGCAACTCTCGATATACTTGATGAAGATGCTAGGGAAATTTTCGCTGGTATTTTTTTTTTTTTCATTTTTGAAATAGCTATAGCATTTTCAAGTTGCTTCGCTTAATACGCAAATTACATCGATTTTGAAGAACGGATTTGTTTCCTGAAAAGTAATTGATTCTTTTGAATGATTATGAAATTTCGAGGGAGATACAGTAAATATTAAATACAAAGTACCATCAAAATTCGAGACTACTCTTCACAATTGTATTGTTTTCAGTAAAAATAGTATGATAAATAGTTTTTTAACATAAATAGTTCCAACGAAACACTTCAGAGCATAACTTTACTGTGTTCTCCTTGCTCAATCTTGATGCACCATACATGCGACAACCAGTCACGAGTTATGAAGAAAACGAAATACACGGATGTTGCTGTAATCGTAAAGTCGGCATTGAATCTGCTCAATTAACTGTTTCCGATATGGGGCTTCTACCCGGTAGAACTGTATTTGAGACTGTAATAATTTCTTGTAAACTTAATTATAAACTGGCTTATCTTGCATTGAATTTTTTCCGTTAAATTGATGAATTCAAAGTTCATTTAAACCGTAGTTAAATTATTACGTGCTTAAATTTTAGATACTTGTTTTAAAAAATTCCAACCTATTTTCAGGTAGATCAGTATTAAAATATTTCATCAAATTAGTGATTAAAAAAATTCAGGTGAAATAGCGAAAATTACGTTGGTAATTGAAGATGGTGCTAAAAGGAAGCGAAGAAAATCGCGAAAAAATCGAAATGATTGCGTGCTGCTTTCACTATGCCAACAGCTTGATTTTTTATCACAGAATCGTTATGAGCTGCACCTGTTTGACAGAAAGTCACTGACGATTGCTGTTGAATCCATAGTAATACCGTTTTATGCTTCTGAAAGAATACATTTATCAAATATTTCCAGAAAAATTCAAAATTAATAATAAAGTTGAAGAGGTGAATTATGTTCTATGGTTATGTATTTCGTGGTATTTCAGGGAACATGTAAAGTGACATCAGATACTGGTCCAGAAACAAGGCACATTGATTTCCAGATACCTATTGGTTTACAGCCAACTTCAATCAAAGCGAATGGCCTTATTACAATTAGTTATTTCTTCCGTCTAGATATGCATAGTTTTGATGTTATTGTACCAGTAATTATTGGATCTATGAAAACACCTGGCTCAATTGACGAGTGATGGGCTGCAATCATGGAAAGCCGGGAATCGCCGCAGGTCAGATTGCATGTTATGCTTCCAATGAAAATCGTTTGTCAATTTCTGATGAAGTGTTCCCTTAATAATTAAATAGCTAAATTATTAGAAGTGCTCATGTCTTTTGATCAGTTGTTCGCTAAGATTTTACTGAAGTTCTTTTATTATACAAAAGCCCTTATGAAAACAATAAAACGAATATGACCAGTTTCTAATAAGAAACCATCTGATAATAATTTTGATAGAACGGTATTAATGTGAAACAGAGACAAATTACTCACAAATTCATTAACAGACTGCCATCGAACATCTCAAAATACCATCATGCTGAACTCTGATGAGCTGCCTCTTTTTTCAATTATTTTTCTTCTTCCTATTTTCTGTTTTTTTCCTATTTTATTTGAGAAGCATGATTTTTCAGAGGTTCGATATTATTCGTCATGGTGATTAATGAGGACAGCAGCAGCTTTTTTCTCCTGTCCATTTGTGGAAATATTTGTCTCTGTCGATGTTAAATTCCTCAAATTTGAATATATTATGCAAATTGTGATTCACTTAATAATATTAAGCGTATACAGTCTAGATTGATTGTAGTGAATTATTTCTTTTCATGGCTCAATACTTCGTAATAAATACAAGAGAGAAAATATTTAATGAAGTGAAACGAATACAAATACTACGATTCAAAGAAAGCTCAGGAAATGAAATTGAAGTGCAAATAGAATTTGAATTAACAAAAGTTTGTTCGAAGCAAATAGAAATGATCAAACAATTTCTATATAGCAGTAAAAAAAAAGTGCCATGTTCATCCATGTACAAAAGCAATGATGAAATTTATACTATTTTTTGAACGTACCGATAAAAAGAAAGCAGGATGAATGCTCTGCGATTACCGATGTATAAATATTATTTGCGAGACTAGATTTTAGAAAAAATACTGTAAATATTTTTCTTTTCTTGCTGGTTGCAGGAATAATTTACAGTCTGCCATATTCATTTATTGTAAATCTCTTATATGTTTCAAAAAGCAAATTACTCAGCAGAACAGTTCAAATGATGTGGCGAAATATAATCACCTAGAATTTTCCAATAAGTAACGGACTCTGTGACTTCTACTAGCTCTATTCAGTCGAAAGGTCTTACCTCTTCTCTTATTGATGCATGTCTGATACAATGAAAAGCTGATATTTTTGCACGACCTCAGACTCATTTTTTCGACGGTTCACCATGTCAATTAGTTCTACCATATTTTTGAAAATATAGCCATTTTTAGAAGAGAATTGTACGTCAGTAATTCTTGAAATGCACTGAGATTTTATGATAAAAATCAACTTTTTTATGGAGTTCTAAGTTTCTCTTTTTATAAGGTGAGTTGGTAGATAAATGTCTGTCTCGACTATTCAATTAACAAATAGTATAGATCAATTTCTTATCCTCTTTGCAAACTGTATAACAACATAAGGTTGCTTTCTCTTTCTGCTTCTTCTAGAATTCCACAGAACCTATGAAGATTTAAAACGACTATAATAAATTGCAAAACTATTGCCATCAGACTTAATTTGTAGAAAAAACCGAAATATTTTTTTTGGAATATAGATATGACGAATTTTATTTGTCCTAACTATATTACATAATAAATTGATGAATATCGAGAGTACAACCGATGATTTGGACTTTCTTTGAGAGGAGAGAAGTCATCCGCGATTTATAGGAATTAATAAAACTTGATGACGTTTGGAAAAAGCCGTTTTCCAAATACCGATCAGAACAAAGAATTAAATGAATGAATGAAAGCAACCCTTCAGAAAGAACCCTGTTTATGGTGAAGTTGTTTACTATATGTGAGCTCTAGTACAATTTACAAATTAACTTACGGCACAAAGAGAAATAATTCACAACATATTAGCGTAGCGCAACAAAGACAGTTGTTTATTCCCTTTTATCATAGCAAAACATAATTTACAATGTGTTAATTATAGCGAAAAGTTCAAAAGTTTGCTCATACAAAGATATTTCTACAATACAAAGATTTTTGATTAATTCATTATATCTATATTCCAAAAAATATTTAGGTTTTCCAACATTCCCAACTGAAAAAAATGAATTCTTTCACAAGGGAAAAATTTGGGTGCTGTAGCAAAATTAAACTTGCTTGAATTGTCTTTGATAGCACTTCTGGTTCGTAGAGCGATAGGTTTTGCTTGTTTGAATTTTTGCGTTGATTTCCCAAATATTGGTGACTGGATTTTAATTTTCTTCTCGTTAATTTTTTTTTGATCCATTTCCAGATAACTTCTGCAATTAGTTTTGAATGTAGTTGATTCCGGATTGCTTCTTGAGAGATTTGTTCGATTTGATTGTTCCGTTAATTTTCTGGCGGAAATTTTCGATCTAATGGTGTTAGATCTAATCCCTTCACTTCTTCGACAAGTTTCAAGATTTCCTTTTTCGTTGGTTGTGCTGATATTTGATCAAACCGGTAGGCTTCCCGGCTTGTGGCACCATTGTCGATAAAGTAATTTGTGGAAATATTAGATCGATAACGAACAATACACCGGCATGAATTTCAACCATTCGCAACACAAACGAACTATCACAATTGTAACCATCCTAACTTCTCACAAATCGATCCATTTTTGGTGCAGTTTCAGGATCAAATTTCATTTCGGATAACTCCAAACTTTGTGAAATGAATCAACGGCCAAAACATGGAAAAGTAAGGAAGATGAACCAATAAAACACGATAAAATAGTGCAAAGCACAAGGAACAAATACCAGAATCAAATAAAATTAGATATTTTTTCATTAAATATATTGATAACTGAAACGAATTGTGCAAAATACCATTCATTATCCATTGGCTGAATCGTGCAATCACATATTGAAACATGTAAAAAATAACCGGTAAAATTTATGATATTGTATCGAAAATACCAGATACTTGCATCTATCTGTTCGCAAAAATTTACCAACTATTTCTTCATTAGTAATTGTCTAATAATGTCATAATTTCCTGGTACGACATCAATATTGCTCTATTCAGATACTTATTCAGATATTGCCCATGAGGCTTCCCATTTCAAGCAGGAAAACAAGTGGCTTAGCTTCTGTATGTCAAGTAAGTCCTGCTTATGCATTGCTGCTTCAAAATTTCCTCTCAAGGATCTCCACTGAAGACTGTCAATGATAACTAAGGCAAATTTGCCGTTGTTTGGCGATCTTTCTGTGTTATTTAGTTTTTGATCCGCTTAATTTGGGGGCTCACATCGTTTGTCTCATATGCATTCTATTACAGTTGCAGCATTCTTCTTGTATCGGGCCAAGATTAACAGCGCTTCCTTTCCTTCACTGATTAAGTTCAGTATTACCGGCTCATGGCACGAATTTGTTGGGAAAAAAAAAATGATTGGTTGAATTTATATTATTTGGTTTGTAGATTTTTGGATGGGAGATTAACTCTTGTTGCTATTGTGACTCGGCAAGGACAATACTAGTCTTGACTGGGTAATACGATATTATACACAATATTGTACTAAAGAGTAGTGAACAGTAAATGAACAATACATGATAAGGAAAGGGTACTAACAGAGTCTTCTGTTGATTTGTCGATCGTATCGATCTGGACCGTCGAACTATTACTATAAATGCGTCAATCCTCATCATCGTAGAACTGTAGCTGCGTCGGTGTCGGGATTTATAGGTAAAAGGAATTACTGTTGCCACATCGCGTCGAAACTTGTAGTTAAACTGCTCCTACTCCGAAATTTGAATCTTTTAAATCCTTTCGGGACTCCTCCTCCTCTCATATGTTTAATATTTCGGCGGGAAAACGTTTTTATCCTTGTTAGTCCATTTGAGATGGTTTTCGCGCTTTTTGACCGTTCACTCCTTGTTTTTAATAATTGTCATGGTGCTATTTGACCTTTACATCTCTTGTTTATTATGATAACATCTTTTGACTTTGTCAACATCTTCCTGCCATTGATCACTGAACATTTTCCTATCTTTATACAACTATTTAAATCTTTCGGCTTTCGTCAACGTGAGTTCAAAAAGCTATGATAAATTATTTTTTCTTGTCATAATTGTACTTTCCTCTAAAATTAGCTCGCACTATTCTTAGCGTTGGTTCTTTTCACTTGGATATATGAAAACAGGTTGATTAGAAAAGTAAGTTCTGATATGGATCGAGGAAGCTTTCTTTTCTTTTGTTTCGAAAAATGCTGAATTTTTCAACAATTTTCCACCCTATTATAAATAGACTGGACACAGGAAGAAATCATTACAAGAGGATAAATGAATCTTTTTGTGATGATGTCTTCCTGTGTCCAATATATTAATGCTTCTCATTGCTTGCACAGAATATGGACGATCATATGTTTAGTCTATAAAAAGTAATGGTCATGCTTCATTTATTGGCCAACTGCGCCTTATTGCCTTATCAGACTTTTGGACTGCATTCTAATTCTTCTCTCAATTCTTCATTTGTTAAAAAGATTTAGGATAAGCTTATAGGGTTCATAAGCATCTTTGCAGGTTTGTGCAATTAACGAGCGATGGATTGAGTTTAAAAATTTATATGGTATGGATAAACAGTCCAGATTATTCACATACTGCAGTATCATATTACGAAAGTCTTTGTATTTCATATGAACATTTTCTATATGATCATCCGGACAGCTGAGATTTCAATTCGATGCAATCGGCGTTAAGATGAGATTTCATTTCGAGTGCAGATAGAAAAAGTTCGTTTGCCCTGATTATTTTCTTATAGTTTCTATTCATCATCTGCTTAGAGGCTGGCTCATTGATCCTTTATTTTTCATAGTTATCATTCAACTATAACTTATAGGCACGGTACATTCATTAGTTGCTGACTAAATTCAGTGAGAGATATTACTTATGCATTTCGTGCTTTCCAGTTTTGTTGAGCTAATGTTGATGCTAATATTTATTAGAAACCTTTCACCATAAGACATCATTTTCTACTTACCTGCTTAGTACCACAAGAATACATTAAGGAGAAATCTAGAGAGATTAGTGATGAAATATTTCCATGTTTGATATGAATATGTCGAACTTTTTACTAATTTCTTCTACATTTGATTGATTGATGACTCACTATTTATTGACATTTTTCAGTTCATTATTGTGAATTTATGTAGTAGCAGTTTTCATCCACATTTTTAAATTTTTTTAAAATTTAGGTTACAGTTAAGTGCTTTTGATGCTTATTACTTTCGGGCTTTTTTTTTAGTTTTCTTCTAAGTTTAATGGCTAATGCTGAATATTCACGCTTTTAATTCTTTCTATTGTATTTGCTTTTCCAGCATTCACTTTGTTATTAGAAAACTGGAAGCTGTGACTGGAAGTTTCCTTTTTGTCGTTTAAATGGAGCAAATGAAGCATCAGTGCAGAATTATCACTTAAAAATTGAAACTCATGTTAAGTAACTGCAAAGTTACAAAAATTACAAGTTTCAATGTTAAAGAAGTCCATTGCAGTGTTTCCATTTGTCTTGATGATTAAATTTATAGATTGTTAAGAAGCTAGCTTCTGTAATAATTTTATCTTTTGATTATTAAGGTTTTGATCACCGTCGAGTTTCCTTCAAAGTTTCTCTGATGTTCTCCCAAATTTCTGTTTATATTTCGGATTCTTCACCATTTTGTTGCATTGGTCTTAATTTAATTTCACAGTATTAGCAATATTTTCAGTATTAATTTTGAAAGATTTTCATAGAATGAGATGGTTGGATTTTAAAAAATTTAAGAAAGAAAAAAATTACATTTAAAGGGAGTTTGCTGCTCAATTCATTTCTATTAAATATTGTTCAGTGTAATTGTTGCTTTTCTTTTTGAAGTTTTTTTCCACATCTCAAATTTCAGTAATTCAAACCTTCATTATACGGTAGCATTTCATAAACTTAATCATCAGAAATCATGATTTTGTTGAGATTGGATTGTCGGAAAGAGCCGAAATAAATTATAATAGTTTATGCTGTTAAAGAAATTTAAATTTGGCATTTTGTGCTTTTAATTAAATTCTCTACCGCTAATAACACTTTAACATTCTTGGTAAACAGTTTAACATAAACATGTATTAACTGGTGCCAATATCACGCGCACTTCCAGTTTTAGAGTAAACTGTCTGTTACTGATTAGGTTTCTATATTTGTCATCTTAAATTTACTGTCACTCAGGTAATCCATCATAACTGTTTATCATTGATAATATTTTTACACTCACTCAAATAATCCATCATAACTGTTTTTCATTGATAATTTTTCTAAATTTTCTTATACTAAAAATACTTTCGCACAAGCAATCCATCATAAATTTCATAACTACCTCCTAAAGGTAAATTCAACTACATTCAGTGAATCAAAGCTTAACAACATTCTTTCTGGATTGATAGTCAACAACTTCTTCTTTTCTTTATTATAAAATCAACAGTTCTTAATCAACGATTTTTTTTCCTTCATATTTTTACTCATTTTCATCACAACTGCTTCTTTGCTCCCATTTTTCATAATTTTCATTTATTATTACGCTACGATAAATTTGTGATATAACTTTCTTGAGGTTTTATTACTTAAACTTGAAATAAAGTGTTTCTAATATAATCGCGACAACAATCATCCCGGACTACCTTAACGTCAAGCCATTCGAGCATTCTTCTTAACATTATTCCAAAGGAAAGGCTCCGAATAAATTTCAACAAAATTTCATTGATAAAATTTCAAATAAATTACGACATGGATTGCTCAATTGCTCGTAATTTTCAATTCGCTTTAATTAAAGTAAGTTGAAACATTGTACACTGTCTGTTTTGCTTGCATAATATTATTTTTACCGTATTATTTTTGTAGAAAATTTTTATCGTAAATGCTTTCGATTGTTATCTATGCATATCGAATTTCGGGAGCGGTATTTATAATTCACTATTTCGGCAAAAAGTCAATAATACATTACAAATACCGAAAGATGGGGGAAACGAAACGAATTGCTCTTCCTGTACCAATTATAAGATTTTTATTTTGTCTAAACTCGCTTTATGATGAAGTTAAAAGCTAAGCAAAAATTGTCAGGGAATGTTGTCATTCTGAATACTGGATGGGCATAGTTATAATTTCAATGTCTCGAGATTAGAGAAAGAGGACGGACTCTCGTTATATTGAAGGGCTCTTTCTGCTCTTTTCATTTGTTCCAATAAAGTTTAAATGGAATCGTGCGATATTTTAGGTCTTCGTTTTTTAGGATCTCTTCACTTTTTTTTTTTTTTCGACGTCGTGATACAATAAACACAGAAGTCCAATTGTAAAAGTCTGATCTTAAATGTCACGGCCGTAATAGACAATACTGGAACTACAAAAAATTACAAAGACACATGTTAATGGACTTTCTGTTTCTGCTTACATAAAAATGGCATTGAATTTTAGTACTAAAATAAGCGAGAAGATTCATTAGTAAGAAGACGAACTCATTTGCAGCTCAGGATTCTCTTTTTTAATTAGTGCTTGTTTAGAATAAGATATTGTAGACTTTTTTGAAATTTTTATGTTCGTTGAATGAAAACATGGCATGCTAAACACTGTATTTTCCCAACAGTTCAAAAAAGTTGGCTGCCTTATAAACAGCATAAATTGTTGATATTTGTCAGTTCATCTTTGTTAAATAGATCTGGCAAACAATGTTGATGATTTAAATTTATTTTTGGTCCAGTAAGCGATGATTATGACGCACTAAGCTTGCATTCAACCATGATCTAACAGGTTCTAAGTATTGTTTACCTCACATGATTTACATTATAAGTTTTTCTGTTTTCGCTGTTTTTCATTTATGTTTCGTATATCAGATTAATCCACATCTCAACATTAAGCACATAACGAATGTAATTTTATTTGGAAATGTAGAGTTAAAATCTTAAGACTGAAATTACGAGCATTAAGGCAACACTGATCTGGTTAGTTAACTGGACAAGAATTTTTCGTAATATCACCAAATAAAGGCACTTGTGACAAGTCAATGTTTTTTCTTTTCCGCGGTTTCTTTCCCATATTCAAAACACGAATGCAGCCCAGAAATCCCTCTAAAAACAATGTTATGATGTATGAGAGGATATTCATCTCAAATTCTATGTAAAACTAACCTGTTGTTTCTAGACCTCTCGGTCTAGTACCTTTAGGAACACCACCCAAATATAGAGGATCCTTCGTATTCGTGTCCGTCTTTTTACCTTTCTTCATTATATTTAAATTGCTTCTGCCATCGACAGTCAAAGTCATGAGATTCTTCGTTTTGTAAAGCTGAATATAAATAAGTGAACAATTTATCATAATTGCATAATTGTTCGGCTCGTGATAAGCAGAGTGGTCTGTTTGGTGGTAATAATATCAACAGAACTTACTACTTTCTCTCCTATCTCAGATTACAGCATTCAAAAATGACTTTACCTCTTGGTCAAAAACATTACCAACCTTTATGTGGTGCCAGTGCCCATCGCAGAGAGCATTAGTCATGCTTGGTACGTATGATACCGTCTCCGGACCTGCACCATTATCCACTGTGAATTTAATCGTGCCATTGAGGAAATAAAGTGTTAAATATTCTAAAATACCAACTGATAATAAAACGGCAGTTTTTGTCCGTGGTCGCACTTCTAATTCAATATTGAAGGATGATCCAACCTAAAAAGTGATATGTCGTGAATACCATTCTTCATTGTTCAGTTTCATTGATGTTTTCCTTGAAAAATTACATTGTTATTAATTTCGATTCTCAAACCTAACCTATTCCTCATGTTCTTTGTGACGTTTATTTTAATTAAACGATAGTCATGAGTATTATTTCAGTGCTACATATTATACATGACTTTAAATCTGCATGTAATGTTTCAATACTATATATTTTCAAATATTAATCTAGTGCTGCATGCTGAGTCATTGCACGTATAACTTACTCACTTTCTTGTCCAAAACTTTTCAAAGTTGTCAACTTCGATTAGTACAACTACAGTAGCAGAAATGACGCAAGAGTAACATGACAGTGTGACTGAATCTAGCAAGCAGTCGTAAAACATGATTGTGTAAGCGTAAAATATATTGATAGCATAGAAGTACTGGAATCAAAAGACAGGGAAATGCGAAGATAATCGCAACGCATTTCGTAATAAGAGCAACGAAATTGACCATATCAGATCAAATTATCAAGATTCATTGTATTAAGACCACCATTTCAGTATGATCATTTGCCAGAGAACTGCTATGCTGATATCGAAGCTTTTTTTTTTTTTATTTTTATAGCCCTCGCTTCTAAGTGAACAAACTCAGCATAATCTGAAGTCGGTAACAACCAGATGGCAGCATAAATAATTGAATTGTGTTTGAATCCGTTTATCCTCCATATTTCCCATGATTCTATTTCCTAATTATCTCAACAGCTCATCCACGTAACATTCTGCACATTTCGAATTGATTTTCTTGCTATTCCTGTTACCTAATATGAATTATGGTAGAGGTGGAAAGAATTTTTTAGTCAATTTACTATTATCAGATCAGGCTGCTGATATCTAACACTGAGATGTTTTGCAGGTGAAAAGGATTGCTCATATAAATATATCAATGGTTCTGCGCATATTAGAAGAATCATAAGAAGGATATTCTGCTTTTATTGTCATCCTTGTTTAAGTATATTTCAATGCATCGAGGATGTTGGAAATAAACAGCCTGTCTCCTGAAGATTTCAATAACAACCTAAAACTGTGTCAAGATATTAATCTTTATTCACAGTGGAGGGCTAGATCAGTCTTGGGATTCTCAATAGCACCTTTCACAGATCTGAAGCTGACAATGTTGACATAGTCAATGCGCTAAGTACTTACGATATTTTGGTCCTGATAACTCAATATATCACCCATTACTTATCAATCGCGCACATACGACGTACTTTATCAGCATGTTACTCTACATCGATAAGCTGTCTATACATTTACTATAGCTCAATATCTTTAAGTTTATTTTATGACAAGAGAGTGAATGTGGTCCAATGTCATAAAATAGCGCTTAATTAATTGCAATTCATCTAAATCTCATACCTTCAGGTTTTTGTTCAATATAGCGTAGCCAGCATTTTCTCCAAAATATAATCCTTCTTCAATATACTGACTGCATGGCACTGTACCAATCTCTACTGGTGGCACATCAAACTTCATCTCGTTAAGCTTGAAATCTCTCAGACATCCACCAAAAACCGATTTAGCACCCTTCAATTGTCGCAATAATTTATAAAAACTGTCATTGATCACTACGATCATTAATGAAATTGGAATGAAATTTCACTATTTCCTATCACTGTTTCAGTTCAGGAAAAAAGCACACCGGTAATATTCTGGATGCAAAAGGTACAAGATCTGATGGGAGTCCTCCAAAATAGATTGGTGGTTGAGTATCAACTGCGTCGGTTCCAGGAGGAGATTGTCCATTTCCTTCCATTACGTTGTCGATATATAAAGTTCCCGCAATGCCTTCACGCTCCGCTCTTATAGTATGCCATTCATCATCCATCACACTTCTTTTTGATTTTAGAACAGCCTCAACATAGTAAGATTGCAATAACCCTCACTGGTCAGCAAAAAATAAAATCAGTTAAAATTTGAAGAATAAATAATGATATGAGAATATCCATTACTTGTCCTGATCCCGAATTATAAGCGAAATGAACAATGCCGTTGATGAGATATAAAGCTAAGTAATCAGTATGTTTATTATTCGTTGTGAACATAATTATTCCATTTGACGCTGTGGCTCGCAGCTGCACTGAGAAGATACTGCTGTAAATTTGCATTTATTTTTAGAAGCATTAAAGTTTGATAAAGGAATTTTGAGCCTGCCCAGTTTACCATTTGAAAAGTTATTACATTCATGGGGAAAAGTTACTATTTTTGAATCAGACGACAATTTTTATTAGAAGAGAAACGGAATAGAAAGATTTTTATTTTTCTATCTTCAGATGAAAAATCTGCAAAAAAAGTGAATCTGGATCGTTTTTAGTCCTTCCACTCACTTTTTATCAAATGAAGCAGGTGGCTTATCAAACTCAAGACGTGATGAAGCAGATAAACCAAATAGAATACCACTGGAGTCAGGTCTATCTCCATACGATCTTCTCAAAAGTGCACATTCATCTGGTTTGCGAGCAATTCCTTTCCGTATTGAATGGGATGATGTTTCTGATGAAATTCTCTAGAAATGAACAGATATTTAGATAGTTATAATATCCAATAATTTACATAAGCAATGAGTTTTTTTGTTCAGCATCGTGGTCATCGAAATACATTTAAACTAACATTTTCTGCAGTGAATTCTTCAGCAATTTCAGTTACCAATAACTGCATACTGTCTGTCCCACGTACGGCAATGTTCATAGGTCTATTCGTTGTTGTTTGTCCAAGAGGCATATCTGTCGAGATATCTTCCGGAAAAGAACAGCCTGTGAGACTCACTTCTTTAACTGATGCCTGCAATAATGTCATTTTAAAAAAAGAAAATTGTATGAGGAGTTTGAAAATTCTATAGAAGCTTTAAGTCCTTTCTGGGAAGTACCGATGAATAATAAGGATCTTTTTAATCTTTCTTTTTTATAAACTGATAACGATGTATTTTATATCCTCAAAAAACTCACCTCAGCAAAATCAAGTAATTGACCATTGTATGTTGCATCACCAATGCATCCTTCGAAATGTAAGTCGGAATCGAGCGATCGACCAAACTGCACAATAATCGGTACGCCGATCACCTATGATGGATAAAATAAATAAAACATGTCAGTGGTTTACTAATAATCAAAAAGCAACAATGCAATTCAATATTTCAAAAATAAATTGAAGGCCTTCGATCGAATAACCTCATTATCAGTAATAGTCCTACGAATTTCACTTGAATAAAGATCATCCACATCTAGTCGTATAGTTTTCGGTTTCACTACAACTGCAAAGTAATGCCATTGACCATCAGCAACTGATACGAACTCAATTTGAACAACATCCTTGTTATCAGATCCGTATTCAGCCAAAATAAATCCATCTTGGTAACGCAGTTGTAGCAAAACTTCCTAAATATGATATTTCTAGCTTCCATTCAGATGAGTTGATGCCGTTCACTCTTCTTTCAAAATTCATGTTCGTTCTTGTCTTAAAATTCACAGTTCCAACTTCTCAACGATTCTAATCTCATTTTTCTTAGTTGATAAACATTCATAAAGCAGAATTTCTCTCAAATGAAAATATCTGCTCTTAAAGATATGCACTTTGGTGCGTGCACTGAATGCAGTTCTTATATAGTTCTAGAAAACTTTGAAAAATTAACCTGTTCATCGGAAATAACCGATGCAAGAATACCAGATGGTCGTTTTGTTTTGAATCGCAATGTCAATTCGAGATAATTTTTTTTAGGACTGAAATTAGTGAAAGTAGCGGTGGAACGTTCCGAAACCATTGATATAACGCGTACATTTCGAGCACTGCATCCTGGCTGTACGCCTTTCGCAGTGCTTGATTTACTCAGGTCCATTAAACGATTGTCCAACTTTACGTGTTCTATGCATCCATTAAACGACACTACTGTTGTACGTCTGGAAAGGATAATTGTTAATCGATGTTAATCATTGATGAACATTCATTTCCAATTTTTTTCATCATAATTTGCTTAAGTTATGGGACTTGAATTTGGTAGATATTATTCATCCATGCAAATTATCGCAGTGAAATAATGGCAACGGTAAATGGAGCAGAAATATGGAAAGATTTCACGATATTACTGCCACAATAAAGAGAAAAAATAAACGCTGCCGAGTGCGACATGTTGTACGCTTAAGGGTCATGGATTGATAAAGCATGTTGCCGAGTGGAAGAAAGAGAACGATCGCTAAGCTAGCTGGTGGCTTATAGATTGCAGGCGATAGATTCTAACGGAAAAGGTTATTCAGAAGGTGGAGCTGAAATGATAGTCCTGGAATGAATTAGTGCTTTCAATCAAATCAAAAGTGACGGGATCGAGAATAGAAACGAGCGACTTTTATGATTTTGAGGACATGCTTGACAACAACAGATTATATCCACGCTGCGCTGCATTTTTATCTCCAGAATGGTTCAAAAGGACGGCTAAAAAAAATAAAAATGAACTAACGTCGAAATATCAGAAGGTACACCGCCCAAATAAAAAACATCAGATAAGCTGAGTTTGAACATTGTACCAGGTGAATCACCTTCCGAAACATCATTATCATCTATTTGCATACGGGCATGACGCTCTAACCGATGCACATACACAGAATGAGGCCTACCATCGTTATAATTTTTACCAGTACTTGTCAATCTTCCAACCCCCGAACCAAAATCAAATGACAGCTTCCCTCTACCATCTTGTAGTTCGAGAGATAGAAAATCGCGCTAAAAAAACGTCGAAATATAAGTAATCAAATACTAGAATTTTCAGTGGAAGGCCTGAAATATTGTTCGAATTCTAAACAGAAACAACTGCACAATGCGTACTTCTTTTCCAAGGTATAATAGTAGCCCGTCAGGAGAATATGTCTGAAAAGTCAAAGAGAAAATTGTTTGCTTTTGCGGATTCCAAATACCAAGCTTGTGAACAGCGTATCCATCTCCACTAAAGCTCAGTGCTGAAAAATATCATATCCATAACTCATATTCTTTGTAAATCAAATAATATGCAGAAAAAACCTATTTTAAACATCCTTAAATTTTGCAAAAATCAGAAATGTCATCTTTCTCTTAACTAAAAAAAGAAAATGGGCAAACTCAAGATTTATAATCAGTTCTATATATTATGATAGCAAGAATAGAGGGAATAATGACGAACCAATTTCATCGGTCAACGATGAAGAAGCAAAAATTTTTTTCTTCGCACCTTGCACGTTGTAAATACTTCCTTTTTTAGCGTTCCACAAACCGACTGTTTCACCGTGAATACGTAAATCTTCGATATCACCACTGAAGTCACGACTGTGTACATCTGGTGAAATCTATAAATTCCTTCAGATTATTAAAAAAAAAAAAAAAAAAAAACTACCTCACATAATAATTCGGCTTTCGATTATAGCATTAATAAAGTTCTTACATTGACACCGGGAACAATACCGCCGATAAATAAACGGCTTTTCTTTTGATGGAGATTGAGAACCGATTTGAAGCCGTCTATGATTTTTGTTTTTTCTTCCTCGTAATTAGCTGAATTTGGTGGCGATACTCGTAATTTAACTGTTTTACCAACACGATCTACAGCAACTTTTCTCCAGTTGCCATCAGCAACAAAGCTACAAAATGGAAGTACGAAATCATGGAGCTATGAAGAACCACATGAAACCCATACAGATTTGATCGCACTTCATATCAAATCGAATCGATATCTGATTTTCAAAGCAAGGAATGAGGATTATTTCTCTTGAACGAAAAAGGAGAAAAAATGAGACACATCAAATTATTTTCAAATTTCTTTAATTAATATCATTTGTAATTTATCCTCCGGAAATTGGGAAAACTTACGAATCCGAGATTAAATGCGTGGGTGTTTCACCAAGATTAACAACTACGCGCAAATGACCTTTTTCTACTTCAACAGCAATATAGTCATCGGTTGGCACGGCACGCGTTCCAGCAACACCAAGTTCATTACCAAAGAATAATATTAAACCTAAAAAGAAATACATATTAGTATTACTTCAATTGATCATCTTTCTTCATTATTATTTCCGGAACTATTTGTCAACGAGCGAATTTTCAAATTAACGGCCAATGATACCACTAGTATTCGCAGTTCTGAAGAAAAATTCAATGTTAGTGTATGCCGCAGAACGCGTTATTCGTGGAGGTAATGGCAATTCCAAAATGCTTCCTTTTTCGAAATGTGCACCCAACTTGATCTGTAATTTGATGATTTGAACTTATTTATTGCTTCAAAGAAATACATGAGGCATTTTACACAGCTAATTCAATACGTAAGAATACACAAACCCTGTTAGCCAAATCTCGCGTAAGAGCGATCTTTTCTTTTAACAAATTTAGCTTTTCACGGCAATGTTCTATTGTTGCCGAAATATTTGAAACTGCATTCTGCTGCATTTCTAGGTCTCCCATGATCGGTGAACTTTCGTTTACCAGCTTAAAGCAAACTATTTGAAAAATCTAATTTATATACTATGTCTAACCATGACCAATAAACTAATTATGATATTAACGTTTCAGACTTACCTTCAAAATTTGCTCTCTAGCAGTATCCACATCATTAGCAGAGATTAAAATTGATCCAACGAGCTTCTCACTACGATCAATCACTTCTTCCAGATCAGGCTTGAACCGATCAAATATGAAAATGGTGCTGTTGATTCTTGTTCTTGCCTGTTTCGAAGCAGTAAGAGAATGTTCTAGTTTTGCATTCTGAAAATTCACTTTTTGTTGATCTACGGGTTTTGAGAAATGCATTTAATAACGTAAAATAAGTCAATGCTGTATGGATTTTTCTAAAAAATATTCCTTCTTCTGTCCTTTTAATTCCTTCATATAAAAGCCTACCACTTCTTTGTCATCGAATTTAAGGTGAAGGCTTTCTATGATTCCTTTCTGCTTCCCGATGAGGAATTGCAATTCTGATGCTTTTCCGACAAAAGCAACTTTCAGATTATCAACATTGTTAATACTTGACTGTTTTAAATCAATAGCAGAGCGTAGCAAATCAGCCGATTGTTCACGAAGTGTTTTCGCTAATGTTACCTGAATATTAATTGCGAAATTTTGTAAAAAACTCAAAAAAAGAAGAAAAATGATATCATGACTTCGATTTTTAGCAAAACACAAATATAAGACGTGCTGAAGTGTTCCTTCTAGATATTTAACCATTACCGCTCCTTCTTTATGGAACTTTCTAGCATGTTCAGCATTTAAGGATGCTTGAATTGTCATATTTCGAGCTGTTTTCAACCCTTCCATTAATTCTTTGTATCCATTAACAGCTGCTACTGCATTCCTTGCTTCGGTTCTTGTTCTATCAAACAAAGATGATAAAAACAGTGCTTCATTTTCCATTTCTTTCGATTTGTTTCTATATTCATCCTGTAACAGCGATATAACTTATACTAACGACACCTTATACTTTACTACCTGAAATTAGCTTTTGAGAAATTAATTAATTTTAAAAGCAGTGATTCCACAATTACGAATAAGTTATGATATGACTGTAGTTATGGTATAGAAAAGTGGACTTAAGTAAGTCTACAAAACATGGACAAACGATACAATAACCTTATTAATGTTAAGTATCCATCTATGATGATCTCTGTTATTCATAATACTCAATCGATCGAACACATTCTGAACTTTGCTCATTATTTCACGGAGCGTTTTGTTCAGATTACTTAACCATTCTATAGAGGTTTCGGAGGCTGTTTTGAGATTATTCATAACTGTACAAGTTTCTCTGATCTTCGCTTCGCCTGCTTTTACGCCAGCTTGCACCGAATTTATATGACGTATATTTGAGTTATTTACTCGCTGGAATATTAAGAATGTAACAGTGTAACAAAAAAAAAAAAAAAAAAGAATTGAGGGCAGTGAAATTAAAGATGTTATCAAAAAGGAATGAAATTTCCAGAAGCATCGATTTACTTAAGAAAGAAAGTGTAATTGACCTGTTGGGTGTTTTTAACCGAACTGGCCACCTGATGAAGAAAGGAACGGTATTCAGTAATGTTATCAATTAATCCATTCATTTGATCCCTCACATTAAAATACTTTGCATATATCATTTTCTCTTCATTCTTTAGCTCTTCTATACGACTCAACAACTTTTGAACTTCACTATTTGCATGTTCCACTCGTTTCTCCATCTCTTTGCTAAATGTTTCGAGAAATAAAAAAGAAACAATTGGAAAATACTCTACTATTAAGACTGACAGGAATATCTGATCATGCAATGCAGCATTTCGTTTGGTAATGATGCAAACATAAACAAAGAGTAATATGAATGGAGACGGCAAAATATTTTGGGACCAGATTTTCAGGGAAAATAAGTCAAATGTATTAAATGGCATGTAATTTTGCAAATAAAGTATTTCGGAGAAACTAACTCGTTCGTTGCATCACGGATCTTTTGTAAAAGCGAAGTTGAATCTGTCAACCATTTCTGACGATCCACAGCACTGGAATCTTTGCCAAGTGAGAAGACGAGATTTTTCAAAGAATCAACAATTGATGCAGCCGCTTCAACCCGATCAAATACATCTGACGGAAACTGCAATGTAATTACGAAATACTGGATTTCATATATGTGCGAAAAAGTGAAACAAAAAATATGCGATTGCATCATAGGAAGTGTATAGATAATGAAACCATTTGAGTTGAAAGTAAAACGTTCCACTAAGAACCAAACTGAAGATCCACGCAATCACAGAATAATTCAGCATGCACCACATATCTACCCTAATAAAGCAAAGAAAAAATTGAGATCAGTTCTGTTCATAATAATTAAGCCTTCCATAATGCAACTCATCTTCGACAGTTTTTTCTGTTCCGCATTATCAATTTAAATCTATCTAGGCAGTAGAATCTTTTTCAGCAGAGTTACTCGTGTCCTAATAGTGTAATTCTTCGTCTAGCAGCATCATTATTTATTTCTATTGGATCTGATCTATAGCCGATATCACACCTTTCTTGAACAATAACCATCAAGTTTAAAATCCCTAATACTGCAAATTAATTTCTTACCTCAATTCATCTTTTGTACTCGATTCCCAATCACCAGTTTAATTTAAATAGGAAGAAAGTTTCTGGAGAATTCTTATGCTCTTTCATAATGACTTACGACATTAGTTCTGTTGATGATACCAATCACAGTACTGTCCATGGCACTAAGTGTATCCGAAGATCGGTTTGCACGAACAAGTATACCGACAACATCAGCAGTTATACCAGATACATCGCTACTCAAACTTTCAATATCCACATCAAATGCTGACACCATATGATTTATAACTATTGGCTATAAAGTATACATATACATGTTAAAGTGCCGTGCTCAGGGTTATGCTTCATGTTGATACTTTAACACTCTGGCTTTAAGGCAATTCCCTTATCAATTTTATATTATGAAATGCTTAAGAGAATGAGTTTCTGAAATTATGATAATGAAAGGGTAGCGCAATTTACATACCTTCAAATCGTCAATTTTCTTACGAATGCGTTTAAGACGAGTACCCGTAAGAGCAGTTGTTGAAATATTATTGATTGTTCCATTAACAAAATCAACAGTACCGGCTAATCTATCCAGATCATGCACTGCTGAGTGAACACATTCATCGCATACTAAAATTATGATTTTATTGCGAACTGGATAATTTTGAAAAGAAAATGTAACGAAGACTTCAATAACTATTTTTCCACTTTTTTCAGTGGAAAAAGTTTACTTCAAGTACGGTATTATAAGAATATGTAACTATGAAGATATCTAATTTTTCTTTTATTCCTCCTCAGTCTTTCCTAAACACATTGATTGAAGTAATTCACATCGGCATCCAAAATTTGGTATTCGCAGGTACTGTGGAATGCACTGATCGCATCGAGGTCCAGTAGCACCTTCTTGACAGTGGCATTGCCCTGTGTTAACATCACACACGGTTCCCATCGATAAATCTGCTTCACAATCACATTCTAAAATTTTTACTCATAAAAAATTACCAATATAACTTGCAGTTCAATTTTGACATTTTAACTGCTGAGAGTAATTTGATATCAGATATTTCGAAAAATTCCGAAAAACAATATATATATAAACTTTCCTCATTGAATCACCTTTAAACAAAAGATTTTCATGACTGTTTGGTTTCATTTGTTGCGAAAATCAAATTTTCTTTCAGAGAATACAAAAATTAGAAATAAAATATCAGTATTTAAACAAACTGGAGCATCCGGTGGATCCATAATTCCAGTAGCCATACTCACACATTTCGCACATTTGTCCAGCAGCTCCAGGCATACAAGAACATTGTCCACTTTCAGCATCACATTGAGGACTTGATGATGCCAATGCACAATTGCACAAATCACAACCGTGACAACGCGAAAAACCCCATGCGTTCGTCTAATAAATTCATTTTTTAATACAAAACATTCGCTATATTTTTTAATACTTGAAGTTAGTAGTTAAATGAAAGAAATGAAAGTTACCACGCAGCGATCACAATTCTCTCCTTCTACGTTCGGTAAGCATTCACATCGTCCAGATTTGTTATCACATAATAAACTACCGCATTGATTGCATGTACAATCTGCAAAATTTTGCGAAAAGAAAATCTCAAGGAAAGAACTCATCAACTCAATTTTTTTTCGTTATTTTCAATCAAACAATTGAGATATCTGACAGAATGAGCAGGATATTTGTGATTGTTTTTTCGGCTGTGAACAAATAAAACAAACAAGCAGCTTTCTCTCTCCATATTGAATTTAATGTTATAATGTGAACAAGAATTTCTGCAATGATGAGTTTTTTACCTGTACAGTTTTTAGCTTCCACAGCATTACCATAGAACCACGGTTTGCAATGTTCGCAATGTGGACCATCGGTATGATTTAAACAAAGATAGCAATCACCAGTCATAGGATGACAAGAACCATCCACACTAAGATCATTATTATTATTGCAGTCACATTTATGGCAAGAACCACCGACTGCTGTAGGCTGACCATAGTAACCAACATCGCATCGTTCACAGTGGTCAGAAGTATAACCTTCCTTACAGAAACATGATTCCAACATTCCTGTTTCACTGACCTTCAAACGATAAAATTCCATTAGCTTCGCGAAGTTTTATTACAAAAATGTAATCAGCTCGACACTTTTCTTGAAAATGAAAAGTCTGGATAAATTTGAAGGTGAAGTTCAATAAATAAACTTATGTGGGCTCATCATTAACTTTGCTAAAACATCTCAAGTAAAATAATAATTATTATGAAAATAATAGAAAAAAACATGAACCTGACAACTTGTTGCAAAGTTGTTCGTATCAGTAGCATATGGGCAAGCACATGGTAGACAAGAATAAGGTCCTCCTTTTGTGGCATTACCATAAAATCCGACCCGACAAAATTCGCAGTGATCGCCAAAAGTATCATGCTCACAATCGAAGCAAATTCCAGTAATCGGATCGCAGCTTCCAGAGTGACCGTTACAATTGCAGGGAACACAAGAACCAAGATAGCGACCATTATTGACACGGTAATAACCGGGAGAACATTGCTCAAAAAAATCTCACTTGTAACTTGACGAATATTACAACCATTTTTCAGAATTTCTTTCGAGAAAGTTTTGGTACCTGACAAGAAAGTCCAGTATAAGGTGGTGGACACTGGCACATTTCGACAGAAGAAGCTGTGTAACTATCACCAGTGGTTTGATCATCTCTAGCTATTTCAAATTGTAATTCACTAACTGCCGCCGATTGGCAATTTGTATAGTAACAAGCTTTAATCCTAAGCTCATCTAAGTCGTGCAACACCATCATTAGAGTATCACGAGTTGTTGGTTCCCCTGTCGGTCCCATGAAATTTTCCTAAATCAATATTAATTTCATCATTATCATCAGATCGTATTCAGTGCAGTGGAACTGTACGTTTTTATGCCTATAAAATCAAATTCTTGACCTATGATAATAAATGGACGAGAGAACAAAACAAAAGGACATTTTGTAACTTCATAGACATTAAATATTTGGCATCTAACAGGCAAAAGTTTGATTTCAACACTGAATGGTATTCGTGGATTAGCTGGTTGTTCTCGTGCCCAAAAATCCAAAATTGTATTATTCCCAACCAATCGGACATCAGGTGCGGAGCTCATTTTGGTTTCACCATTTCGTGGATTCGATGATATTACAAAAGATAGCTGAAATAATCAACAATATGCTTCTCAAAATATAATTTGCAAAAATTTAATTAACAATGAAAATTTTAGAAAAATATTAACCTGTAAACCATAAGAAGTAGTGAAGTCATGGCCTGATCCAATTGGAGCCAAAAAATAAATATCGTCTTCATTATGATTTCTCGCTTCATATATCACCTTACCATGTGAATGTAATATAGATTCATTTGGATACACTTTCCACGCTCCCTCATCGAAATTAACCTTCAAAAATTAAGAATTACGGAAGCATTCTTTTTAATCAATAAATTATTTTTCGCTACATTATATACAATAATCTGCTAAAATATTACAAAAGTAACGGGAAGAAATGAAGATCGGCAGCGATCGGTAGCACCAAAGCAAAAACATTCCGAACAACCATTAGAGTTTGATGCGCGTAAGTCGAAAGTACCAGGACGACAAATATCACAATTCTCACCAATCACATTTTTCTGGAACAGTGCGGTTGTTGAATATATCTGTTAAATGAAAATAATTAATGAATCAGTTTGGATAACGAAGTAGCATATGGAATGAGAGACCTACCTTACATTTACAAGCAGCATTGGTTGATTCACAAATTTCTTCGGTGGTACCTTTTATTTCGCAGGCGCATTCATAGCAATGTGGAAAGCCATAGAAACCTGGCAAACATTTGTCACATTTTCTGCCACCAACATTGGCTTTACACCTGCAAGACGTTTTTCCATTATTATGCAGACAAACTGTCCATGTATATTTTGAAATTACTTGAAAATCCTCCTTTCAACGCGATTAAATAAACTATTGAAAAGTGATAATAGAGATGATTGAAGAATCACATACAGACACTGTCCATTATCCGGATCACACTGAAGCTGCCCAGCTTCTGAACCGTTTTGCTGACAGCCACACAATTGACAACCAATCAAAGGATCATAACCGAAAGCGTAGGGTACGCAACTGTCGCAGTGTTTCCCTTCTACATGTGGTGGACAGAAACACTGACCAGTGTTTTCATCGCACAAATGATTATCGGGACATCTGCATTCTGAAATCGAGTATTGTTAGCTAAAAATTTAAATTTAAACACAGAACACGAGAAAGCTAGGAAATAACGAACTGATGCAATCAGGAAAACCGTAATAGCCGGGTGCGCAACGATCACATCGACGTCCTATGATGTTTGAACGACAAGAACATTTGCCACCATATTCTTCGCACATGAAACTTATGCTGCCTTGAGAACTACATTCACACGGAAATGCGGCCATATTATACTCGGAAGTAAGGGAGAAAACTTTCTGACGACAATATTCACTTACATTTGATGGGCTATAAAGATTAAATTATTATCCAGCATAGAATTTCTGTGATTTAATTTTTAGGAAATGTCTTCACAAATTCTAAAATAATAGCAAAATTACTATTATTCATAACTTTTTAAAAAATCTTTTTGACATATTATTTCCGGAAATACCTTAGCTTCAAATTTTGTTGAATAAATGTTTATTGATCTATATCAACACACTTACTCATTTCTAAAGTTATCCAAACTGCATTCCTGTATATACTCCATGGAGACATCGACAAGTAATGGGGTCAGTAATGTGTCGCTATATGAATGAAATGGCAGGGATATTATCGAGTCCTGTGTTAAACTGGATTAATGAAGGGACATGAAAAAAAAAAAAAAAAACGAACATGATTTCAGATTCATGATTTCAGTTTGCTTTGCAACATCTTCAGTAATCGATGGAAGATTATAACATTTAGATCAAGAACAATTTGTTTATTTAAAGATGCAAATTAAAAAAATAATTTCTCGGAAATAAATAAAAATTTTAAAAACTTACAATGTACAATGGACCTTTCTGGCTTTCGTTAAAGTAAAATGACGCAGTATACTTATCATCGATGAAGAATTGTATCACGTCTCGCTGTTCTTTCTCTCGAATTACTGCCCGACAACCAATAACACTTGGACAGTAGGAAAATGGTAGCTCTGCTGAAAATAAAAAAAATATTTTTACTATGACATACTCTTCAAAAAAAAAAATTTCCTTGCATCTGCTGAAAATGAATAAAATAATTGAAGATACTGAAGTCTTAAAACAAAAGAGAAGGAAGTGAAGCGTACCGTGATACAGATGTCCATTCTGCAGCGTAACGTCTACAGTTAGAAATGTGTTGTCCGGATTGAAATAGTGTACAATGAAGACATAATGGCCATGGGATGGCACCACTCCAGATACTTCTACTGTACCCTAGAAGGATGAAAGAAAGCAAAAACTGCAAATTTAAAAATAAACAACAACACGTTTCACTATCGACGCTGTGCATTGAACGTATCATACCATGTTTTCATCGAGTGCCATAACTTGAATCTCTTTCGGGTTGGCAATGACAAATGGCAATTTTTCACCACTGATCGAATTATTCGCATTCATTTGTGACTCAGCTTCGTTTAGAATGCCGTTAGCTACAGGAGGAAACCACTGATTTATACAATGTCCATTTTTACGGATACATACAGGAACCTATAATAAATTGAAAAATGGTAGTTTATTGCTTGGAAAAGGAACGGCTTTGTTATAGCGCTCAAAATGTAAAATATTATTGAAGAGTTATATGCCAACCTGTTGAAGATAACTGACATCCCAATTTTCTATCCTAACAAGATTAACTGCAGCTAAACCAAACTCGTGTTTTGCTTCAGTAATTAATGTAATTGCCGTATCTTCTCCATTCTTCAAATGTATCGGTGCAACACCTGCAGCAGATGTTACAACATCGCGGCAAAATGTCCTGAAATATTTATTTATCCAATCATCGTAACTTAAAGTTTCAGCAGTCACCAAATAACAACTATTTGCAACATTGTCGAAAAAATCCAGAAAAAAACTTATTAGTCTAATCAAAAGAGAGTTAAAAAAGACCCTCCTTGACTTTAAGAATTAAAAAGTTTTCCAAAATAATCTGACACTAAAAGCATCCGGATCAAAAGCTGGAACAAATGGTAAACTTTTTCAATAGTATTTTGATCGAAAGTTGCGCAAAAGCAACTGCGGAATGAAAGAAATGCAGCGAGAAATGGATCCGACTTCGATCTTTTCGGCAGAGATGATGCTCAAGTCATTACGATTCTTTTAAGTTATTGAGTAGCAAAAACTTTGATAATGAAATCCAAAAGAACTGACGAATATGAACAGTGTTTAAGGACAATGTTTTCCCTCATTAGAAGTTGACCAAATTGCCTCACTTCCAAAGTTAATGGAATTATTTTTCGGTGAGCGTTGTAGTATTCCAGCAACACAACATAATAATCATCTTCCGGTACCTGGAAAATTCGTGAAATTATATAGACAGGCAATTTAATAAGAAGAATTAAATGTATTGAAAAAATATGAAATTTTATCGAGACCTCCAAGGAAATGAGAATTCTATGATCTTCACTGCCAATCCGCACAAACGCTCGTTCACCAGTGACTACAGGAATCTGCAAATCATTTTAATTTCAGGGAATTCTACTGCCAAATGTATTTCAAGTTGCTTTGGAAATGATAATGCTTCTCGTTTCCTCCTGTTCGTCGCATACAGGATCACGAAACTTAATGAGTGTTTATTAATATTTAAATTGACCTTTTCAACTTTTAGTGTGCTATTGTCATTTTGTTCTTTCATGATAAGTCCATGTCCAGTGACATCTGCTCGTGATGCAACTGGGAGCGGTGGATACAGCAAATCAAGACATGTTACATTCTGCGAATCAAGTGCTTGACACGGTTCAAAAATACGTTCCTTCAACACCGTTCCTTCATAATATTCTGAAGGTAACAGCACGATGTAATCCTGAAATTTCTCTATTCATTGAAGAGAAAGAACTAATTCATAAGACAGTACCAACATATTCTGCCCGATAACATATTTTATTACCAAAAAAAGCCGTTGTTTAGTTGAAATCTTAATGCGCCATTTTCCAGGATTTAAAATGAATGGTTGCTTTGGATTGATGGCTATGGTTGTTGGTTCAAGCATTGCTGGAAGATTCAATCTGACTCTTTGCTCCACATCTGTAACAAAAGTGATGCAGTGAGAAATAATAATTTTAATGATTACTAAGTGGGATGTTCCGACAGAATCTAACCTTGAGTATGCGTGAAAAGCGGCATGATTGCAACTCTGACATCAATTTGAACATCAGCTGGATTGACATAGTGCAGAAGAAGACGATAAATACTGGCTTTGCTAATTACGATATCCAACAGAATATCTTTCTGAATCGGTGAGAATACCGCATATCCCTTCCATGAATAATTTGGAAATTTGCCTTTATCGATGGCAAAACGCACAGGATTTTGTTCCATTGATATGCCATCTTCTGCTTCATACTACGAATTAATAAATTAGTTTTAGTTTAACAGGAGCAATTTTTCGTGCTGCCAAAGTATGGTGGAAACAAATCACATAGTTTTGAACAAAATAACCGACAGCATCATGTGTTACAAAGAATGAGTTCTGATTCATTAAAATTCGAAGATTGCTGGAGTAGATCGACGAGCTTGACAAATGGCATCTTAGGCTTCTTTCGAAGCATTACTTTAACGATCATATGGAGAAGCTATACATAAAAAAAAGAAGATGGTAATAACTCTGATGAACAGTGTCGAAGAAACAAAGTATGGTAAATATTTACTTTATTATGCCACAGTGTTGGAAAATAATGATTCTCGATGGGTCTGTCACACTTCTGACCAGTGATTCGAGGTCTGCAACGACATTCTCCTGTTTCCATATCGCAGCCAATTCCCAGTGCACCACCAATGTCGCAATTGCAAGCTGAACTTCAAAAAATGTAAGCGCAACAGTAACATTTTTCCAACTGTTCGCAATAATTTTCTCAAAGCATTGTCTATCATTAAAGTTAAAATGAGTACAATATATAATAATCAGTAAGTATTCAACCAAATATTCACCTTGACATCCAAATTGGTTATGTAGTTCTAGCTGAAAAAATCCGTCAGCACATTTATCACATCGATGACTAACAACATGTCTTTTGCAGTTGCACTGTCCTTCCTCAATACTGCATTCATTCAATCCCGAAAGTGTGCCGGCCAAGTTGCAATCACATGGCACACAGCCATCTTCATGATGGTACTGCAAATCCCAATAGGTCGATTTGCACTGATCACATATACGACCCGTAACATGCGTTTTGCAAGTGCATAATTCACCTGGTTCAACTTTATCACAACCGGCAAAACCAGTCACTACACCCTTCGGATTGCAATTACATTCTGCAAAACTTAGCAGTATTAGTAAAATAATAAGTTATTTTTCTTGTTTCGATATTAAAAAATTAAGCTATTTAGCTCTTTAATATATACCTTCACAGATTGGAAAATTGTAAAAATTCGTTTTGCATTGATCACATCTTTCACCTTGGAAATTCGGTTTACAGTAACACTAAAAGCAAATAATCTTCATGAACTATAATAATATGGTAAGAAATAAATAACTGGAAACATGCAATTGTTTCAAATGATTCGTTTGGCTACCAAAACTTTCAAACCTAATGCAAAGCTTTATGCAAAAGCTGATAAACCTGTCCATTGCTATCGCAAGTCATTCCTTTAGAGCCAATAGCCAGACACGAACATGGTTTACAATTCGGGAAATCATAAAACCCAGCAGCACAACGATCACATTTTTTACCAGTAAAATTTGCGTAACACGGACAATCGCCATTTTTTCGATCACACTCTGCTGACTTCGAACCATGTTCGTTGCAACCACATTCTAAAATGTCAGAAAATTACCACAACAGTCGATCTGATTTTAACAATTGACATAAAATGATATTATGAGAAAACTAGACCGTTTACCTTTGCAGTGTGGATAGCCATAAAAGTTCAAGTCGCACGCATCGCATCGAGAACTAGAAAATCCAGGTTTACACAGGCAAGCACCAGTTTCCTTTTCACAAATACTGCTCTGCGTACCGACTGCATCACAATCGCAATCTAAAGTAATTTAGTTCAGCGTAAAGAAATTTGGACACTTCGTCGACAATATTTTCAAAAATAGTACCAAAAAACTTACATTCACACAGAGGGCCGAAGTATCCATCAGCGCAACTGTCGCACGTAAGTCCAGCAAAATTGGTTTTACACATACACTGTGACGTGCTTTCATTGCAATTATTATGCAATGACCCACGTTCATCGCATTTGCAAGCTGACATTTTAAAAATCGGAATAATTGTCTGCAGCAATCACACAGTTCAAAAATAAGGAATTACTTTAAATTTAGAGAACTGATACAGTTATCCAAAAAATTTTTTTGATTCCTCATTTCGTAACATCAACTTACAGATACAACCGATTGTGAGGTTTGTATAGCCTGGTGCGCATACTTGGCAAAACACTCCTCCGTAATTAGTTTTACATGGACAATGTCCATTGACAGGCTGAAAATTTTTCGATGTTTCTTAAAAGATTAATTAATGAATAAAAAACAACTTAAAATGAATCTTCATTACAATACTTCTGAAAACATGGGGAAAACGAGAGATATGAATTCTTTATTAGGACCAACTATCATCCACCGATAAACATAATTCATTTTATGCTTGTTGAAAGATACTGTAGTATTTGAAAATAAATAAAATTCAAATGAAGTAGTAAAGAACAGTACCAGACAAGTATCATCTATAGTGCCATTTACAAAGCAGTCGCAAGGTTTACATTCTGGAGGTGAATAATGACCAGGTGCGCATCTGTCACAATTTACTCCAGTGAACTGAGACTTACAAATACAACGAGCTGTTTCATCCTCACAATCTCCTGTATGTTTTGCGAGATCGCATAAACAAGCTGCAATAAACAAGTCGGCTCTTTATTTCTTCAAACTTCGGCATTTTTTGGTGGCGGATGAGAATTTTACTACGATACGAGATAAAAACTGCAGTTGAGCCAATGCACTCAAATAGTTTTGAAACTGTCGAGCACGGAAGGTTGATTTTCATAAAATCCACCTGGGTTGTATAATCGAAACTGTTTATATGGGGATATTCGACAAAGTATGGGCTATGCATGATAATTAATGATAAGAGTAGGGCAGGTGGAGTGGTTTTTAGAGCCGAAAAACACGCTAATACTTTGAAAAATTTCCTTATTTGTTATAGTACTAAATAAATAACGAGCGCTTGATTTTTGAAAGACGTTAATGCATTCACACCTGTTCAAGGAACATACTAGTCATGTTGATATTTTCGCGTATGTGAAACATTCTAAAAAATTTAAAAAGTTTAAGAAAATCATTTTTGAGGATTGTAATAAGTGATTTAAATACTTAAAAACCAGGTCAGGAGCAGGGTAAATTTTTGATATCAAATGACTTTTCAGAAATGATTTCATCTGGATTCCAACGGCAAAAGTAGCATATTTTACCGATTAAATACCAAAACTATCAAACTCAGGTTTATATTAGAACGAATGGATATAGTACATGCAGCGCATGAGGTCACTATTGAAAATAAAGAAAAAAAAAGCTTGTTGAGAGGGAGAAAATTCGACGAAAAAAAGGATGTTGATCTTTTTAGTCTAGAATTACAAGTTTCTGTAAAATTAGGGTTGCTATGGATTCATTGCCTTTCTCGATGACGAATAGTAGAAGTCGAAATGGCTCTAAAGATACAAAGACAGAAAGGGAAGAAAGCTAGTTTGAGACATTTGACTCTTCCATGATTGCATCCAACATGTACCGCGTCTCAAACATTAAGAACATTTTATTAGATGTCCAGGCAATTTTTGTGAATTAATGAAAATTTAGTAATTTCAAAAAGTGAACGGAACTTACGTTGACATACATCTGTTTCATTCCACCATTTCATTTGTGGCCGATAGTATCCAAAGATGCATTTGTTACAGTTTATGCCTTCTGTATTGTCCTGTAATTTTGCTCGAAAAGAAAAAAAAAACCAATAAATACGTCAGCATGGGGACTGTAAAGTCGGATCTAGGAATTCAAAAACGAGAAAAAAAAAAAAAAAAAAGAAAAGATGACGAACTCTGCAGTTTAGACAACGGCCACCTCCTTCGTAGTTTCCATGAATATCTAAGCTTGAATGCATTCTGTCAAGTTCTTTTTCATAAACGCATTCCTCGCTATGCCCATGACAGTTACACGCTGTAGTTATTGAAATTACAAATAACTTGCACATCTTCATCCTGTGATTATTACCTGTCGTTGAACAAGTTCAACTCAAAACAACTTGAGAATCCCATGGTCAGGGGGATACGAAATACAAATTATTTTGAGGCGATTTGCAGTGAATCAGAAAATATTTTCACTTTAACGACGGGTAATTTCAGCTGGTGTACAGTGGTACGAAAATATAGCGATAACTACCACACTTTTGTCTACACTTAAGGCAGTGAAAAAAATTACGTTCACACACAAATTCAGCGCCTTCCTTGCTTCGTTGCCACATTTTCTGCTCAAATCCTGGACAGCAGTATTCACAATGATCTCCACAAGTATTATGTTCACATCTGCAATGAAATGAAATTAATAATAGAATGCTATAAAAATAACCATCTGATAATAAATCAAAATAAATTCACAAGGATCGTTTTTCTCGTCTTATAGGGAATCATTTGAAATGAGGGCTGGATAAGAATCTTCTCTTTTTAAATATCTTGGCTTTTTCCAAATTTTTTTGCCTCCTTTTTTCGCTTAAGTTTCCTTTTCTTCTTATTTTATCCACATAGAAATGAAATATTAATATTTATAAGTCTCATTTCGGCTCGATAATTTGAAGTTAGAGCGAAAAATAATAAAGGAACTGATATAACATTGAACCTGCAAAGGAGTATATTGGAACGTCGAACGTCAAGAATGTCACAAGTGTCTGCATGTCCATTACAGACACATCGACCTCCCATGAAGATTTCTTTAATTGCATAGAAATACTGCAAAGTCATTGAAATTCTTCAAATCTTCTATGAAAATGACTTTATCACTTCTAATTTATTTTCCAGAATTCATAACAATAGCTCATTCTGCCACGTTATCTTTCACTTACGCTTGATTTCTTTCCGAAATCAAGATTTAAAAGTGGATTCAAAATGAAGCTTGTCAGAAATTACTGAACAGTCATGCCAAGTATTCTCATCGCACGATCGAATATAAGAATCTTGGGATTTTCTCCACTGTACAAATAAGTCATTACTTGAGCATTCTTTTTTTGATCTTTCTATATTCAGTAACAAACAAACTAACACGTCGTGTTACAGTAGGATCTCGTCGATTGACATCCATGAGATGGCCATGCAGTGTTTTGGTACGTAGAAGCCTAAGCCGTACATTTGTTGCACGAGTGAAATTTTGAAGAACTTCAGAATGACTGAAGTTGTGCTTTCCCGGACGGTTCTCAAGCAAATTTATCATTATCTAAAAAGATTTTTCGTTCTTTGTACTCGTTCTCATAAGTATTATTAGAAATTCCGAAGTATTCTTACTCTCTTAAAAGATAAAATTTGTCATTGAATTTGAGAAATCAAATATTCATAAAATGTAGAGATTTGAATCATAAGACATTTCTAGTTAAATTCTTCGAAAGAATTCGACCTCTGCATTTTCCATGGGATGAATTCCAGAGAATTCGTGGGTGCATATAACAGTATCATCTTCTAATATTGGTTGAAGTGTATGACGTCCGAACAACTGAAATCAAACTTTCGGAATTTTGCTCGACGATTTTGAATCTGCAGTTTATCAGAATACTAATTAGAAAAAATGGTACGAGAAAAGCCACTAATTATAACATAGTTAAAATTAAACTGACGCGATCGCATTCGGCAGGCGTTTCAGCAAAATATTGCCAAGGCACATAAGTTTTTCCGCCATCGACAGATCTTTCTAGTATCCATGATCCTGGTCGAGGACTATTTGCCATTTGGATCCATACATAAGCCACATGAAATTCCTAAAAAACTAAAATGTCCTAGTTCAATTTTCTCTCAGTTTTTTTGTTATTGAATTCTCAGGATTAATTATTAGGATTGTTCGCAATATCCATCAAATTCAAATCTTTCCACCCTCAAATTATTGTAAATTACTAATCAGCCTTCTTTTCAGATTCAAGTCAGAGAACTCACCGTTTTAAAATTTTTTAAAGCGATTTATCAGCAATGCCACTTACCTGTTCCAGATTGATACTAATGTTAACTTGATTGTATTGCATCCCGCGGCTTAATGGTGGACTCTGCCACCAGGTTGCTCGACCATCAACCATATTTGTTGCTGGATGTGTAAATGAACTATTTGACTGACAAAAATCGCACATTTGCCCACCCTGTAAATCATAATAATATGGATAGTTATGGTTCACTGTTCTGGACTGTAGGAAATTTTGGGAAGATATCAATACAGTAGGAGTGGATATAAATTATTGTAGGAATTGGTGATAAAGAGAAATATTTTCAAAGTCGCTACTTTGCTCAAGTTATTTCCCTCTAAAGCCGATTGAAACTGTCTGCAATAAAACCTTGTCAAAAAGTCTTTTGCTTGCTTGGTAAAAAAAAATCTTACTTGAACAAAAGATTGCTTTTCCATTTTAAGTTCAGCAAAAACGGAAACGCCATCTTCACCGGTACTATATGAATATTGATTTAAAGGAGTATATTGACTTGAACCTGAGAAGCATGAGATTCTATAGAAATTTATAATTTTTACTTTCTTATCTCAGCCATATTATGTATTCTATTGCTTTCCAAGTCTTACATTATCTGTTCATGAGTAATTAAGCGATAATAGAAGATGAAAGTAGATTAAAATTTACCAGCTATCTGACAAAAAATTTCTTTTATCGGCTGTCCGTTTAGCTCACCACATGTTGAGGATGCTTCAATTTTCCTACCAAGTGCCAAATTGGTATACGGTGGTACCAGTACCTGTCCCCAAGTGAAACCCGTTTCTACTGCTACAATGAACAGAAGAAACATGGGTAACATCGCCAATTTTTCTACAACTGACGTTTATACATTGTTAAGAATTTTAGTGTCAAAAGTTCGAAATAATGAGCAAAAAATTTTTTCTCTAAAAGAACATAAAAAATAGTTTCAAGAGAATTGTACAATTTTTTTACTGGACTAGTGACAGTTAATATACTGATAATGATAATTTATTATAATGATAATTAAAATACTGACAATTAATATACTTGATAATTAATATATTTAATACACCTTATATACTGATAACGATAATTAATATATTGGACTAATGACAATATTTTGATAATGACTTTATAGCTAAGCTATTGAAGAAAATACTGTTTTTAAATAATACATCGATAGAGTCTCACAGGAACTGCATACCATTTAGTAAGCTATCAGAAGATTTATCAAATACAAATCGGATCAAAGAAACAGACAGCAAAAGAAAAGATCAAATATGTTTTGAAAAAAACAGACAACAGAAGAAAAAATCAAGAAATGTTTTGAGAAGAAAATCGACAATCTAAATATGTTTGACTAAAGATAAGTTATGTTTAAATTTAAAACAATGGAATTTGAAGATTTAAAATGAAACAGATATTTCTGCATAAATCGTTCTTTGAATTCATGCAAGAGTTCATGCAGAACGAAATTCTTATTTTATATGCAATTAAGCTTGGTTTTTCACCAGTTTTAACAAGCAGTAAAATAATTATACCTATATGAACAAGAATAAAATCTTTGGAATTGACCCAAACCAAAATGTTCTAGGTGCAGAAGACGCTGGAGTTAAGGAAACTTTATAATAAATTTGAATGAAATTATGGAAACATTTTTCACATACAAAAGGGTAAAGATCACCAATCTCCGCCTAACATTAATTGATTTGGAGAACAATCAAGTCGTAGTTCTATCTATGCATATTATCACTATTGCGATTCAATTTTCTTGCAGCGGCAGCATTTTGACTTCTCGAAGCAACTTGAAAGAAAGACGCAATTTATCAAAAATGTTTCCATTAGGAAATATTTTCAGAAAATTCCGATCTTTTTGACTATTTTACATAGATTCTGTTTAAATGTCGATCATGTCAGCCTCATCACATATCTACATTTTATGTACTATAAGGGCAAAGCACTATACTATAAAGGCCACTAAACAAATATATCAACATCATAAAGACGAAGCAAAAATCATTTCATTTAAGTTGTATCGACCATCAATCATAGCTTCAGCTTCATAATCTTAGATTGAAATTACTTCTTATTGCTAATGTGTAGAAATTTCTATGTTTCATATGTGTGTATCGTATGCGTGGTGATCTAGAACTCATACGGAAAGCCAGACATTGGATCTTTATAAAATATTCGACTAACACAATTCCAATTAGCCTATGAATGAATAACAATAAAGTATTCATTCGTTTCCCAAGATATTAGTTAATTACAACATACAAATTCAAACGAAATGTGGTCTAGTATGCATTTTGCTAAAGATTATTCAATCGATTAAAAGGAAAAGCAAGAAGGAAATTCGGTATGAAGGAAAAGATTGGAATTTTGTTCATAAAGCTGCGCTTCAAATTATCAGCCACAAGTAGGAAAAATATACAACAGGCATATATGTTCCGAATGAAACATTTTTAAAAATTCGTTCATATATTCACAATGCATTATACACGATTTGTGTTGTGCAATAATATTTCTCCTTTCAAGAATAATTTGATCTCTAATATTCTAAAATCAGCTTATATATAATATCCTACACATATTCCGCAATAACCGGATAAATTTGCACTTTGCGTAGTTGACAAAAGCTTTTTTTCTTGAAATTTTCTGATATAAAATTGACAAATTAATAACTAAATTAAAGTAATCATAAAATCAATAAATAAAATCAAATTGACAAGGAAAAAAGTGTAAATTAATAAGAGATAAGAGTAATAAAATCGGAATCCTATAGAATAATGATCAAAGCGAACACTGTTGCGTAAAATTTGGAGTGCATTCATAATTATTTGCAGATTTTTTAAGTTCTCTTCTCACAAAAGATTTTTTTCAAGAATTCATGAATTCCGAAATGTGGAAAAAGTTTCAGAAAAAAGACCAATGAAGGCACTCTGCTCTCTAATATGAAGGCATATATGAAATTGGAGGAGTCGGAAATGATGACAATGAAATAAATGGATTGATTATTCGAAGGAAAGGACAGTTGATAAGAGCACAGCTGAAATAGATGAGGTGAGTGACCCGCGGAGCACAGTTGAGGTCGAATGAAGAATCACCTTACATACCCTCCTACCCTTAATAGACGTCATATATCAACAATGATGCTACTAGCTCTCTGCTATGTTACAAGTTGATCGCTCCAGACTGTGCACATCATTTTTAAATAGTTACAGATCGGACTAGCTGATTTATGGTCTTTCAGCTAGCCATACTAGTAACTCGTGACTTGGCTTTTGAACAAATAAAAAATGAAATCCAAAGACTTACTTCGTAGAATAGCAAGAAAGTGACAAGAAAGTAAGTTAAATCAAGATTCATTCCGAATGCTCGCAGAAATACTTTTTTATACATATTTTACAAGTTATTTTACTTCCCGAGATATAGCTTTGCCTGATAAACAATGATAAATTGATTGCCGAAACCAAAATTGAATATTCTCCAACTATGCATGTAAGAGCCGCAAACTGGCTTTCAGTCCTGTTTATGAATCACTTAAGATATTGAATTTAAACTTAAAATACATTTGCAGTAACGAAAAGAAAGAAACCATGAATTTCAAATATTGTTTCGCATAACTCAGACAAAAAAAAAAAAAGAGAAACTTTCAACAAAATATTAGCTAATACGTCAGATACTTGACAATCGTATGATGGATGTGAAAGTTGACTAAGTGCTACAACAAGCAAAAACTTTGTCCTTAAATAACAGAAGCGAAATGAAACGGGATAGGATGTTGATTGGAAACGTAAGTTTTTTGTTTATAGTAATGTTGGAATGAAAGATACTGTAGAAGACAAATTCTTGCATAGTCTCATTGCTGATACGCTATCGCCGGTCTATCTACTTCGGTTTTCCAATAGTTTTTTTGTTGAAGAGGACTGGTAGTTTATACATGAGTATCCACTTTGTTTACATTTTGCGTATAAAAGATAATTTTACGTACTGTAACTCATTCCGTATTGTTCAAATGCTGCAAATAGTTTTAACTTTGGAAACTTCCCCGATAATGAAATATTGAATAACTACTATGATTATAAATTTGCAACAGTTCTCTCTGATGAAACACTTCAAAATTGTATGACGATAAGTCGAAAGGAACTGTTTCAATTCTCTGCAGAATTTGCATCATTTTTTTTTCATTTTCTGTTGCATATTTATCATTTTTTGCCAAAGCACAATTTCACTATCATCTTTCGCTTTTAATATTAGACAAGAACAAATTCCTTGTCAGTCTGAACTTTGCTTGTTTTAAGTAGTATGCGCTAATTTATTAGCTTCCGTAACAATATGCTGCAACTAACAGTCGAATCTTCATTCAAAAAATCTGCCTTTGAGAAACTATAACTTCTGACGAAGTGCAGAAGATTCGACTTTTATATTCACCAGGAACAGGTGTTTCATTAAAATTTTTTTTTTTTTCTTTATGTAGCGTTTCTTTCTGAAAAATATTTTTACTTAATATTTATACTATTAATGAAACATAAATTTTAATGAATTCGATATTGTCCTCATAAAACCTACTATTCGTAAACTCAGTTTTTGGAGGTTGATATATGCACCTTCTTCAAAATATCTGACTTTTGCATCTTCACTTCCATTGCTTCATTCTTCTACTGCCTTTTTTGATCAGGTGCACTGTTCTATAATCTATTTTTTTCTTGTCTTGAGTCACTTCCTTTGATTCGAAAGATTCAGATTCTTTCCTTCAACGCTTGTTTAAAAATATTTCAAATAATTTCCCGTCGTTAGCAAAACTTATCACTGTTCTAAATACTTCACCTGAAAACTAAAATTCTTTTTTATTTCAGATATCTGGCTTTTCTTTTATACTCTTACACTTCCATGTTTTGCTTCGAAATAGCATATTCCGTAATTTGCTCCTAACCTCTAGCATTTTCCAAGTAGTATGCATAAAATAACCAACTAAAATCCTGATGATAAAATTATGAATTTGCACCCATTAATCCAACTTCTTCAAATCAAAATCAGGAATCCGGTTGAAGAAAGAAACAACAGTGGATGTTTATCCTTTACTGCATTAGAGATAAAGGTTAACAGTGGTCATGCAAAATTTCACAATGAACTGACAGATTCGATGATCTTGTGAAAAACACAACTGAAATTTCTAACCAGCATCATTTCCTAGTGCATATTAGGTATTCCAATTCTATCATCTGGTAGATATCATCCTACTTCCTCATTTAAATGATTAAATAGGGTAAATAAATACACGGATGCTGTTCATCAGGCCAAAAGTTCAGTGACATAACGTAAAGAGGTAAAAGAGGATTCTTGTACCTTATTATTTCTTACACCCAAGAACTGTGTTCGAGCAAGAGTATATTTTAAAATGAATATTTGGTCGTCTTTTTTTAATTTCAGGTCTTTGTTTCTAATGTAACTAACAAGACTCATCATTCCCAAGTATTACCAAATAACTGCAATTTTCCACAGAATGAACTCACTGTCATAGTAAATGCTTCCTCACTTTCACTTCTCTCTTTTCTGACACAAACAAGGATCTATAGAAAATTTTTAATATAAAACATTTCTCTATTAAGAGATCCAATAGTAACAGTTTAATAATAAATTTACTACATTGTCAATTTCTGTATTTTAAACTGTTAAACATCGCCCTCCTCCTAATTTAAACAACAGACAATCTTTCATTCCACCAAACTTAATTGTAAGTTACCTTATCCATCAATAAGTAGTAAAAGCAGAGAGAAATCTAAAAGCCATTCTAACTAAGGAGTCATAAATAGCCATATCACCATGTGGATGATATTCCCCGTTACATCTCCAACTATACGAGCAGCCTTTTTATATGGCTCACCAGCATTATATTTTATGCTCGAACCTACAAAATACCTGTAAAGGAGGACATCACTGCCGCAAACAGAATTGAACTTTTTGACCAACCTACCACTTACTCCACCTTAAAACAATCTTCCCGCTGACTTACATAGACTAAATCAATCTCAAACAACAGCTTAAAAGTTTTTGATTCTCTGATACTGATTTCCTGCCTACCTTATACCTTATATAAAATCCATGTTTTGATTTAAGTGTTAAGCTCTACTGACAATCTTGTCGTTCCTGAAATTCAAGCTTGGGTACACTCTTTCAACATGAATGGTACATCGTATCATTCTAGCTCCTAAAAGTGAAAATAAAAGACCTAGTCCAACCCAGCCCCTCCCAACGAACAGCTTGGAGACCGAGAAGTCATCCTGAAACCAGATTAAAAAAAGACTTCAATCAATTTCAACACACCACACCCTTCTCAGGAGATTTCCGAAAGCGAACTGGTCTTTGCGACAAACACTGTCACAAATTAACGTCTTACGAACTCATAGTAAACATCAAAAGACTTTTGTTTCCTAAATTTTCACACAGACAAAACTTCACTGGTTTGTTGAAAAAAGCTTAAAGCACACAGCATCTCAAAACCGCTATTCAGAAAACTTTCCAGCACACTTGACAGCAACCTAACAATTCCGCACATAATTATCACAAACTTCGCAATTGTCATTCATTGAGCCCATTAGAAAAACCCTTGTTTTATATTATTATGATATTATCAACTAATCCTTCAGCAGCAAAGTTTCGCCCTTCAGTACAATGTGGATTTCAAGATCATTTTACACGCACTTTTTTTTTCGCACTATAACTGCTCAGATACTGTCAGTGGAACCACTACAATGATACACCCGATGGAAAATGACGAAACACTTATATGCAACGTCCTGAAAATATTTCTTGAGAATGTGGTTTACAAATTTCCTATTGATAAAACCGTATTTTTAGGAAGCTATCTATGTAAATATTAGAAAACTACTTGCAGGACTCATCTCTTTCCCTAGAAAATATCTGCAAGTAAATCAGAAAATTGACATTTAAAAAATTAGAAAAAAATTAACATTTGAAAAAAAAATTTTAAATTAACATTTTCATAACAATAGAAGCAGCATTTGGAAAATAACAGGTTGTAATACAATTATTTCTACAATGCAAATGTAGTCCAGTACAAATATAAATTACATAAGAAATATACGAACAAAATAGAAACCATATATATTTGCCAACGGAATCAACCAGCTCTGCTCTTTGGGAAAATGTTTATATCGTGGGAATAGCTAGCAAAAATAATGTATGAATGTAGCAGTGACTGTCGTCCACGGGAAGTTTTTTAAAGACATATTAATATCAAAGTAAATACTAAAACATACTTCTTTGGTGTTCTATTTCATTTTGGTATATCTCTTATTTTATGAAGTAAACAAACTGAGAAGACAAATTCAATCTTTCACAATTAACAATAAAATATCAGAAAAACATTCCCGCTACACCTCCCATTTCTTGTTGTTCTTTAACAAATATTTCAAAATATTGGTATATTATTGTTACTGCCAATAAGATGCCAGTACCGCTGCCAATCGCACCTTAAAATAAAATCTAGATTTGATACACATAAAAATATATTAATCAATGACTTAAAATTATACTAAAGTGAGAAAAACAAGTTTTATTTGGGAAAGAGGTGTATAATATTTGTAGCAAAAAGTCAAAATATAATCCCAAAAAGCAAAAAAAAAAAAAAAAATCGACTAATCTTTGGGGTTATTACAAAACTACAAACATTAGTAGCGAGTAGTAATAAGACAAGCAGTAAAAGAAGCCCTGTTTCTTCGTTTAGAAACTAAATTTAAGCAAGGAGCTAAAAATTCACCCTTCCAGAAGACTTCAGTAGATGATAAATGCTCAAACAAGAAACAATACTGGAAGTGAATTTTCCCACTATATATTTAATATAATTATTAAAAAAATAACCAATCACCCATAAAATCAGCAGTAACTGATAAAGCCCCAATACACAAACCACCAAATGCAGCTGCTGTCGGAATGTATCGATTCAACTCATGAATCATTGATTTCTCACGATGGCCTCTCATTACCATTTGCTGTTCTTTTAATTGCTTTGCAACCTAAACTATCGGAAAATAGAGTAAGAGTAAAAATAGAACAATGTAATGCAGTGCAACCATGTATCCAATAAAAACCCTACATGTGAAAACCTCAGGATTCCACTTACATCTTTAGCGCTACTCCCAGACACGTCTATCCATGTTTTCGAGAAGAATGCACATGAACCTAACATGAAAACAATGTATACAACGCAGTGCATGGGATCCTCAATTACATGTGCCAGCGTTTCTGGAGGTGATAAGTAATAACAAATGCCACCCGTTGGATAACTTCGATAGCCACCAGCATCCGACCACGTACCTAACAAATTGACCAGGATATTGCCGCCAAATTTTGCTGCCAACATCTGAATTTCATGAATACATTCTTCAAAAAATATTCTACAAAAAAACTCTCTGTTTCAACTATTACAATGTGAATTAGCCAGTAGAAGCATAAAATTCAAAACTATTACATGCAAAACTAGCAGAATCAATTATGTATTTCCATTAGAAAATCTTGCAAAAATAGACTGAGTATAAACTAAACTGTCAAAAATACCAGCCTAGATTAATTAACTCATGAAATCGAAAAATGAAGCTTCATGTGTAAAGCTCCATTAAGAATAATTGTCTAAAGCCAAATGAGAATATTTTTAATCATCGATAAAAGGATATATAATTTCATGAACATTCTAAAAATTGAAATAATGTTATTCCAATCAGACTGCAATAAAATATGAATAAAACTGTATTGTAAATTTAAATGAAACGTTTTTTTACCTGTGAAATTACATACAAATTAGATACGAGAGCAGATTGCAGGATAATTGGAATATTGGATGTATAGAAAAGTTTGATTGGATAAGAACTATACTGTCCACGATACCGGGCACTCTTGATTGGCAAGTCAACTCGGAATCCCTAGAAAGAATACATCTGGTTGTAACGTAACTATAACGAACACTTCCGAATATATAAATTATCATAAAAATCAGCATAAAAATGTAAATTAATATTTTCAATGAAATAATTTCAAAAATGCAGAAAATTATGCGACCAAACTTGCAAAAAACATTAACTAACTTGAAAGTATATGACTACAGCAAATACAAGTACTGTAGCCATTAAGTTCATCAGATTTGGCAAGTTTGGTCGATAAAATGCTTCACGCAAAGCTCGAATTTTATCGTTCCGAGTAGCAAGCAAATGGAAAAGTGCAATGATAGCACCTTCAAATTCGGTGCCTCGACCGGTATTCAATGTAGCTGGTGAAAAAGCTTTCCAGACAATCGTTTCACAAATGTTTGTTGCGATGAACAATGAAATACCCGAGCCTAGTCCATATCCTTTCTTAAAAATGAGATCAATTAAGTGACTCCAAAAATCTGCGTATCACACGCTAAACTGTAATTACGGATTGGCAAACATTTACGTATTACAGCATTTTTGGAGATACGAATTTGAAGAAGTACTGTTTAGATTATTAAATCATTCACAAACATGTTTCTAATAGAGTCTTTAACAGATTCTTCTCCAACCATCAATTCCAAATCACTAATTAAGTTGAACAATAGTTTCTACTCTATAAGTGCATTGAGTAAAACATATTTCATGTCGGACTTAGGAATATGTTTTCCATAATTTTTGATATACCGACTTATACTTATCTAATATTGTGTATAAACTTAGCCATATTCATCAATATTCAATAAGAGGACTTACGCAGAATCGCGTTATTTGGTTCGACTAAGTTGCTGCCCTAACAATCCAGAAATGTGTTCAATCTGTTAAGAAAAAAGTACAGAAAAACATTCCCTACAACAAATATTGACAAAGGAATCGTTCTATATACCTGCAACAATTCATCCAGAAGTAAAACAATCAGACCAGCTACAACAAGCTGAATAACAATAAGCAAACAGATACCAGCACCAATTTCCGTAGGATCTCCATATAAACCAGATGCCACATAAACAATGGCTTGTCCAATCGTGATTACCATACCAAATACTGAAAGCGAAGTAACTGATGATAATGAATGAAATACTATTTACAATGCTAAGATGAGATAGACGGTGGAATAAGCAAGCATGATTCTTCATGCTCTATGATTACGCTAGAATGACTTTCTCTTGATGGTTCGAGAAAGTTAATGAAAAATACCAATGATGATCTATTGAAAAAATTTTGTGCACAAACATTTCTGAGCGCCGTTGAAAAGTGCGCGTTCCTTTGGAGTGTCTCCCACTTCAATGATTTTCGCGCCTGCTAATAACTGCATTATTAGACCAGAAGTTACAATAGGAGAAATACCAAGCTCCATAAGTGTTCCTCTGTTTGAGGCCAAAATTACCCGAAGCCAGTAAAACGGATCTGCACTGTCTGTCGACATAATACCTAAAAGAAGCACCAAGAAATGTACTCTACCGAAACATCCATCGGGTAAAATTTAGAACTGCGATGTATAATTGCAGCAACTATTTATATATCATCAAATTACGCAGTTATCAATCACATTTCATTTTTTTAACAATACATTGTTATTTATAAGTAGCTCTAATTACAGTTGAATATAAAGAAAATCACATACCAAATAAAGGTATTTGGCAGCAAACAAGAAATACAAATAACGTAATTGCTGTCCATAACATCTTTTCACGAAATTGAATTTTCCTTTCAGGCTTTGAAACTTCCGGCACGAAACCGCAAAACGGCTTCACAAATTCCAAAAATTTTACTAAAACCGAACGAATGAATAAAATACATTACACATACATTGCTTAGAACTTTGGAAATTTTGAAATTATAGGTAAAAGAAAGTAAGCGAATTATGGGAATTTTGAAATAATAGGTAAAAGGAAGTAAGTGAATTATAGCCTTGCTTCTTCTAATCAAATCACTTCGAGATTCATTTTTTCAGAAATTTGCAGTTACAGTTTTCTTTTCTTTTTTTTGATTAAATTGTGATAGCAAAATTTTAAATAAATTGATATAAATGGCAGTACTGGAGCTCTCAAAGATTTAGAAATAAGAAGGAAAGCACATAAAAGAAAACATCGTTCACGAAAACATACTGAACTGGCGTTACAGCCCAATTTCTTATCTCACTTGCATATCCGAATGAAAAAGTTTTTCTTCCATTTTAAAAGCACTACTTATATATGTTGGTAACGGTTGGAAGGTTCATTTAACCTTTCACAGAGTTACATTTTCTTACGATGAGTTCCGCAGGATATCATTAAGTTCTTAGCGGCTTAGAATGTGCGCCATGCCAGATTTCCAATGAAGCCAACTATATTATACATGTGAAAATTTAAGCAGAAAAAGAAGTTGCAATACTTACTTCCCATTGTGGACCGGAGAAGCTAAGTGAAGACAGCAAAACTAGACGAAAATAAAACGTCTGCTATGCGATCAAAAACAGTTCTCCCAACACTCACCGACAAGAGCGTAACTCCCTATTCCCTGAATATGCCGTCCTTAAATGCACTTTTACTCAAAAAGTGCTGTCCTGAAAATACACGCTATTTGGGAAGTGATTCATTATTATCAGGAGAATCCCCGCACCACAAAGACTATCGCCGGATGCTCCCACACCACCATCCTACGCCATCCCACTTATCCAAATAGTATAACCACCCCCAAAATTCCGGCGCAACAATACACTCCCACACAGTTATTTCATATTGTGCCTGCAAAAAACTGCAAAATTCTCACTGCGATGAGTCTGCTGCAGCCATATATTCAGGCACGAATGAGGGCGTGAACTGACACGTGTGACACGTGGAAGATGGGCGAATGTACACCTAACAATGTGACAGTGACGCAGCGAAAACAAGTTTTCAGAGAGTACTTCACCTGCAATTTTTTATGTGACGCTAGCATTGCTTTGAAATAAACGACTCAATGAGCATTTCGTCGTAGAAGAACGTTTGTTGATGAAAACGACGTGGATTCACAGCATACTTTTTATAGCAGAATCCTAATTAAAAAGACATTACCTCTGCCTGATCTAGCTTGAAATTTATGTTCTGTTCTCCAACGTTGCTTGTTTGAATCGGAAAGAATGTTCAGGTGGAATTTTGTAAAGGATGGGATCAGGAAATGACTCACATCAAATATCACATTAAATTTTTGTCTGGGAAATCAAGCTAAAGACTTACTCCATGAATGGCAGCACTAGCCGACAAAAGCTAGGTGATTTGTGTAATTATTGATTTGGTCAGAGGATGAATTCAGTGAGATGAATCAACAAAGGGTATCATCTCTCAAAACTCAGTGTTGTCTGTCTTGCATTTGTAGTTTCACAGTACGGAAGTGTGAATGAAAATTCAATGCAGTCTCAATCATTCAATGTATTCAAGCGAGACAGTGACATACAAATCCGTCTACTGTGGAAGCAGATGGAGCGGTTAGTTACCCAACACAGCCCTGATATAAGTTTACTCGAAAGGAATTTTCGAATTAGATTTTAATCCCTGTTACTGCTATCGAAGTCTTTATTTTCAAACATCAAATCAGCCATACAGTCAGCTATGCTTCTTCCATTTTCATCATTCTATTTCTAATTGCCACTGTAGAAGCTTTACCACTTTAATTTTGTACTAATAGATTTCATTCTCATCATCTCACATACTGGCGATATTTATTCTCTGATTTTGGGATTTTCAAGAAGACATCGAAGTGAGCACTCCCGTGAGGACTACTTCGAAATAATTTTCCACTTCAAGTATATGTTCTATTGGTGTATTCAGATTTTCTCTACCTAGCTGGATCTTTAATCTCTCTCCTGACATTACATAAAGTGACCCTTATTCTACTGGTTGAAGTTGTTAATACATGGAAATACTAGCAGAAACGTTGAAACAACGTATGTGATTTATTCTGTGTGTGATGGATGTGCTGCAAAAGCTACATTGATGTACTGGATTCTCGACTATCAACTGCTGGTTCTATACATTAAATCTGACTTCAGAAATGATTTTATTTATCCCATTCCCTTTAGATACTCATTTTTACAACAATAACAACAAACAGTTACGATATTAATCGTTCATAAATGCCGCAACACTGTAAAGTTCTTCAGATGTTTCTATCATTTTCTTTGCAAATATCTATATTTTCAGTCGATATATATTCACCACCGGATTAGAGTACTTTTCTTAATGTACTTTTCGTTTGACTTTATCTTCCGAAACTCCTTTGGTGGCAAAGTATTTTTCGAGCTCAAGACAAACATTGTTAAAGCAATATCCAAGTAATAGGATATGCACAGCTACCGCATAATAAGTGAATGGTCTGAAATCAATTTCTAGAATGTATTTTAGATTATCGTGAATTAAAATCCTCTTTGCTTGCATAGCTGCAAATTCTTGCTATTCTTTATTGTTAATCAAGAAAAGTTTAGGATTCGGGATGATGTTCAGCAACAGCTGCTGGAAAAATATTTGGTTCTGCTAGGAATTCGGAAGACTTGTAAAAAAGCAAATTTTGTTATGTCTATTTGGAAAAAACACTGAAACACTACCTGTCGGGTAAACTTATGGTAAGTCGTAAAAGTCTACCAATTACACTCACAAGCAAGCGTTTAAAAATAATAATTCCGATTTCGTTTCGACTGAGAAAGAAAAATACACCAAAGACTCCTGGAATAAAATTTTTTACACTATTGTCGAAGCACACCTGATGATCACCAATTTGGCCACTGACAAATTTATTTAATTTCCGGCTTACGCTGCGTCAAATCTATACGTACGGGTTGTCTGTGTCTATTCCTGCTTTAATTTTTAAACTGCAATTCTACTCCAGTTTTACGTAACAGATATCATTATGTGAAAGATACTACTCGGTGGCAGCCAGTTTTTGTTCAAATTGTTGGCAAGTTAATTCTTTTTAAGTTGTTCCCCAATTCTAAATTGCTGAGTAGTATTTAACCCTATTTTTTGTTAGAAGCAATTAGAATGATATCATTGAATGCAGAAAGGAAATTTTACCGCACGCAGCAGTAGCTATCATTGAAGTTGCAATAAGTCGTCGTTCTCCTTTTGGCCCCAAAAAGTTTCGGATCTTATTGTAGAAAGTAGTTTTGGATATTGCTGCTCCAACCCATTCCATGCATATTTCAATAGTATTAAGTAAAATCCAGTAAAAATAATTCGAAGAAGTCCCGTGCCACGCAAATACAAAGAGAAATACAGTTAGTAATGCTGCGAGACGACGTAATGAAAAGTATTTGCTGCTTGGATCACCTGATACTGGTATATATACCTGGAAAACAAAGCTTATTCGAAAGAAGTAGAACTGTGTCCACCAAGAACAGGATTGCCTTAACCAAAATTGGACATGAATCTTCCCTCTAATGGCTATGAAACGCTGAAATTAGATCAGAGCACCTGTCTTTTGAGGAATTCATAAAGGCCTCTGTCGAAATTGCGCCACATTTGTGAATAATTGCTGATACGGGATATACAAGCGGGTCCTGCTGGAGGTTTCATACCATCAGCAGAAGCAAACCAAGATGGAATTCCGAATAACAACAAGTACTTCATGTAAAACAATTTGCCATTTACATATGCTACACTCGCTACTATAATATAACGACTGTAATTAATTAATTGTAGTTATAATTTGTAATTATGTTCATAATCACAATAACATAATAACGATTATTACAATAATAACAACAGCAATGATCACGATGATAATGAAATAGTCGTAATAGCAATAATTAATAATGGTAATAATTATAAATAATAGCATTTTCAATATTAATTTGTAAATATGCTTGTCCTTCATGTTCTTACTACGTGGTCAGTTACTAGCATCCAATCAAATTAGTTAATAAGGGGTACAAAGCAAAGGTAATAAAAGATAAATCTCTGATTGTTAATCAACAAATGTAAAATTGAGTTGTACGTGAAACTTACATTCATATTCATGGAGAGTATTGAATAAAGCTGGATTGGTGACAAAAAGTGCATGAACATGGATGACATGCAATATTACTTCGAATAGTATAAACCAGGCTATAATTCGTACTAAGCGTAGCAGCAAAGCTCTGAAAAGATTGCAACTTTATCTTTTACTTTACCTATATTAAACTATATGTCACTATCTTCAAAAAGATCAGAGAGTGAAAAACATCACGCGGTTCGAGAAGAATGTAACAAACAAATTTCTTTTTTCTGACATGTAATTAAATTATGCTGTATTCTAGTTTAAAAAATATATCAAAGCATGAAAAATGACTAAATATCGGATTTGCATGTATTAGACGCTAATTTCTCTTGCAAGGATTCTAAAATTCATGAATCTTTCTATTCAGAATGGCCGAATAAGTTCGTGTCTCATATTAAAATAAGATCTGTTAGGGACACCTATACTTTCGAAATTCTGGCATCCTTTCATTGTATTTGAAAGTTATGTATTTAAAAAAGTTTTTTTTCCATAATAACGAATAAAAGAGTAGCAAATAATGGCATGAATACTAGCAGATATTGTTTCAAATCTTTCGAGTCAGATGAAGCGGTCATTGTCATTAAAAAGTATATAGCAACTTCTCAACCAATGATTTTCAAAATGCTATCTGTACTACTTTCAAATGCACTGTAGTCTTTGTAATCTTTTGGGGCTAGAAAATCGTTTAAAGCCCTTTTTTGTTAAACAATTATGATAAAAACGGTCTGTCTTCAATCAGTATCGGTGGATGAGTAAAAGTGTACATTCATCCAAGTTGGAAAACATGCATTTAGAAGTTATGCTGAATTTTCCTTTCTTTTTTTTTTTAAATTAACATTCGTTGATTTTTCCTTGTTATCGCTCCCTACTCCTATTATAATTAAACTGTATGTTATTTACAAAAACTGAGCCTTTGTGATTCAAATTGTTTTCCAATAACCCATTACCGTGACGATACTTTCTTTGTCAAAAGCTTTTTTTCTAATCTTCTGAAAACATTGCCAACGTTACTGAAATGTAAATCTTTTTGATTTATACACGCAAAATGATGTAAAATTTGTGAGTCGTTAATTTTTTAACTGTTGTTTACGGTGTAAAAATCACTGATTGTTTAAACAGTTCGAGAATTTGGCATAGGTTAGTTACTAGCTGAAAGTTACAATTTTCTCAAATTAGCTAAGCTTTACTTCTTTTTTGGATTGAAAATCTTTCTTCCATATAGTTGTTTACTTAACTGCCGAGAAAAAATGGATTTAGAGAAAAAATTGATAATAACCTGTAATTTATGCATTTCGAGCGACCGTTTTCAATCTCCGCCATTTCGACATCAAAATCATTGAATAAAACAATTAGTGTAATTGAGTACGGCGGGTAAAATATGTATTGAGTATAACGAATAAATAAGGATGAACTGAAGCTTATACCCTTCGTTCGTGATAAATAAATGCAAAAATTAAGAATCTGTAAAATAAACACGTCATTTAAAGAATAAACATCTTTAAATTTCTAAAAAGGCTCCCAAAAGTTTAAGACAGATGAAGACAATAATTTAAATAATAAATAGGCAAAAACGCTAACCTTTATAGCGCTATAAAGATAATAATTAAACTCTCTGAAATAGACATCTTCTGTTCTACTGAAATAAGCGATTGAATTGATTTTGACTATGAATATTATAACGACAAGCCAAGAAAACAATTCATTGCGCCAATAGTTTGTTAAAATACCAATTACGACGGCTAGCATGAACACAGTTATAACGCAAGTGACACTGAAATTCATTTCTTTTTTACAATATTTAACTAAATAGGAATCCAAACATAATTTTCGTCACTAAGTTCTCACTATATTTTCGATGTGAATTCGAAAAATGATCTCGCAAATTTAAAACTGGAAAATTTTAAAAAAGTTTTTTTAGTCGACTGTCTAACCTTGTGAAGAAGATCTCTGCAAAAATCCAAAAAATCAACAACAAATACTGCGATAACTGTTTTGGTAGGAGAACTGGACAAATTTTGAACAGCACTGCAACAAACATTAAATTGATGCAGTTTTGACAACTTCCATTGAATGGTATATAAACAAAAAAGAAAGATTAGAAGTGTGTTGTTGAGACAGGCTCGATTACCCATGTGTAAAATATTTATAATCAGTATTCGGCCTAACGATCTGCTATAATAAGTCCATTCAAAATCGGCAATATCTTTTTTATAACCACTTATATATCTGAAATTATGCGTCATTGAAATGAATAATGAAATCTATGTTGCTTCTGGATTTTAAAGATTTATAACGGTTGATATGAATAACTTTGACTTCCTCATACAAGTTTTTTATTTCACTGTATCCTAACCATCGGTGAGAGGACAAAAAAGCTTCGCAATGAATTAGATTGCAGATGAAGGTAGAGTGCACCGGTACTTAATACTTCAATTTCTCATTCTTCAACAGAGTGGCCATTTTGCTGATGAAAAATTTTCCATTAAAGAGAAGAATTCAAGTTTTGCACTTCAAAATCATACTCGCTAGCTTTCAGAACTAATTTGTCGCGAAAATTGAACGTGACATTCCACGCGATATAAAATGCCGCTAAGGAATGTGATATCCAAACCAAAAAATAAAGTGTAATTTCGATCGTTGGTAAGCAAGCTACCATACTTCTCCTGTTTGACATCGTTGATAATATCCAATATCGAATTATTTATTCATCTACTATTTCACTGTAACACACATGCAGCAATAAAGATTATTTTATAGACAAAAGCAAAATAATACGAATCGAAAAATCGTTTTAAATCATTCCCAGTTTTATTTAATTTGCAAGATAACGAACTCACATTGCTGCGATTTTTTTTTTTTCCAATAAAATTTAAAGCATGCTGGAAGGAAATGTGTTCATAACTACTTTTAAACTAATGAAAGTTCAAAATCTAATTTCATTGTTTTCGAGAGTGATTAAAATATGAGTATGTATTTATTTTCATAAAAATTCTCTCCAGTCACTTAAAGTTTCTTATGACCCAAATTTTGGAGTGTCGAGGTTGTATTCAATCCCGAAGCTCCAAAATGCCCTCAACATAAAATAGTAGACCAAATTATGGCTCACTTAATTGTATTGTTTGGCTCCAATTTCTAAAAATATCGTGTAATTGTATCACTGAATGTTACCATGTGTCTGTACCAACTATATCATAGTAACGATTGATACCATTATAACCTATGATATATATATAACTAATCTAATAATCAATGCGTCCTATTGTGATTGAGTTGATGCAAGAAAAGATAATTGCTTTTTTTAAAAAGTAAAGATGTAAGATTATTGGATGGAAGATCAAGCAATTAATTCGAATGAATACAAATCTAATGGAATAATCGAATCTAATGGAATTGGAGTGGGAAAAAAGCGCATTGAAATGCCAATGATAAATAAAAACGCCCTTCTCTTAGACAGGCGACAATAAAAGCAGCTGTGGGCTCGACAATTGAAGAATATATTATTACAGGGAATGACTCACTGAGTAAAGCAAATTGTTGGCATTTAATGCGATGGCATCTGAAAATTCATAGTCTATTGAAAGCGCAAATGCTAGTGGAGTATATTTGACCGAAAGTGATGGATGAGTGACATGACAGTCAATTATTCTGAAGTTAAGTGCAAAGTGCAGTAGTTAGCATCTCATTTGACCATTCTTACTATTTTAATGATTCCCTCAAAAACAATGCATTGTGAGCCGCAGTGATGATTTTCCTGATAATGCATTATTCCTACATATTCGTTGTTCTAAATCCATGGATTGACTTTGTTAAATTTGATGACAGCTTCTCGAAGCCGTTTTGATCCATTCTTCTTATGTTATCTGTCGAATGAATTTCGATAGTTTTGTTTTCTGAAAGACTTCAAACAATCCGCGATGATTATTTCATCGATTTCCAATTATCAGTCACAAGGAATGGAAATGTTGCTCATAGGTTTTAATATATAACATTGAAATCGTTCACCATCTTCATAGTCCAAGCATTTTCACTCAAAATTTAGTCTCTAAACAGAATTTATTCCTTCATTGTATTTTTAAATTAATTTTATGAATACTTAATCAAATTACCCATTTCTTTAACAAATGTTAAATACGTTAAATATCATTAATGATATTACTTCCAAAAGTATATAGACATGTAGTCTGGGACATTTCCTCCTATAATGGAAAATAATTCAAATGTCAATCGCTTATGTTATGAACTCTCTTAAAATTCATTAAACAAATAGAAGCTATCAACAAATATATAAGTTACAATAGTTGTTTTAGATATCGTACAAATGTGGAAAATAGAGAATTGACATATTATAGCAAGCAGCAGAAAACAAGTTGTTGTGGACCTATTGTTTAAAAGAACGAAGTTGTAAAAATACAAGAGGCTGAATTTCAGCTTCGTTTTTTATTTCACCAATTTACAGTGTAAAAGAAAATTCGTTTGTAGGTCATTTCAATCACTAATATTTACAACAAAGATGTTTACTCTGATGTCAAATATATGTCAAATACAGCAGGTAATGTCACAAGAATCATGTCTACCATCTTGCTTATTACAGGTGTCTGCGTCATCACGCATAGACAATGTATTAAATAATGAACTGCAAACAACAAACTGCAAGTCGTGCCGATAAATAAATGCCGAAAGATTAGATAATGAATGTTAATAAAATGGGTCATTTGGAAGTCGATCGAAGATATGCATCAGAACAAATGAATCATGCGGATCAAACTACTTGCTCTAGCATCGTTAAGTACCAACAGATGAAAGCAACGAAAACAGTCATGCTACCATTTGGCTGTTTTCAAAATAAACGAAAGTCTAAAATTTTTTTAACACTAAAAAGGACATCTTTGAAGATTTGTCGAAAGATTATACCGAAAAGTTACATAAATTCATACTTGAAACTTAATATCAAAATAAAACTAACCTTACTATGTGAAATATGTAGCCAATATCCTGTATTATCAAATTAATCTAAATACTTTAATATAGAAGTAGGTAAATGGAATTTTATGTCTGATTGATAAAGCAAATGGGACAATCTTCTTTTCGTAATTTTTGTTTGGAAAAACGACCCATATTTTTCATCTGTTTAATGAAATATCTAGGGTGATTTATGAACGAATTTGTGATTGGAACTTCGCTGTAAACAAGATTTAATTTAGATGTAAAATAAGCAAGAATGATAAGTGATAATAAATTGGGAACAGATCAAGTTTAAGCGATATAAATTCATCTCGAACGTTTTTAGTCGAATCACATTCTCATGCCGATTGCTTTAAACCACCGACAGCATAAGAGCATAAAGAGAAAACTTATTGAAACAGTACTTGTCCAAATTGTTAAGCCCTGCTGTAAACCAGCAGTGTCAAATATAAATGATATCCATTTCAGCTTAAATCAGTTCTCTTTGAAATGAGTTCTCACTTTATCAATCATGAAGTGTATTTGACAGTCTCATTGATGCCATATTTGGAAGTAGACTAACACATAGCAAAGAATAAACGTATCAATAAATTACATGCTGAAGTGAGTTACTTCCTAGAAGGTTAATAAACAATTGGTCTAAGGGAATTTGAGCTTACTGCAAAATAGTGAAACAATTCCAGCTATTTTAACAATGCAGGATAATGAATTCTGATTTCTGTGGGTTTTGATTTCCTCTTTTAATGGTCGCAATTACATTTAGAGTACAAATCCGAAAATTTCTGTTAAAAAACTATTGATACATGGCTTTCTCTATGAGTAGAGGATTTGCTACAGTTTAAATATATTCAACACATAGTGTTGAATATATTTAGCTGAACAGATAGACACAATAACTTCATAATAACCTAATCCATCTATTACATTCTCCATTCATAACATCACACGTATATAGACAATTTCAAATTATAATATTGCTACATAATAAAAACTTTGATTCAATCCAGAATCTACACAGGATTAGAGGCAGATGCATTGACTTGAAATGTGTGCAGTTAATGCTAGCCCAAAGTTTTGACTGACAAAACAGAGATAGATTATGTCAGAATGGTGAGTTCATAACGCAGCCAAGTAGCGTAAATTGAGACATGTAAGAAAGGGCTGGCTCATATTTAAGAGAAGACTTATACTTATATTTAAGGGAAATTTAAGGAGAACCAATGAAGGAAGCATGATAGATAAACCATACACTGATGTGAGTATAATACTTCTCTTATTAGAAGTAGAAAATGGAAGGAAGAAATTTAAATTATCAATCGAATGAAAATCTTCGTAAAAACGTTATGAAGTATGAAATAATCAGAATGCGTCTCTATTTCTCGAAATTTCATTGTTTGGGATATCATTATAAGATAAAAGTCACTACTGAAGACTGCAAAGTGCTGTAGCTTGACAATGCATTGATATTGATATTACTGTTACTCCACTATCTCTAATCCAGAAAAAGAAAGGATATTGTAGAAATATAGTGTGGATGGAGTATTAAAATGAGAAATAATCTGACTGGCATGCTTTTTCAAATCTTCGCTTGATTGTAACCAGATAAGGACAATTATCGCACTAGCGAAATTGACTATATCGGATTGTACCTTCTGAGACTTACGATGAATTTTTGCTCTATGTTCTGGTTTTCGAGCCTAATTTGGTTGATGGCAAAAGTCAAGCTGAGAATGTCCAAAGTGAACAACCGAAGAATAATTCAGCTAGAATGCATCCACTAACGGATAGGTTGGAAATGAAACAGTAGACGAATAAAAAAAAACTGAAGGTGTTTTGTACCACTTTTATCTTCCTGGATAGCACGCATGAAATAGTTCAGGAAGCGTTCTGTGTGGCCGTTGGATTATTGATGATAAGATAATAATGTAGCATGCATGATATTAATGAATAAGTAAAAACTGTAGAATTCAGCGAAGGTGAACTGAGCATTTCAAAGTGGAGTGAAGAATTTCTTGAGAAAATGAATGGTTGCTGATCATTCTATATAAACTTCAAGTTATTTAGAAAAGCGATCGATAAAAAATAGGAAGTAATGACGAACTAAGGGTCCTGCGTGATCAATGAGTGAGTAGAGGTTTCAGCGAAATCAAAAAGATTAAGCTTCGAGAAGAAATTTATCCGATATCGATTACAGTTCCTGATAAACGATCAATAAACATAACTGCAAGCGAAATTTTTTATCAAACTAAAATTGGATGAGCGTGGTGAAACTGTAGAAAGCACGAATCTGAAGTAGCACAGAGATGATAACTTATATCCCATGCCATTAACAAGAACTGGCAACATTTTCAAATTAGGGCTAATAACGAATTGATGAAGATGATCAACATCAGTTTACTCACGAATTTTGTCTTTATTAACTAGAACAGCTCAGAGTGCGTTTGAAAGAATATTGTCGGAAAAACCGAAATATTTTTTTTTTTGGAATATGAATATGACGAAATAAACGAAAATCTTTGTATTATAGAAATGCCTTGGTTTAAACAAATCTTTTGCGCTATGCTGATATGTGGTAATTATGCTACAGTTGACAAATAGAAAACATGATCGCTTTGGTTAAAGTTAACATATTGTAAACGGTGACATGAAGTAAATAAACTATCTTTTTGTAAATTATCTCTCTTTGTGCTGTAAGCTAATATATTTAAACTATACTAGGATTCATATTAGTAAACAACTTCATTGTAAAAAGGGTTCTTATCCAAAGAGATTCATTCATTCACTCATTCATTCAAGCCTTTGCTCTCATCCGTATTCGATGAGCAGCGTTTTCCAAACTTCAAACTTCATCAGTTCCCAATATCAATAACCCACAGATAATTTTTCCTATTATCAAAAAGAAACCCAGATTATTGGTTGTATTATCGATATTCATCAATTCATTATTGCCGTAGTTGCGGCAACTAAAATTCGCCATATCAGAGACTTCATCATACAATAAAATCATCTGTACCAAGTTCCATTCCCTGACAAAAACCTTTTACAAATTACTTTCAAAACAAAAAAGAATTTGCGATCAACCACATTCGAAACTAATTGATGAATTTCACCCGGAAATGAATTTATAGCAAGTTAACGATGAAGGAAACTCAAGAATTCAGTCACAAACGTTCGAGAAATCAAAGCAGAAAATCGAGCAAGAAGATTATAATCAAGAATGTCACAAAACGACAAATTCAAATAAGTTAATTTTGCTGCAGCACCCAAATTCTTTATTCTTAAAGGATTCATTTTCTTCAGAAATGTCGAAAAACCGAAATACTTTTTTTTGGAATATAAATATGACGTAATAATCAAAAATCTTTGCAATGAGTAAATATCTTGATATCAACAATTCCTTTTGCGCTATGCTAACACGCTGTAAATTATTCTGTAGTTGACAAGTAGGAAACATGATCGCTTTCGTTAAAGTTAACCTGTTGTAAACGGTGACGTGGAGTGGATAAACTACCTTTGCGCCTTTTGTACTAAAATTAACATGTTGAAAATTGTATTAGCTTTCACATGTAGTAAACAACTTCCTTGCAAAAAGAGTTCTTATCTGTAAGAGATTCATCCATTCAATCCTTTACTCTGATCGATTAAGGCATTCAATCTTTTGCTCCGAATAGTACTCGATGAACAGCGCTTTCCAAACTTCATCAATCCCCAATACCAATAACCCGCAGATAATTTCCTTACCATCACAAAGAAATTCAAATTAAGGTTGTGTTATCGGTATTCATAAAATCATATGCACCGTAGTTGCGGTAAATAAAATTCGTCTTATCAAAGACTTCATTGCACAACAAAATCATCTGTACAAAGTTTCAATCCCCAATAAAAAACTCTTTGCAAATTACTTTTATGACAAACATGTTGTGATTTAGCTTCAATCACAGCAAAGACAATTTCATCCAGTCTCTCTTCCATTTGTTTTACGATGAGAAAATGATGACATTGGCTTCACCAAATGTATATTACGGTATTCAATAACAATCGAAGATGAACCAGTGTTCAAGTCCGTTAGTGGTTGGACCAGATCATTTTTCTTTGTTCTAGCGATTGCAAGGGAACGTTTGTGATCGGGCAGTAATTTTCGATCATTGATCATTTTAGGGAATTTTTGACGGTGAATCTCGTGACAAGCCTTTTTTCATCTAATTCTGCTTTTCTGTGGACAGAGATTTGAATGCCTTTCCATCGCAGCTATGACAACTGAGAAGTACGAACAAAGCAGAAATAAGAAATCGGATATAGTAAAAGTACTTGGTACAAATAGGACCAAATTTAAAATTTTTACGCATAAAACTGTTAAAAAAAGACTCGAGTTTCTCTTTGATGAAGATGCTGTAGTATTTGACTTAACCAGTACTTGACTTTTAGCAGGTTGATTATGTAGCCTAGATACTTCATCTCATAGCAAACTGACACTTTTTTGTACGAATATGCAAGCCAAACCCTGAAATATTGGAAGAGAGCTTCGAGATTCTTTTGGGACTGTACTTTTTTTGCGAAAAATGATATCATGTAAGCACAGAATGAACAGTTCTTTGAATAGTTTGAAAAGCTGTATTTGAAAGTAAGTGTAATCAAAGTAATATGGGTAAGAACAGCAGACTACTAAGGAAATATATCGTCTGCAAGCAGTGAAATAATGTAAATTTCGAATAAATAAATCAGCACAAATTCGACAGACTTGTGTTTCTTTACTGTAAGACTGAAACTGATGACCAGACTATGGAAATGACTCTTGTACTCTCAAATCTATCTAATTCAGCTTCTATCAGAGGGATGAAAGCATAACGGACTAGATGCTTCGGATGGAAAAACAGGTTGAGTATTGCAAATAACTTGGAAACATTTGTAACAAATAATTTATTGTTGCAGATGTTAGGAAGGCTAACGCTTTTCTATATCAGAAGTATTCAGGCCTAGAAGAAAACTTTTCACAGCAAAGATTTATTCTGAGACTTGTTGAATGATTGCTCAAGAACGCCTAATCAAATGATTCGTTATGCACAGGATTTGATGACTGGAATTTTGTGGTGTAAGATAAGGAAGCAGAAGTGATCTGGCAAGTATATTAAAAATTACCTTGTAGATAAATACAATGTCCAGTAAAAGTGATTGCCAAAATAACTGCTGCTTGGGAAAGTTCCAGAAAATCGGTTCTCAAACTAACAGAATATATAACTTTAAAAAATCGATAATAACTTGACGTTGATTTCAATGATCACTGATGGAGACGATCAGGTAATGTTGAAATTTTTTGACATTGTGAAAGACAAAGATATGTATTCCGTGGAGGAAGTACGACCAGTTCGTTTTCAGGGTCGCACATAGAGTAAAAGATTATTACTTTCTTGCTGTATACACGAAGGAATTTCCTCTTGTGTTCAACTCATCTAATATTTCAGAGAAGCTGAAGATGGCTTTCCTAGAAACGGACAATACAGGTATAGGTAACCTTAGTCGCCAAATACGTAATAGTAGCCGAGCACTAGATGCTGAGACGGGGAGAATTATGCACGCATGCATAAATCAAGAGCAGATAAAATTAGTTGACCAAGTGGTACATATTGAGGCACAAAACCAAACACAAGAAACAGTTAGATTATTTCCATATTTAAAAGAGACATAAAACCCTTATACTTAATCAATTAATCACAAAATGAAAAGAGAATAATATAGGTCACGAGACGACAATAACAGCTTATCACTCAAAGAGGTTCAAAAATATAAGAAATACTTAACAGTTTACATTATGACACTACTATACTTTGATTTCACATTTTAATCGCAAAATGTTTTTACCAATCGAATAATAATAGCATGATGGGAATTTCTGAGGAAATAAAATTAGCTTACAAGATGCAGCTTAAAATGAGCAGCATTTACCAAAAATCAGAGCGAAAACACAAAAAAATGCGTTAAATAATATGAAAGACAAAGCAACCGCTAAAGAATCTCTGATGAAACATCGTATGTTTTGAACAATAGCACCTGAAATAAGATTTTGATCACGATAAAGAAATGAATAAAAAAAAAAAGAAAAACTAGTATTCTCTTGTACATGACGAACCTGCATGGGATAAAAAATCAACATTGAATCCCAAATGTAATCTTGAACGGAAAATGTGACCATCAGCATCGAATAGTGATGAAAACTAAAACCAATTCAGTCAATTATTAATCAGGTAAACCCCTTATTAATTCCCGAAAAAATTAACTTCCAGTCAGTCAATTCTATGAGATTTTAAGATGCATTTTTAAGAGAATAGCTATTCCTTCAGCTATTCTAAATACGCATCTCAAACTCTTGCATAATTGGCTGATTAAGACATACTTTTTTAAAAGGAAATGATATTTATCTAATTTATATAAGATCCTTAAGTAAACTGGAGATGCTCTTCTGAATCTTTTCAAAAATCTTTAAACATGAACCTGAAAAAACTTATTATATACAGATACCATATAAAGAATAATCCAAGGCCAGACAATATTCCGTATCAACAAAAAGGAAACTGCCAATCGCATAATCAATCCTAAAATTAAAGTGGTAAAGTTCGAAAGAAAATAAATTCATTGAAAAAAAGAGAATACATGCTGCAGAAACAAAACCTGATCTACATTGAAAAGAAGAAATACGGAAAGTCCAAAATAATATGTAATAATGTTCAAATGCAACAAAAAGTCATTTTTATAGTTTTAAACCCTACAATTTTCAGAGAATATGGCTGTGCTAATTTTAATAAGTTTAGAAGTATAATTCACAAACTGATTTGAAAATAATCACCAGTCAATTCAAAGAAATATTCTAAAACAACTAGATTTCCGAAAAGGAAAAGAGTTCCTGTATAAATTGCACGAAACATACCAATAAGTAAAGCTTTCCATAAACGATTCACTGAAGCACACAAAAAGGGAGATGACGCTATTGATTTACTAATCGCTCTGCCTTCGCCATTATTTTTATTCCTGAAATCGAACGATGCAATAAAATATGCAGTTAGGATATAAATATGGAGAATTTTATTAAAATTATTAACAAAGGGTCATATATTCGGCTTAAAAAAAAAAAAAATTTTAATAAATATGTACTTTACCTTACTGAAATTTCAGATGAATGTAGGAAGTCTTTGAAACCTTCGCCACCTTCCAGTGCAGGTGCATTTCGTATCTCTGCTGAACATGTTAGAGATTAAAACAAATCTTCAACAACCTTAAATTAATTCCCCTTAATATATGGAGAAATAAATACTGCAAACTAACTTCCATCTGGTCCACTCAAGATACTTTTAATGCGCTGATCGGAATTTCGCAAAATACGTTCCCGCCTTCTTTCTCGTCTCTGGGAAGTAGCAGTGTTTCCAGGTTCTCGTAGCATACTAACTGGTGTTCCTTCCATTCCGAAAATTTCTGTAAGACACAATATTTAAGGACGTTAAAATGGATGACTCGATCGTGAAAAATAGAAGCGGACCTTCAATCTCGAACAGATTACAAAAAGCATAGTGGTTGTTAGCTGTAAATTAAATTTCCAGAACCGTACTCCTGCAACGGAAATGAACCTGGAAGATACTTTGCCAGAAGACACGGAAATCAGTGGGATTTACCAATGAGATTTAAAAAATCCAGTTTCCAAAACAGTAATTGAAGATTTCATGAACACGAAATAAAAAAGAAGATACATAAAAATACCGCTGAAATCAAAAAACGACGCAAATTTAGCATTAAGAAATTGCCAGAGTGCATCAAAAAGACAGATAAACTTTATACACTTTAAAAACTAAGAACAACAAAAAACATATTCAAAATAAACTCTACAAACAAAGTTAATGAGCTATTTTTGGATTTGAGATGGATTAAAAGCCGCTTCCTCCTTCTTCTGAGAAATGGCTGAAAGAAATAACAGTATCACGGTTACAGGAAAAATTATAAATGTAAATTATTCTAATTCATCACGTGAATTTATGATTTTAACTTTTCAAGTCTCCTACTGACAAATTAGTCAGTAAATAATTTCAAAAACGATTTAATGGCAGCTGTCATATTCCAACTTCGAAAGACTTAAGTCAAAAGTCCTATGCACAGTTCAATCATCAAAGGGAAGTGCTGACACCGAAAGTTTTGGCATAATTGGTAGGTATAAATAACAAAAACCCTCGAGAATAATGTAGTTATATCAGGTCTTTCTTGTGGCATTCAAAATTTGTGTGACAACTGGAGCGACTTCTTTGTTTCCCCGATATCGTAAGTGAATTTTTTCTAACAAGACCAATAATTTCTTATCAGCAGCATAATTTGCAGCTTCAACTGGTTTTCTGCAATAAAAAATGCTTTTCATGGCGAAAAAATAAAACTGTAACAATGCATTTTGTTTTCGAACATGGAAACGTTTCCGAAAGAAAGCATGAATGTATCAGTTTAGAGAAGTTTGTAATCCAATTTTTAAAAATTGAAGAAACCCCATGAAATGCCAAAGAATCTAATTTTTATATTTTTGCATCGATAAGTTAATTTTTTACTGGAAACTTTTAGTGTAACTTAGCAAAACGAAAAAAATATCTAACTTCAATAAGAGTAGGCTTTCGACTACTTCCACGGGATTTGTAAGTTTCTCGATGAATGATCTACATAAAGATTCATTCCCATAACGTGCGCAAGCTTCGATAAATGGCTGAAAATGACTTTAATAAGTGATGATAAAAATGTAAAGAAAAAGATTATACTACATCGAGAGTATTGTGACAATTAGAATGATGTAGTATCGAATAAATACAACTCCACTTACCATGTAACTTGTGAGAATTTTTTTGGATCTGAACAAGCTTTCAAGATGGTGCCATAATTTATTACGAGCATAGCTTTCAATCTTCCATAAGCACCATCTAAAAAATTAATTTGAAAATCATCACAATTACTCAAAACTATTATGGTACTCGCTTCTTTGTTGCTTAGACATCATTTTGAATAGGGATATTGTTTGTTACTCAATACAGAATAGTCCAAATATCTGTCACCTGGAGAAATTATCGTAATAGTTAAATACAATACATTCAAAATGCATTTGCTCACAAAAAGTATTGTTTTCTGTTTTTGTGCAATATTTTTAGTTTTGCGATCAACAATCTTATTATTGGGCAGATTGAATGGAACTGTTTCAAGCTTTTATCAAAAGATTTATGATGCATGACTACAACGAGAATGGAGCAGCGCATCATGATCAAACGCGCTGAATTAATATAAAGACAACCGAAATTTGTCTCAAAGTAAAACACTTCATCTAAAAAAAAAAGGGAAAAAACATACGCTTTCTCAGTTAATTTAAATTTTTTCTTAATCAGTTCAGCCAAATTATCTTCTTGATGTCCCACAGCCCACATATAAACGCATCTAATACTCGTTCTGTCAACATCACTAAAACCAGGTTTTCCGTCCAGAGTTTCGCACATACTAAATAATTCAGCTGTTTCAGCAGCCAACTGAGCTGTTGTATATTCCTAAAAACAAAGCTTCTGAGTTTGTCAAAGCACTAATAATTACTTCGTCAACATAGCCATTACTTCATCATAATATTAGTCATTTAATTCATCAAGCAAAATTAATGATCCACATACTTTCAACTTATTCAAGCTCATCTTTGCCTTCAACAATCCTTCAACTTTGTCTTTATTATCGAAAGGATTCCATGGGGTAGATTCGGATTCTTTCAAGTAGTACAGCGATTGACGAGCAAAGTCGTCTTTCTGCACATACAACGCCAGAAGATGACGAGGTGCTTCTTCCTATAATTAATCCTTCCCAAAATACAGAATGCATTTACAATTCATTATTTAAAGAAACTTTTATCATATTAAATAGATTGTGTTGTTATTACCTTTAAATAGTCCTGGTAGAGACAAAGAGCCTGTGGTAATTTCAACACAAGATGATCAATGACTTCCTTTTTCTGCGTTCTTTTCAAATAAGTTAGAACATAATGCACTGAAATTGCGTTAACTATAGCTTAAACTAAACGTACAAATTACGATTTGTATGTCGTATCAACTTGTACAAATGTGTTAGTAACATCAGACATACTCAAAGAAGCATACTTACAAAGATCCGGCTGCTGGCTTTTTGCAGCCTTTGCTAAAGCTCGATCAATTTTATTCAGTTTCATAAGCATTTCGACCTGTCTGTTAAGACATGTTTCTCTATCAAGCAAAAGCTCAGCTAATTCGTTTAAATTGGCACCAGCAGCTTTCATTGCAACATCTGAAAGAACACGTATTATTTATGAAATAAAAAGACTTCTGCAAGTTACAAATTACGATGTTCAAGACAAAAAATTTACACAAATCTCGATACTGTAAATTATAAATTATGATGTTCGAAGAACTACATCGAACCTGCAAAGCTGACTTCAGGATAATTTGTAAATTTGCTGACAATCATTTCTGACAAGGCTTTAAAATCGGGCATTTTCCCAATTTCTTTTGCTGCTTTCGCCATCTCGATCTAAAAAATGAAAGGAAAAAAAAAAAAAAAAGAAAAAAAGAAAAGAAAAAAAAGGAAAAAAAGCACTCCTTTATCAAGAAACTACCTTCTCTAATGCCCAATGAGCCAGTATCCGATAAATCCCATTTTTGGAAGGCACCTTCATATATTTGCTTATGGATATTGCCGAAGGCCATTGCCCTAAATCTGTAAGACGATCAGTCAGCGCACTCATTTTCAATTCTTCTGATCTGCAACAAATAATTCATAACTTCTGAAAACAATGAAAAACGGAATTCCTTTACCAAAAATTTTTCAAATACATATATAATGTATAAGACCTAAAATCATTTCCAAACTCCGCTGGAACCTCTCATATTTTAGAACTGGAAAGCACCTAAAAATAGCGACTGCTTTGAATATACACCATACTGATTAATTACACTTGATGCCAGCGAAAAACACGGTGATTAACCATTGTATTTTCCCGAAAATAAGACTTAAACCGAAAATAAACTCTGGCATAAATTTTTTTTTAGCATATTTCTGATATAATTCTATTTCAAAAACGAACTCAAGCTAAAACCGTCAGCCAGATGAAAGCATTTAGTATATCCACCGTCACACAGAACCGGAACACTGAATAGTAAAATAATAATATTAATGCTACAATTTTTCTTCAAATAAATAAATAAATATATATATATATATATATATGCAACTTTCTAAGTGTATACATTTATTTTTTAGCACAATAAATGTAGATTTTTATGCATAAAAATAAGAATCCTCTGAAAATAAACTTGACGGATTTTTGATTCAAAAAGATTTGGTCTACAATGATGCGGTAGATTCGATCCGGTGAAACGTGCAATACGATTTCCTAAATCATCTTCTACAGAGGTTTACAGATATCCTCAGATATCCTCACTATAATTAGCTCAAAACACCCTTTATTTGAAAAACACCAGGGCAACATTCTATAAACCCAAAATCAACTCATAATAATAAGTTTATTAAGAAGTTATGCTTTATTGTCCTCCATAACTTCTAGAAGGTGAATAAATCAACACGTTAGATATTGCATGAGAAATGGATTTACAATTCTACTTTATTCAAACTGTGATGAAATTCACTCTCACTATCTAATAAAAGCAGTTCTGTCTTCCTTTTTATCTTTAAAATGGAGCTAGGTTCTGGTGATGCAATACTCAATACACTATCAGCTACCTCTGTGCCAGAAATACATAGCAAGAACTTGAAATCAGAAAAAAAATTTAATTATTCTTTACTAATGAAGACATAATCCAGCATTAAATTTAAGAGCAAAATTAAACTATTTTAATCCCAGATTACATTCTTATCATGAATATCAGATGACAATATAAAAAAACCTACTGCGCAAATGATAATGCCATTCCGATATATGGTTTTCGTAAAAAATTTAGCACTCGCATAACACGACATATCTCAACGAATTGTGAAGCATCTTGCCGTCGCAACAATGATTTTCCAAGTGATGCCGCCTGTAACATATGTCTTATAGCAATACGAAACTTAAGAAAATTATCAATTGCAATATTATATTTTTAACGTTTGAGTCCATAAATACAGTTCTCAGTTTTGTATGATGCAAACTTTCAGCATTTTCTTTTGCAAGGTAGTGTCAAACTGATGCGCTGCAGCCACAAGACATTGTTGCACAGCCTTCTCCATTTGATCTTCTGTAAAAATGTAGGAGAAAAGAAAAAAGATCAAGACAGCAAACATTCGATGCAAGTGTTTCAGATAAAAAAGATAAAACTCACCGATCATGTGTATGTACTCATAAACACCGTAAGTTCCTTTGATAAGTTTCTCTGAAGCTTCGTATAAAATGGCGCCAGGTTCCGGTGATGCAACACCCAGTACACTATCAACTGCATCTGTAATAGAAATACGAAAGAATCAAGTAAGAACTTGAAATTAAGAAAAAAATGCACCTATGTTGGTACTTCATCCATAATTTTGATTGTCGATCATCATGTGCTAACAAAGATTGTACTATGTTGGCATTTAATGTAGAAAAATTGCACTGAACCAAGAGAACAGTACCAATACTACATAATGTAATGATAAATGCAGTGCAACCAGAAATAAACAAAAAAAATAGGCAAAGAATAAATTTACGCACTGCGTTCAACTATATTCTGCGTAACCAAATCAAAGAGCAACACAGGAAATTAAAACAACGAATATTGGTAATAAAAATCTCACGAATTCTTGCATCAAAAGTACAATACTCTGTTGCAGACTGTGTATACTGGCTTTGCTAATCACACTTGTAATGTGGGATGGAAAGATCAAGTTTTCTCGTTTACAAAAATGCAAAAAAATAACAAATACTGCATAATTTAACTAAACAACATACTTCAAATATACGTAAATAAAAAAAAAAAAAAGAAGAAAACCTGGGACTTGAGACAAAAAAACAAGTTCATTTGTAGTGAAAACTTTGATACCATCAAGCTCCATATCGATTTCCACAGGATTTTCGAAATCATATCTTTAAATAAGAATAATTAATATGATCTGGATGTGAACTGCAGCCCTTTTCTTGAACTTAATTTACAAAAAGAAAAGTGAATACGATATATAATTTGGCCGTAACTTTTTCATTCTTTTTTCATTCCATATTTTTCACATCGTGTAAAGATATCAATCCAAAGCAGAAAAAACATGATACTCCAAGAATGCACAAGATGAAATAAAAAATGAATTGCTTCAAAAATTAAGTATTGGTTCTTAGGCATTTTAAACGACTAACATATGCGTCTCCGAACATAACGAAATTAAATACAGGGATTGACGAGAGCGTTTCAAAGCCAATACCTCACTGCCACACCTGAAACGACAATTGACTATGATCAAGAATCTTAATTATTATCAATGAATCTAGATACCTGATATTATTGCAAAAGATTTTAAAACTAACCATGTAAGGCTAGATGTTACAATAGCGTCACCAACAGTGCGAAGCGATAAAGTAGAAAGAAGTGAGAAATCTGAATCAATAATCTGGATTACAAAGCTCGAATGCAACAGAGCTATTCGAGAACTATCCCAATTTGGAACAATATTTGTGTATTCTCCACTATCGATCTTCCATGAAAGATCCTGAGAAGCATAAAACAACAGTTCGAAAAATGAAACAGACAAAATAAATCATTAGAATAATGGAGAAAAAAGCAAACCAGAAGATGCGGTGCAACTCCCTGCATGCCTGCATAGAACGCATTACCAATAACAAATAAAATGGTCACTTGTAGAGATGTAAGAACATTCCACGCAGATGGGTGATTTGCTTCTATAATAGTTTATTGAATTTCCTCCTTATTCATATCGGCAAGATACATGCAACACTTTTTTTTTTTCTTTAGAGCTTTCATTCCCTTGATCTTATTCAGTGATAATTCTTACGACGAATTTTTAACCCTTTCATTTGGTTAAGTCAAAAAGTTGTACAATTTAATATAAGGTATGAAATAAATTTGGATTTCGCTAATAAATATGATATCCACGACTAATTTATTAAAAAAAAAAAAGTACTTGCAATATCGGGGATGCGCCATGGAACGGCTTCCATAACTGAATTGACAGCATAGATTCTATTATTTTCGGAAAGAACTGCTAACCCTGTGTTACCCACTCCTCCATAATATATACGTGTCTCAGTAACGGTAATCTCCTAAATTTATCTATATTGAAAAATAATTCAGCTTTACACTCCCTATGAATGGTAAGAAGTGAAACAAAAAAATACAAAATACAACCTCATCGATTATGAACTGATATTTGAGCTTGCCAAGGGGAGTGTAGACGAGAACACGGCCACGAATATTGACGATTACAAGCTGAATTTAAAATGCAATTAGCAGAAATTCAGACAATAACTGAAGTAAGCAACTAAAAGCATAACTCAAACATTTTTTCAAAAAACAAATGACGATGAATCCTACTCTATGACAGCGCGTCCAATACATGGAATGCACATTGTGAGCTTTGAAAGTTGAAAGTATTTTTCCTGAGTTTGTTTTTATCATCACATTCCAGAAAGAAGTATCTGGTATCGCAATCGCTGAAAAACGCTCTTTTGATTTGTACAAACTGGTTATGTCATGAGGTTCAACGTTGAAATACTACAAACTGATCAATATTCATCACGGAAAAAAGGAAAATATTTATCCATGATATATTTTTCAATAATAATCATGCTTAATGTACTACTTTATCTCAGTAACAATCATGATGTTACACTGATATCTATGACATGCCCCTATTTACATGCCAAAGAAAGATATTGTGTTGAAAGTTGTTGAATCAACGTTCTTGCTCAAAAATTAACTCCGGATCGGAAAGCCAAAATCAAAAAGTTGATAAAAGCAACATGGAAGATGAAACCAATATATTACCCATTGTCTGACACATTGGAATAACAGTTTTATTCCAACCTATTTGACTCGAACTAAACACGGAAGAAAAATGGTAGATAACAAGCCTACTAAATCGTTCAACAGCCCCTGTTTGAAGATGCTGAAGACATTTAACGGATGAAAAAATGATACCTATAGACCCTCCATAAGGGGAAGACACAAAGAGATATTTGTCACTGATATCATAACCAGTATTCTGGAATAACGTGTCGTTCCTGAAATATTCTTTTGGCCGTATAAATATGAATACATCTTCTGAAGCTACGTAATACAAATCATTCAGAATTTGAGACTGCAATGGAATATCATATTTCCTTACCGTATCATTTTGCCCAATTTTTACTTGTTTCAACTTTAATTATCTATGATAAATGAAGCAGAAAAGCAGGACCTTATTTTGACAGGATTAAGATATTTCCAATCGCTTGTTTCGAACTTCATTTAGGTTTTTACCGGTGAGCGTTAATGTACTGCAGAATGCATGAAATCGGTAACTTGAGACTGGCATTCATGAAAAGTCTCGAAATCTGAAATGGATTTGGTAAATTTTTTATAAATTAAATGTAGTTCAATTGATACGAAATGTTTCCTTATTCTACAAAAATAGTTCTTAATTCTCGATGAAATCATAATCCGAAAGATAAATTGAATTTGGAGCCAGAGAGTAGCAAAGACCCACTTCCTATTTTGGCTATCATACGCTGCTCCTTGATAATACTACGCGTTGTAGTACTAAAATACACTCTTAAACCTTATCAGTGAATTATATTTGATAAGCAAGGCTTGCAACTTTTTAATGGAACCTTATCAGTAGACCATAACTGACCAGTAAAGTTTACAAGAGAACTAACAGCAAATACTTAGACAAAAAACTTCCTCTTCAATTTACCTGCCGTCCATTCCACACCCAATGAGGGATTTATAATCTAGCATACTCTTGCTACACTATTTCACAAATCTCTCGTTCTCCTTCATGTCTCTTCATTCACCATGTTTTATCTTCATGTCCACTTGAAATTATCATTCGCTACGGATATCAGGGCGAATTAGCAAGTTTGCCAGAGAAGTTGAGAATTGCAGGTTTTTGGATGAGGAAGGAAGATTTCTGCCAAATTTGCAGTCACCTCTCTACTTGCGGCCTGCATTTGGCTCTCTTTATGAAAGGATTAGGACACTAAGGGTCAGCCTTAAGGTCAACCCCTATTAGGTGTCAGTCTTCGATTTTGGACATAGAAAGTTTAGAATGACACATCAAATCATTGCATACTGATAGGAGGATTGGCTGTGTTTGTTCTTTTTATAAAAGAAGTAGAACACTTAAGGTCGGCCTAAAGGTCAACGGCCCCTACTAAGTGTCAACCTTCGATTTTGAGCATGAAAAGTCCAGAAAGACACATCAAATCAAAAATCACTGCAAATTGATAAGATAATTAACTCACTTGACATCCTATCAGATAGTTATCTTTTCCATTGACTTATCACCAATTCTATGGAATTAAATAAGCATTTATGCTTTAATAAATGAGTAGTTCATTTAGCTTCTCTCTGCGTCAGAATGTATGTTTAGTCCGAACTGTATAGTAGCGAGTATTGCGGAAAATGCAGAAGCAAGGAGATCAGAGTTGATGAAAGCTGGTTATCTGTCAAGAAGGTGGATCACTTGGACGGAAGGAAATGATTGCTGATTTATCATCACAATCTATTACCAGTAGCGGTATGTCTTCGTAAAATTTATTTACTTGGAAGGAATATACTGTACTGATAAGAGAGATATTTTCAAGTTGTCAAACCTTTTCTGTTATCACCGGCTTTTATTTATAATGTATACAGTCGTCTAAGCATAATTTCCTTTATTTTCAAGCCGATATATCCTGATTGATATCGCCGGTTTTAATTCATATTTAACATATTTTTTGCGTATATTGCAGCAGCTGGACGCCCATTTCAGTGTGCGGATTGCTCAGCCGAAGATCCTCAGTGGGCTTCCCTAAACAAAGGCGTTCTTATTTGTTCAGAATGTTGCTACGTCCACAGAAATCTTGGTTAACTTTTTATATTTTTTTTCTGAAAATTGTGTTATTTTTTGGAGGTTATTCTTGGGTAGATCCATAGTTGCGACTATTTTAAAACTCCGTGATTAATGAAGATGCACTGGAGCGTCCCAGTAAGCTACCATGAATCTTTCGTTACATTGCTAACTGCATTTGTTGACAGTTGTAGATCGGAAGGAACTGTAAAATTAGTATGGCCATTATGGAGAGCCTACTGTAAATACTATATGCTCGATTGATTTTTAAGTGGTTTGAAATCCGTTCATATAACTGAGTTATTGCGTGAATGTGAAATCGATTAAATATCTGGGGCAACTTAGGGATTTTGTATGAACTGAGCAGGAAGGATTTTCCAAAAGATACGGATGATGCATACAGTTACATTTTTGTGTTTTTCAATGTGAGTGTACAGGTCGTCATATCAGCCATGTTCGTTCAATCAAAAAAGGAGCTTGGAATAGTAGTCAGCTAGAGTTGATGTATGTTTTATATTCTAATGGTTCAAATAATATTTGGGAACATTCGCTTCTCGATCCTCAGTCTACCAATAAAATTCGAAGAAAACCGACACCTCAGTGAGTCATGGCCCTGAAATTTCTATAAATCTAGCTGTTGCCTTCGCCCTTTTCTAACTCATATTATGAAAACATAAGTTTTTATGAACTAGAATTCGAAACACTTGTAAATGGTTTTTTTTGTGGCATTTAACAAAAAGCATAAACTAGTTTTAGAATTGGAAGTAATTAACTTTTAAGGTTGAAATTTACTCAAAATGTGAGGGAAATGATACTGATATCATTGTTTTTTTGCTATTTAAGAAAATTGTCTGAAAAGTAGTAGAAATTAACTTCGACTCGTATTTTTCGTATATTTTTTACTGACAAAGCAATTTTTCTAGTGATCCCGTTTTCCCCATTAAAGAAAACTTTATCAAAGCAAAATATGCGCAAATGGCCTTCGCTCTGCGTCCAGCAAAAGATGGTAATTGCATTAGTCAAGATGATTTAAATCGCCAGCTTTGGTCTTGTGTAAGGACTTCTCATGTGGAAACAACTATGAGGTATTTATAGAAAAACATTTTTAGGTGAGATGATGAAAAGGGACGAAATATTGTATGATCCGTGCACTTCAAACATATCATCATATATTTCAGATTATTGGCATTGGGTGCCGATCCGAATTATGTAGACCCGGAAAAGCATAATGCACCGCTTCATATCTCGGCCAAAGAAAACCAAGCTTTGCAAGTTTGTTTCTTTGCGCTAAATTAAGTAGAATTTAATGTTTGAACCTGATCCATTTTTGTCACTACAATTATTGCTTCATTTGCGGTATGTTTTAATTAATTTCCATGGTAATGTTCAGGTCGAATTACTTTGGATCTATGGAGCTGATCCTGCTCAGCTGAATGCCATAGATTTAACTCCTTCTCAAGTAGCGAAGCTTGAAAATCATGTAAGTTTTATTTAACAGTGTCTCTCACATTAGCGAGACACAACTATTACATGAAGCCGTTTTTGTTGAGCTATAGTCTGAACAAATAATCTTGTTATCGTTGATAACTCACTGATTTCTCGTTTCTTCGAAATCCATCGTTGAAGTACTGGTTTCATTGATTAGTCCATTACATTGCTTCGTGATGAAAATAGAAGAGCTGCGACTCTGAAAGACTTTTTTTTTAGACCGAACTTGCTGCAAGATTGGAAGAACTGCAGTTTGAAGTTACCAGCCGTTTGACAATGTTTTTATGTGGACGACGACCAGACCACTCTAGGCAACAATATTTTTTGATTCCCGAGCTTACAGGACAGAACACTGAAAATGTACAAATGAAGTCAGCAAGACGACGGCTTCGTTCCCTTCCTTCATATTACTTCGAACGTATTGTGCAAGATGTTTATGATGAGGTTATATTTTCGGATTTGTGTCTTTTCTGTTTCTACTTTTCAAATAAATTTCAAGCAAATCTCAATTAACAGGTAGATCGCCGAGAAACTGTAGTAGCTTGGAATGCTATCACTCAAGGAATTCAACCTTTCTCTCTAGGAAACGATCATTGTGTCGCTGTTTTTTTGCCGGTATTCTTTTCAGTGATTTTTTGAAGATTCGTCGAGTAACTATGATATTGTATTCATAGCACATGTCATAAGTCTTTCGTACATTCTAGTTAAGCTAGATTCTGTCTGTTCTTTTAAGCAGTGAATCTTACTCCTTTTTATTGCAGCCCAATCCTGAGTTATCAGCTACACGTAATCAGCTTCGCCAAAAACTTGCAAAATGTGATATGCGAGGATTTGCAACCTTAATCATAGATGTTCTTAGTGAAGCCAAACGAAGGTGAGGAAAGAGGATGGATTTTTCTTTTTTTTTTCTCCATTTCTATTGTATGCATTTATATAACATCCCTATCCCCATATCTGAAAAGTGAGCACATTTGCATTGTATTTATCACTTTAAATTAAGCAAAGAGTGCAGCCAATTTTTTTAAATGTGTGATTCTAGATATTACGGCTTACTACTGAAAAGTGATACTGATGATTCCGCTGAAAATTTATTGAAAAAAACTTCAGATAGTGTGGATCATTTAATCAGTTCCATGGGTACTTCTGAGTATGTTTTTCATATACTTTACAATTTTCAACTGTGTTAGTATATTTCTCACGCTTAGGATTTCTTCTATCCTTTATTAAACTTTTTCTTTTTTTTTTTTTTTTTTTTTTTTTTTGTTTGGCAGTATTTTCTGACTAAGTTTGCTGTGGTATATCGAAAATCTTCTTCGTTATTCGATTTATTGCATGTTACAGATATATTGCATCCTTTAGCGAAGAAGGTTATAGAGATTACGACGAGGTTGCTGATAGTTTACGGAATGGAAAATGGCGTACTTCAGGAAGTACTAGGTTCTTTTCATCGGATTTATGTTATGTTATTCGTTATTTTGTTTGCTGACTATTCGATTCTTTAAAATTACTTATTATCATTTATTTCAGTTTGGATTTTTCATAATAAAATGACAAATTTAAGAAAATCGTCAGAAAGAAAAAGTGATGACAGTGGTGATCTCTTGCAAGAGACGGGTCCTGTCATGGCTGACGATTTTTTGGAGCTCAAAGAGAAAGTAGCTAATGCAGAAGGAACACTCACTGCTGTCCAGCAGGCGAACACACAGATTTTGAGGTTAATATAACTGAGTTTTGTGTTTGCAGAGAAGTTGGAAGTAAACGAATATTTTAAGTAACAAACAGCACAATTTCTCTATGGAAAGATAAACCTGATATTGATCTGTGTTCATATTAGTTTATTAAATTGAAAAAACTATTGTTTCATTGCTTTTATAGTTATTATACTTTTAATTTCAGAATGTTGACGCATTTGCAATCTAGTGTTGATCGTTTAAATGCGGATAATGTAGATGTACATGACGAACTTAAAAAAGTGCAAGCCACTTGCTCACAGGTGTGTTACTTATAAATGCAGTAAAATGTTCCTGAATTAAGTTTGAGAATGTTAAACATAGTTTTTGTAAATTTGTCTCATTTCTAGTTTCTCTGCTGGTGTACTTTACCAATACAAATCATTATATTATTTCGTAGATCGAGCTATTTCAGGCTTTGACTAGATGGCGTTCATCTCCAGCTCCAGCTCTGTCTCCTGGAACCTCAACTTCAACTTCTGTTCTAAGCAATAAGAATATTCCTTCAAGCTATCATGCATCTCCTGGGAAACCAACTACTGGTAAATGCGTCTGATAAGCTATTCTCTGTATATTGCTTATTATATGTAGTAAGCATCCTGTCCTAATTTTAAGTTCTTATGCATATTGTATATTACTTATGATATTCTGTTCCTTGTTTAAATTTAGCAACACAAAATCCTGATACTCATGGTATTTTCGGTAATACCGGTCGTCGGCATGTTCCTGGCTTAGAATCTTCAGTGAGCACTACTGGCAGAACAACAGCGCAGCAGCGTTTATTTTCACAAAGACCAAGTACGACGCAGCAGACAGATTACAGCACTGGAATTGAAGGTTTGGATCCATGTGCTGAAATTTCACGTCGCGAAAGAACTGAAATGTTAAATGTGGTTGATGAAAGAACTGATGATGAAAGAATACATGATGCTTATCGTAGTGCTGGTATTTTTTTTATTGTTCATTTTTGAATATTGAATGTCATCTAATAACATATTAGATGTTCAAAAATTTATTGCAGTAGCTGATGATTCTCTGACACGTGCTGATGCAGTCAGTATTATAATATAGTGAATATACTAAAAGCAATAACTCATGATTCCGTGTGATTTTGAAAGATACGCTATTGGCTTACTCGAACATAAACTGAAAAATATGACATTTTATTATTATGTAGAACTTTTCTTTGCTGGCTACTGTGTAATAATTATATGATACATCCTATAACGTTGAGTTTCAAGCATTAAATATTTATTTCATGTGATATTCAGTATCTAAACTTCATAGACTACTCTGTAAGTATTAAACGACACCTAACTTTCGGCATTTTTAGCATTTACAGACAATTTAATAGCAGAAACGGAACAGTTAACTCATGCGATTAAGCTTCTATTAACAGATGCACAATATGGACAATTGCAAGCTCGTGCACCGGATCATGCTTACTCAGTTTGTTTTCTTGTTTTTTTAATTTCAACTAAATTGCAGTGAATGTATATCATCTAAAATTATTTTTAAATCATTGTGATTTTCTGTTATGCTTATTGTTATATTAGAACTAATTTGTAATTTGCAAAATCGATGTATTAAATCACCTCACTGTTTTAGCTTTTGTCCTCGATTTGTTAGCTGTTTCAGATTGGTATATTGATAAATCGTATTCTAACCATCGTTCCGGACGAACGACGTACCCCTGCAATTGAAGCATGTTTGCAAGGGATGTCTGATTCAACAGTTATTTTATCTGCCAAGTGTAATGCACCAATGTTTAGCGTGAATGATACATGCTCCGCTGCATTTGCAGTCGCAAACTCTGCGAAACAATTGTTAATGAACGTTCATCAGCTATAACCTAATATTGCGCACTATATGACAATACGAATTTTGTTTTATATAGTTTTATATATTTATTATTAAGAAAAAGTCAAGCAGTGCAATCTGGCACCCTGTGAAGCATGATCGTAAATATTGTGCGTGATACAATCTTGAACTTTTTGATATTTTTTTGCCGTGAGAACAAAAATTATGTAGGACTGGAAGTACATATCATCCCTTTGTTAAATTGTGCGGATGCGAGATACTTTGGGCATTTTGCATGAATTCTAATTTTCTTTGTCATATTCAAGACCTTTTTTTTAATGGAAGGAAGACGAGTTTGAGTTCAACTGTAATTATTCTGCAAGAAATACATGAAAAATTGAAGCAACCAGATTCAGTCCAGGTATTGTAATCAAATGAGATTTAAGCTTCAGATGGCTTAAGACTAGACTAGGAAACGGAAAAAAGAAAGAAGGTGGGAAACAGATTAAATGTTTCAGGGAACATCAGTTATAAATTGCTTAGCAAGAAAATTTCGAGATGTTATGATCATTTGTTTGGTTAATCAATTATGGACGATATCTTGAGTGTTGCTTTGTCTCAGTTGAATACTTCGCAACGAATGAAGTATTTTTAACTGTGCAAAAATTTTCTGTTGAGCGATTACATTCTTTTTAATTTATTCATTTAAAAAATGTGCAGTCGCTGGACGCAAAATATTTACCCGGTTCTGATAAAACAATTCAGAATTTCATCAGGAGTCGAGATATGAGACATTCAAATTGGATTGTATACGAGTATCAACTATCGTTTTTTATCTCGTCATTCTTACCTTGAATGTTAAAGTAGATAACATGCTAATGGGATGAAGCAATTAACAAATTTGATTTATAACAGGATTCAATATATTGCTTTTATATAGTTTTGTAAATGTAATTGTGAATGAATATCGTATCCTCGAAAATCGGCAAGATCGTTATCCGCAGCAGATCTTGGGTATTGTTTGCTTTCGAATATTTAAAATATCTAGAATGTTATTCTTGAGCTGTTGAATCGAGAGATTAGGTGGAGATTTTCGAAAAGCGGTTGATCAATAAAGTCGAGATATCGCATGAAATATTTTGTCAGCTTCATTCAATTCTATCAATTGTATGTAATTTGAGTTTATGTTGAATGTTATAAATGAAGACATTTTGATCAAATTTAGTAATATCGACTTATAGAAGAGACGGAATTTGGCAACGAAATGTATTGCGCATTATTCTTATTTATTATAAAAGGAACTACTCTTTATTATGATTTGGATATAAAAAGGCCTTTTTTGTTGATACCGCTGATGGCGGTACTTGAATTTGCATTGATACTGACAAAAAAATAGCTCTCGGTTTACTTCCCACATTTAAGTCATCATTAATTTTTTTTTCCTGCTCAAACCAATGTTTAAGAAGCCATATTTGAAAGCATAGGTATGAGTTTACTTTTTCATAATTGTTTTTCTATCTGAAATCAGTAATTTGTGATACTTTTATCTTAAAAGGTGAAAAAACGGAAATTCCGGAAATCACGATTCTTTTGTCCATATGTTTCTTCCTGATATGGTTACTGAAAAGATGATATTAACAACCGGCAGTGACAATTTCGATTTTTATGAAAATGTCATCAATGTTTTCATACATCTTTCACGAACCAACTTTAATTAGCTAAAAAAGGTGATTTTGTGATGAAAAAGAAAAGATGAAAAATGTTTATTTAGTACAGTTCCTGTTACATGTAAAAACCAACTATATAAATGAGCATAGAAAGAAAGAAGTAATATAATAATTATTCTTTTCCGAGGGACGTATTCTCGTTTTCGTTTTGATATATTGATACATGCGTGTTGGTTTTTGTTTTTATCTATTGGTTTTTTTATTTTTTTGGATTTTCTTTTGCTACTTTTATGTTATGCTTGTTTAGTTTAATTTGTTTTTTTTTTTTTTTGTAGGATAAAATTTTGAAAAGATGTAAGCTTTTTAAAGCGATTTTGTTGTTTTCTTTCGAGATTTGTCAAGACGGAGCACGGCTTATATGACTTACATCAATATTTCAGCATCACGAAGGGAATGATCATCCTCATTTTCCAATTCAGAATCCGAGAAGCATATGAGGTTATTATCTCCACCAGCGATTTCAACAGCAGCAGACTTAGTTTCATCAGAACCGGAGCAAATGACTGCCTTATTTGTGAATTCAGTTTTCAGTTCAGCATTGATGACAGAGGACACAGTATTGTTGTCTTGACACGATACCAGTTGATCTTTTTCGGCATCATTAGGGCCCACTTCACTCGAGTGTTTTTTGATCTCATCTAGCAGCTTCTTCTCTTCTTTCTCTTTCGTCTCATCCTCTTGTTCATCCTGCTCTTGCTCCTGTTTCTCATTCTTATCCTCTTTACTATCATCGTCATTCTTCACGTCCTGCTTTTTCTCGTGCTCAGTTTGCTCCAGTATTAAATTAGCCAGTTTGTTTAGGCCATCTTCTTTTTTAACTAAATTCGGGTTTTGGTCGCAAATTGATTTGGCCTGCAAATGGTAAGTAGTGATTAGTGACTTCGTTCATTTAGAAATGAATATGTAATTCGCAGTTTTTACATTGCTTCAATATTTTTTTTCACACTAAGTTTCCAATTTAAAAATCAGATGTGCGTTGATTCAACAATTTGAATAGAAAATAAAAAAATGAGAGGTCCATGCGCATAAGTTAATTTATGGATCTAAATGAATTTGATTAAGGCAGTTCACAGTCTTGAAATTCAAAACTTGCTTTATTATATCCAAAAACATTGGCAAGACGATTGAGATTATCAGCTGCTTCCGGTTTCTGCCGACTGATAGGTTTTTCATTTTCGGTGTCATTTTTAGCTGAAGTGTGAGATGGGGCAATTAAACGATAAAGCGAATTCGGACGACCGATGTAACTCACTTTTTTCTGAAAATATTGTCGTCTTTCCGAATTTCATCTTTCTTCAGAAAGATCTGTTCAGAAAAATATGGAAAGTTGCAGCATCGGAAACTTGAAAGGTTAAGAAAGAATTCTAATTAAATTTCTGGAGAAATTGAAGTAGTTTTTGACAACACTTTTTGGTAGCATACTTTTAATAACTTTGTCTTGGCTGAAAAAAAATCCTGAATAATTGGAATTAAAATCCTGAATTATGAAGTTAATTTGAGAGTGAAGCAGTTATTATGAAAGGATCCTTATTTCATGTTATTTATGCTGTAACCCTATTTTTAAGATAACCGTTTTGCATCTTTATGTTGCAAATGCCGTTTGATATATTGGTTATAATTCCCACATGCTATCCTTAAGTAAATGTATCAGTGGTTTATGAATGTACATCTGATACTTGAAGCGAGGAAATTCAAAGAAAATAGTTATATAGTGTTAAGTTTGGATAATGTGAAAGTTGTGATAATTCTTCTACGACAGAAAGGGTAGAACTTGGGAATTAATTCTTTAAATCATGAATGTTATAGCTATAGTATGAGTCTCTTTATAATGCCAGAGCTATATTTAGATTTATTCCATGATGATAGGACTAAAGCAAAATGATCGACTGATTGCTTAGTATGGAATTAATGACAACTACGATTATAAGGAATAAGCAACGAATAATAATTTCAATTATTCCGTTCTGAAATTCCCCACCTTCTACTATCAAATTAAAGAATTAGTTGCTTATAATACAAAATACTTCATCAAATTTATGTGGATTTCGTCGATATGAAGGTACAAAGTAATAATTTGAATTGGAAAAGCCGCGTTTCGTCGTCCAACTTCTGCGACGAGTTGAAAAATGATTCATACCACTGTTACTATAGCATGGTCGGTGATTATATCTATTGCTAAAAATTGTCTAATATTAGATTTTGAAATATATGAAAGTCACTTACTCGACCTTCAAATCATCCTGCAAAGTTCGAACCGTTATTTATCGTGTTATAAATAACTAATTCTCTGCGCATTTCACAGATTTCATAGAGAAGATGGATATGACATGATTATGCTCAAATGCAACATACTGATTAAAAAAGCGAGTTCGTGGCGCTCGGCATTGAGGCTTGGAAAATCCACGATTTGCAGGAGGATTCGTCTCAGAAGGATGAAGCTGAAATAATGATTTCTCAGACGGACGACGTTCTGGAGGAATAGTAACGAAATTCAGCGAATGATAGCGGCATACTCTTCCAGCAGTTTTTATCCACTGAGCTGAAATGTAACAAGACTATTCATAGGATTTCAAAAAAATAAAAGAAAATTTAGATAAACAAGCGTTTACCGTTTTGAGTGATATTGGCCAGATTAGTCATCCAGATTCGTTGGTCACGGAGATTCATTTGTTGCAAAGCACAACGTGGCCATTCTGAGTCCTCGAATGTGCATACGAGCGTTTCCTAAATATATCATGCCAAGATGCTTTGTTTAAAACCCGAAAATCTGAGCAAGGTTCGTTTTATCAAAACATTTCACTAATTGTAGATAAGAATATTCAAAGAAACAAAAAAAAGACTATACTACCGCCAAAGTACATCCATTCCTTCCAAGAGGTCCATCAATGGGAAAAATGATATCATTTCCATTGAAAGATGGCATCAGCAATCTGTAATTAATTATCCAATTAACAGAGCTTAGAAACTAGTGATGTTCATGTGAAAATCATTTAAATTTTGATCGGTGAAAATTAGAAACAAAAGGAAAATAAAAATATTTCATGGGATATTAGTTCCTTCAGATTGCCACACAGTCGCCATGTATTTGAGGAATTTTAAAATTTTTATCTATGAAATTCGGAATATAGTAACCTGACAAAATAGAAGACTGGATGTGTTGCTTATATGTGATCTTTCATTTATTATCTAAACCTTTGCCTTAGTGTGACAATTTTCTTTTATCTTGATCTTGATTCATACTGACTTGCATGATCTTGAGTGAGGGAAAAATTGTCCTCATAATTCTTTGATATTTTTTAAGCTCGCAAGTTTTTGGGTTTCCAGAACAAAAAAAGGCAAAAGTTGATATGACACCACAGATAAATATTTGGAGGCAGTAAATGTAGTACTTTTTTTCAACGGTCCGATCAAGTAATGGATCCCGTTCAACAATAGCGTGCATTTGCGATCGTGCCACCATGCAACCACCATGTTCGCGTGCACGCTTTGCCATGATACGATTTACTTCTACATACTTCTCAGCACCAAATCCTGGAATTCTCATACAATGTACAATGCTTTCTTTCGATAATTGCATTGCTTTGCACATTGGAAAGGTTTATCACTTCACTTCTTTGAACTATTCTTGAATTCCATTTAAAAAATCCGAATTTTTGCAATAATTTTGGAACTTTTCACAAACGTTTCATATTTTAAACTCAATTTTATCTCATTTCTTCCCAAAATAATCTCCCATTGTTACTCAGTTTCCACAATCAGTTCCCATAATCATGTTGAGATAAACAAAAAAGATATCAGTGAACTAGAGAATTCATAATTTGCGAAGAATGAATGAAAGATGTTGCCTGGAGTAAATTCAAGCAGATTCGTGCGATGAAGAGCCATAAGCTCATCCCAGCCGTCCGATTTATCAGGATAGTTTTTAAAGCAAAATGGCAAAAGTGCTTGAGCTTGATGACCACGTGATATGAAATACCACAAGGTAATTGTTATCCCGCGTGCGCTTAATTTTTTTACTGCATTTTTGCCTTGAGAATGGCTGAATAAAACATTTTGTTGGTTATTCTTAAATTAGTGCTGAAGAGAACGGAAATAATCGACGTCAGGAAAATGATTGAAAGAATGCAAAGATCAGCAAAATACTTTTTTAAAGCAGAAAATATGAAAATAATATCAACTGCTCATGGTAATTATTGTCATTTTCTGTGATTTCCAAACTATTTGCTTGCTCCTAACAATTTTTCAGACTTTTGGTATAAAAAAAAAAAAGAAAAAATGTGTTGAACAAAACGATTTCAGATTGGATAACTTGTAAACTTAAGTTTGAAAACAGGATTGCTTACGCGAAGCCAGCTTCAACACCATTAATAAAGATGGGACGAAGAAGACGATTTCGGTTGCGTTCTGTTATCTTGTCCGATTCATCGGCACAAATTACCGATAAAGGCACTCGCTCAACCTGAAAAGATTTGTAATCTCTGGGTGATACTGGCACTCTAAAATGTCTTCATTACATGGAATTATTTTTACATTAATAAAATTTTGTATTAAAAAAAAAATTAAAAAAACAGCTTTTTTGTGTCAAAAATCTCGCACGAAAATTTAAATCACATTAAAGGAGAAAAAAGATGACTTTTTTTTGGAAATTACTCATTTTATGTTTAAATACGTAACGAATGTTTGAGCACACATTAAATTCAGTGTAATAATAAAAATAATTTCATTTTATGAGTAGTTTTGCGTATAGTTAATTAATAAAGTGTTATTTTTTATTTCAGTGTAAAGCGTTCATTACTGTGAAGAAAAAATATTTGTTGTATTAGGAATTCATGTCCCTTAAAGCTCATCATGTTCGACAACGCTTCTGATATAATTTGAATTGCATTACTGGTTCTTTCAGAAATTATTTTTATGATTCATTTCTTAAATTATCTTTTTTTAAAAATATAAATCTTAGTGAAACAGTAGATAGGAAACAGATGCAAGTAATTTGATAATTATGACATCAAAGAAAATATGGCTTTTTGAAAAAAAGCATGTAAAAATGAAGATTTTGACATAATCTCAATTAATCATTAGTCTGATCATTTAGTGCAAGATATTTGCCAGACACAATTGAGTTTTATTTTCCGAAAGAGATTTGCAATATCACTATTGTAGTTGCTTCGTCTACTTATTGAATTTTCAAAAAGTTATAATATCTATCTTTTAATATTACCTTGCAGTTATTATTTCCTCAACACCATAATTATTATTCAAATACGAATGATAAAGAAGAGAAACAAAATAACCCTTGAAAATCGATTTTGTTGTGCAGTATGCATATCGAAAATAGTGGATATTAAGGAAAAACGAATTCTGAACTAATCAAGCGACCGGGCACAACAACACTGATCAAATGAATGACTTATTTTAGAAATTATTTTAAATTTAAAGAGACTAGAACTTATGCATAATTTGATTTTACATTTGCATAAATTTTATATCGAAAATATACTTTCTCTAATTTGCATATTAAGCTTTTAATGCTTGCTATCATTCTATAAAAAACGATATTAAATGATACATGCGCAATAAGCATTATGAAAAACAAATCGTAATAACTTCTTCATCTAAAAAATGATTTGAAGAAGTTATATAAATGTGCTGTGAATTTTATAGATTGATACAAATGCAGAGGAAAGCGGGCTATTATTAAAAGAAAAGTGCATGCTTTCAACCCTATTATTTAATGCGTAGTTTTCATATGAAATCTTGATTTCAGAAAATACTAAAAAACTTATAAACAATGCTGTAGGAAAAACAAAAATCAACAGATTAATATAAAATTTTTCGGCACTGTATCTCATTAGTCTATTATAATCTATGAAACATTATTGTGCTTGTACTTTTCATGAATCTTCAAACAACCAACCATATCAATTCAAAATGAATCTGCAATCAACTGACATGCGCAAATAATTGGTCTAAAAGTAAGAGTTGATAAATGATATGCAAGTTATTTTTTCAGCAAAAGAAATTTATCTATGTTTCCACAATACAGATGGAACTCAACATTTCTGATAAGTATCTGTAATAAACAAGTTACTGTACATTCGTCGAAAGTCATCAAGTTCCATCATTGCTCAAATTTATCATTTTATCATTCTTTCGATATGATGAAATGATGAAATATGATGAAACTATTTATGAAACCATATGACGAAACTATTTATGAAACCATATGATGAAACTATTTATGCAGGTATAATATTTCTCCTTAATTTCTGCTTCTATCTGACATTATTTCCACAATTATTGTTCTGCATCTCTCCTCTTTCTTACTTTTTTTGGGACAATTATCATAACTCACACAAGGCTTATCAGAGGATTCTTCGTCCCACTGATCTTATCATCACTTACTGTTCTCTTCATGATTACTCAGTAATTACAAATATTATTTCAAAGAGCCGATGTTTGCTTCAATTTTTATAATAACACTCGCTTTCTTGATCAAAATGTTCCATCCTTTTTCTCACATTTTATTAGGGAAAGTTAAATAAATAATTCATTAAGGCTTCTTTCTTGAGTCACTGAATTGTTAACTTACGGTTATTACGGTTTCACAGATTAATAAAGGTGTTTTCAAGTTGCATCTTCCATACATCTCATTTCTTCTATTTTTTATGTATCTGTCTGCATCAATATTGATTGAAGTTCATGTACCAAGCTTACATTGTGAAAATTAAGAGACTTGCTGCGCATCAAACTACCAAGGAATTCAATTTTAGGTATTTGCGTTCGAATTATTGAGGATAAATTGATTGTTATTTAACTTCTCTCTTTCAAATTAGATGGTTTCTAAAATGGATGCCATTGGGATTCAATTTTTCAGTGTTTTTAAAAACCGCTTAAATGATACTTAGTGATAAATTCGACACCGTATGGCAATTTTTGATGATTTGATCAATTTGATAAAACTTACGGAAAACACATCTGGAAGTTTTTTACTTTACTATATGTTCAATAACTACTAAAGCTAATCTGGATAGTACGGATACTACAACATTTATATCATGGCAAATGTATATTTCTTAATAATTTGGAAACAGTAAAACAGTGATAACATTTTGTGGTTTGTTATTATTGCTCTTCTATTCTTTGTTCATTTTGTTAATCATTTTATTGATATGTAAGATTTTTTGAAGGAAACAAATTTTTAGCAACCTTGAACTACGGGTATATTTGGAAATACCGACTACAAGAATGGATCGATAATTTGTCTATAAATGCTCGCAAAGAAGGTCCGAAACTTGTTCAAACCATTTTCGGATAGAGTTTAACATGTATGAATCTTTTGTCTACTTTCATTTTTTGCAAAAACCAAAGAAAGGATAGTTTCTAAATCAAAAAATCTAAAGCAATACTAAAGAATTATCGGACGTAAAAATTTTTTAAAGTGGCACAAATATTTTTATTTGAAATCGCTGAGAATATTATACAACAGTGCAAAAATCACATTCCAAATAATCAGTCGAAAATTTTAATTAGCGCTAAGAATAAAAATTAATATTGCACTACCAGTGAATAACAGCACTATGCAAAAAATGTAAGAGATCATTTTAGTTTATACTAAACAAGTAACAATTTCAATGTTTTCGGTTTCTTTTCATGATTTTCCAGTTCAGTTTTCATCGTTTCTGCCACAGGATTGCCAATTAGCGTTAGCTGAGTTAAATTCGGTAATGATGTGTACAGGCGGTCAATGTCTATTTCTAAAAGAAGTATTTCTTCCTTGGTAGCACGAAAGAATATAACAGAGTTCTCTTATTTGCCTTGATGATATCTTTTGGAAAAAATGTTTAAGAACATTGCTAGAAGTTATTTTGCAAATGAATGTGAAATGTGCAACTATTATTTCAATAAAATGAATGGAAATGTATAGAAAATTACCAGTGATATTGTTACCGCTAAGATCAAGATATGAAAGTTGTTTCATGTTGAAAATACCAACAGGAAACGTTGTCAGTTTATTATTTGATAAATTCATTCCTTGCATTTCAGTCCATTCACCAACTTCAACAGGGAATTCTTCGATCGCATTACCTTCCACATTGAACACTATAACTTTTATTCGTTATTTTCAGGCCAATCGTTTATTTATTTTCTTGAAATGATTTCATCAATTATTTAACGGAGGATTGTAACAAGAATTCACTTAGTATCAATAAAATAGGTTTAATTTTATAACAATCTTCTGCATAAATATTTCTGCGCAGTTGCGCTGATGAAAGCAAATTAAGTGGAATTCGCGTTTGCTGAATACTTGCTAGACTGATGAATAAATTCGCCCCACAACATTTTTATTAAAAAAGTGAGAAAAATGACATTCAAAGTAATAATTTCTTACTTTAACTAAAAAATAACTTTAAAATAAGAGGAATAAGCAATTAATAAAACTGATAACTTACTAGTCATATTGCTGAATCGTTCAACCATTTTCTTGGGAAATTTGGTGAGAGAGTTGTTCCTCAAGTTGCATTTATTGATTTCATACCCTTTCAGTACCAGATAAATTGCATCGGCGATATACATTACACCACAGTCTGAGAGATCTGGAAATACATCCATGATTGCGTTTTAAAGAAAATACTAATCAAATGAAACAAATTTTGCGCTCTTACCTGGTCCTAGAAATTCATATCAACTCTATTTAAGGAAAAAAGATTGATTTAAGGAATGTCCCTTATCCCTTGTCCATGCTGTGCTCACCAAGATAGCCAGATGCTTTCGCTGCTTCACATCTATGCATCACACGTGTTACAGCTTTTCCAGCAGCAAGAGTCATTATCTTCCCTGAAATTCCGTAAACATTTCTTGACACAAAGAACAGTAAGTTGAAATCAATACAGATCACCACCACATTTTTTTGCGAAACTTGAAAAGAAAAAAAAAAGAACTGGCAAACAAAAGATTAAAATACTTTTAAAAACTGAATGTGAAATGATGTCAAGTCCGGAATTCCTCTACTGACATGTGACACTCAGAAGTGTAGCACACTGAATTTTGAAAGAAACTGAATTTTTTTCAAATGTGCAAAATCCTAACTTATTTTATAAAACTGCTAAGTAGTAATAAAAATCAAGTTTGAACAATTAAAAAAAATCAAGTCTGAACAACTGATATTATTTCATATTTGAAGCGTAAAATGTGCCAAGTGCCGTGAAAAGCCCTGCAAAATAACAATTTCAGTCAGCAATTTAAGTCAAACTATGGCACTTTAAAATACGAAAAATGAAACTCAAATTTTTGATCTCAACAGCTATTTTCGAAAAAAGAATTGCGATTCCTGATGAAAAAAATTCTCGATGCATAAACTGAAAATCTCTACTTGATTAGCTTACCAGTAACATAATTCCGGAAAAACTAGCTATAAATTGGCACGGCTATGTCAAATTGTAAAGCGGTTAGCAAAAAGAAACTTTGACGAGTGAATGTTTCCAAATCTCTGCTCGAATTACCTTTTGATTAAATGGGAATTTTTGCCTACCACTTGGAAAATTTGTTCAATCAGTGATTGCAACCAGTCGATAGGAATAAACAGAGCATAGTTCTTGAAGAGTGAAAGTAGGACGAACAGTTAATTGAGTTCTGAAACGAGGTGAAAGTTGAGGTGTCAAGTGAGGTAAAAGAGATAGAAAGAGGTGAAAGTTGAGGTGTCAAGTGAGGTGAGGTAAAATCAAGCAGCATAATAAAGGCGGCAGAGCAGAATTTAAATCGAGAAAAAGAAAAAACAGAAGGGAGATAGAAGAGAAGGGTTGAATTGCACGCTGCAAACAACTGCTCTACTCTACAGATTAACTGTGATGTGATTGCTCTTCCACTTGCCCGCAGCTGATTCATTCAATCACTCAGGCCGTTTGGTTAATGCTCCGCTTCAGGCTACAGAACTTCGTGCTTCGTCTTGCTCAGTGATGATCTCTGTTGATAAGATAAGCTTCCCAGCTTGCTATCATCGAGAACTGTTCACAATCATCATCACAAGTTTCTTTGTCTTTGATTCGAACTTGGCAGATGAAAATCAGTACTTCTTAACCACTTAAGGGTATTTTAAAATTAATAAATGACGGAAGAGAAGTTTTTATAACTTTAACTATGCACAAGAATGACTCCGAGTTAGTACTTCAGCACCTAAGCCTAAGCAATATAAATAAACAACTAATCCTTCATAACAGTCATCTCAAATAGTTTATCAGGCACCAGTGAAATTATCGCAGTTATCACTGCCAACATTCAGTGAGGACTGAAAATTGAATTCTGGAGTAATTTCGATGCTTCAGAAAGTGGCAGCTCATCTTCAAGTATTTAAAAATTGAATTATCTAATGTCCTGTCTCAAAAGAGATGCCCTACAAACCGTTGGAGGCTATGGTATTGCTGCAGAAAAGTAATAAGAAGAGTATTAATCCAAAAATCCAAGAATCATTCATTATAAAAAAAAAAAGTCACTTTGTTATAAGTTACATTCCATCAAGAGAAATGAAGGAGAATGGAAGGTAAATGTCTAAGCGAACGGAAGAATACTTCAACAGCTAGAAATTATAGGTGATACTGTAGAGGATTCTAGCATCGAAATTATTATTGAAAGTAGATTGTGAGTTGAATATTAAATAAAACGTGTCAACAAAAAGAAGAACAAGATCTATGAACGGTCACTAAGCTCCGGCAATTCCTGGGAGACTAGTCAAAAGCAACGAAAAAATGATTAGAATCAAGCTTTTAATACTGGAAAGAAAAAGAATTCGACAGAGTCTAAGCCAAATCGAATTCCATATAATAATAGAGGAGAAATCTCTACCTCACCTCCAATCAAACAGCTCAAAACAAATGGTCTTGAATTTACCACGAAATTTTCAAGAAAAAGTTTAAAAGTTGTAAAGTAAGAAAATCTTGTGTCTTTTATAACAAGAATAAAAGAGATAATGAATGTCAAGTTTATCCCACTTTTAAATAACGAATGGAACGTTTGAGAAAAAACAATGCTTGCCTTAACTTTTGCAAAGCTGTTCGACAATCTTATTAAAAAATTTATACCACAACAGGAATTAAAATTACAAATAATTAATATCAAAATGGGATTTGAAATCACACACAGAAGTTCTCATGCCTTAGGATTGAAAAATTCTGTATGCCTTAACAATATTTGTCTAAGTGATTGTGAATATTGAAACCGAAATAGAATACCATAGATCAGTTTGGAATAGTAAAATAGGTGATAATAATTGGCGGTATTTGACTCTAAAATATCTAGCTGAAAATACTTTTGAAGTCCTATACATATTGAATTCAAAAATCCTCAGCAAAAGTTTTTTAATATGTACAAGGCTTCAAAAATCTGATTTCACATCTTGGCTGAAACAATTTTTTTATGTTTTTTTTTTTCCTTTTCATCATTTATTTCAAAACAGGATGATACATTTTTTAAACATTTTACAAATCTTTGTATCTAATATTCCTATCATCTACTCTTTGCTCATCTCCTCTTATCACCTGCTCATTGCTCTGTTGTTATACTGATTCATGCTTCAATCCAAGCACCATCACTATGAAAATCTTAACTTTTCCGAACTTTTCCCGAAAGAAGACAAAGGTAGCGATAATTTGCACTTATTTAGTGTGCTAATTTATTCATAAAATATAAATTTTTTTGGTCCCAATCATTCAGTTGGATTCAAATTTCTTTGTGCGATTCCAGACTGGTAAATGCCTACAATTAGAATGCAGTGAAGCGCAACAGACATCATCATATCCTTCTGAACACTTAAAAAATAAAAAATAGTCTTATAAGCTGTGAATAAGACTTATAAAACGGAACACTTATAAAAATCCAAATGATATATATCCATGATTGAAATCATAAAGAAAAAAATTGTGAGTCATAATGAGTTCCTGAGATCAGTTTATTAACTTGTGTCGCAGTTAACACAGATCAATGAAAGCTTTGTCCCTGTATCTATCATGTCGATTGATTCTTTCATTTGTCTTAATTGATAAAAATCGACTGAAATTGAAATTAAATATTGCGCATAACCTTAGCATTTTAAGCTCAACATATTGTTTTCTTCATGCTTATTGATTTTTATCTTAAACTCAACAATGATTTAATTTGTCATCTCGTTTATGCTGAACACTAATTTGAGAACTTCGCTTGAAAGTTTTGCGAACTGCAATCCTTCATATTCTTGCTGTAAAAAAAAAAAAAGGATTGATCAAAATACTGCATCGCAACCTCGTCGCAACGATGTGAAATAATTCCGTCCATCTTATTATTACATGGAACGGTCTTGTTCAAGTGACAATCGTATGACCAACTGGTCAACAGTACACAAATTTGGATTAATGCAATGAAATAGACGTACAAATTGCATTCAGAGTTGCTGTGTGATGCCTAATGAACGATTAGCATAATATTTAACACTCTTGGTGATTTGTTTCTTTCACCTCTTCTTTTTTACTGAGTTGTTCTCACAAATTCACTCCATCTGATGCTCTTATCTGCATCATTAACGACTCAGTATCGCTGCGATATAAAAAACTACTGAGAAATCCAAATGTCCACTTTGCTACTGCATAAGATAAGCATTATACAAATTGTATTCTTATCAGTCAGTCTGCAGCAACATTTTCAAGGGTTAACCCATTTAATATATTCTCAGTACAACCGTCTTTTTTATTTAAGTACTTATAATTGAATTTTCAGTTACTGTCCCAATGGACAGATGATGTAGTAGTACCTGAAACAATATGATTATTAAATAGATCTATTTGGATAGTCAGGTATATCGGAACCGAACCTAGCTATCAGATTTAATGCACTGATATCTCCCGGTTTCACATTTCTACTCCTATGTACAATGATTACCAGACAGATTACAACGATGTTATTATTTCGTGGTACTAAGCTGTCCTTTAAATGAGTCTGAATTTACTGAACTTTCCATTCAATCCACAAATTTACTTATTAATCCTTAAATTTACCCATTTTTGATGTCGAAACATCGCCTTTTGCAAAACCATGAGGGGAAATAACTGCACTGTTGAGCTGCTATTACATTCCAACATCTAAACGAGCGACATAGTGTGCAATGCATCCAAATGCGAATGCCTGTTAGATTACGGGAAACGTAATTAGGTAATTCATAATTTAGTTACGAACTGTTTGTTCGCAATACCGAATGTTGAATATAAAGCATTGCTTAAGCTGAATGAAAAAGTAAATCAAGTTTAAATCAATTATCCCAACGGATTGAAATACAATCCAAACGATCACTGGCTTTGCAGTGTGTTCTAACAACGCATATCGCCGTGTCATAATGTCATTATGGGTCTGTAGCGGTACGACATGAGTCATGAGGAATATCTGCTTCTAAGGCATGAAATACACAGTTCAACTAATGCCCCCTGGATGTATATATATACATTTGGAACAAGAATGTTACATTGCAAAATGAATGTCCAGGATGGTAAAGACAAAAATGTACAGAAAAGAACGTTAAAAACGCAAGAATTTATAAGCAAACTGGGAGAATTAAAGCACCAAAATTTGTAATTTGTTTGTCAGATAACAAAAGAAGCGCAACAGTAGAGAAATTGTTCTCTGGTCCAAAAATTATCCATTTTTGATTATATGACATATGGAAAAAATCTAAAAATATTTTGTTTTTTGGAAAGGAAGAAAACAAATTTCCTAAAAACAAGAACAAGGTGGAATCTGGAGCATCAAACAGAAAAATGAAAAAAAAAAAATGTATTCACTGCAGTGATGACATAACTCAACTCTCATGCCATGAAATGAGCACTGTGGTGAACAAAGCATAATACCCGCACGATGAAATGTTGTAAAAATTAAAATGGATTTTTGTATCGGTCACATTATAGTAAACCGTATGAACAACAATAAATTCAAAGTACAACAATAAGCAACATTTCGCATATTTAAATTCACATTTTTAAGGCAAAAATAACCTTCTGAAGATTTGTCATTTAAACCATTTCAATACATGATACAATATAGGTTATTTAAGTAGTCGTTCTATTGATCAATCAATTTCTCTTCATATAAATATATAAGATAGAGAAGGCGAGACAATTTCGGTGATATAGTCTCACTAAGTAAGTTATGAGCATAAGCAGATCATGTACTACACAAGGCTCTCTGAGGTAGATGAATTTTTATGGACGAAATATTTCAATTTTTTCCTAAAGCTGTTAGATAACTCAAAAGTTTCCATTTTCCCTCAATGGACTCATTCAGTATGTATCTACCATCTTATTTAGCAACTTTATGAGATCCATAATGAAACTTTGAGTACATTAAAAATTTAGAAAAATGTTCTTAGAAGCAATGCTCTTGTTGCATCTATTATACCCTATCTTCGCGCGGTCTTCCTCGATAAAAACGATTGCCAAAAGTTCCTATGGTCCCATTGCCACCATTACTATAATATTCACCCATACATTCCATTGTATTCAACATGTCTTGGAATTTTTGTGGTAGCTTCTGATTGACCGCAAATTGATTCATATCCAGTTCTTCACGCAAAGATTCCTTGTACTGTTCCAGATATCTGAAAAAGAAATCGTAAATCAGTGAGTTAAAAAAAAATGCCCAAGTTCAACATTTTATGGAATCCTTAACAAAAACAAGAAAAAAAAAATTACGAAAAGTATATTTCCAAATAAACAAATTTTTATTTCGGAAAAACCAGAATTAATTGAACAAGAATATAATTAGGAGAAAATCCAGATAAAGCTATATGAAAAAACTTGCTTATAAAGCTCATTTAATGCACTAAAAATATGAAACCGGTCACGTGAATGAGAACGTGACTCTTCGGCAAGCAGCGCATTCATGTCTTGATCGGTTATTGGAGGCATTTCTCTTATTTCAGCATAGTATCTATAAAAAAGTTCTTTAATCAAAGAAATTTGACAGCAGTTAAAAGAACATTAAAAAAATAATTCACCTATCAACTAAGTCACGATACTGGTATATATCTTTTGCAAATAATAATTTGCTGCTGGGCGAATCTTTTGTTAACTGATGTTCCTGTGTTGAGCATGCGTCCATGAGAGTTTGAGCAACAACCGATAAGCAACCTTCGAGCTGGAAAAAAATATTGATGAATATCATCCACTATTGCAATGAATTCAAAACATAACCTAATTTGATGATGAATAACACATATACCTTTGTAGGTTTCTGAATATCAAATACAAAGTGTGGATTTTTTATCAAATTGACCCAAAATCTCAAGGGCAAGGAGTTGCTTTTCCAAGCATGAACAACTTCATTCTCTTCAATACCATGCTCTCTGGCCTGAAAGCAAATTACAGTACAAGAGCAATAAAGCCGAAAACAAAAAAGTAAAAAAGGATAAAAAGAAGCAATCAACCTGCCACAGAATCGAGAAAAGTTATTCACCTGATCATCCATGAAATCAAACATATATTTCACACAAGGAATTGCTGAATTTGGAGATGAAGTAGAAAATATAACTTCCAACAAATTTTGAATAAATTTTTGAAGTGTACCTTTCATCGTAAGCAATCTGAAATATTCTGAAAATTCTTGCAGTATAGATAACAACATAATAAATCAAATAATCTACTGCTTTATTTGCAGATTTCGCCTAATTCTGATCAAATCCCTAAGACATGTGAAGATTTCAAGCTTAAAACCTGCCTAGTTAGATATATTTCAGTGACCATTTTATCTTGTTGATCAGATGAACCATGTTCGGAAGGGCGCACAAGATGGTATAACTTGTAATTAGAATCCATATCTATAACAATTTCGCAAGTGTGCATTCTTGACAAATAGTAAAGCCAACAGTGAGAACAACTTATCTTGAAATATATGAAAAAATTGAACTAGATATTAAAGAATTAAGAAACAGTTACGACTATTTAACCAATTGAAAAACAAATTTCTTTCATAAAAACAAAGTGCACACTAACTTGACAGCAAACCTTTGCACTGAGAGCTTGAGTTCGTTCCGAACGGTCTTGTAAGTGTAGGACTTTGTTTTGGCAACGAAAATGTTGAACGTTCACTCAAAATCGACAGATTGTAAAGAGAGGCTTGACGTGGAAGTAATGCCAATGTAGCATTTTCAGGAACCTGAACAAAAATGAAAAGTGAAACTCGAAATAAATAATTCCTGGTTCGACTAATTATCTCTTCACAAATGATGAGGTAATGCTAATTTACATTCCTTTTTTCAATAATGAATTATATTTCAAGCAAATATTATGTCAGCCTTTCTCTAGTCTCTAAGCTTAATCATATTTCCATTCTTTCTTGACGACCTTAAAAGATGACATTAAATTAAGAGCATAAAAGTTCGTAAAGAAGTTTTTTATTATCTATTTCTCCACTTTTCTAGAACTGAAATGACCAGTGAATTTAAAACTCATGATGATATCGTTGTTCTGATGAAAAAATTATAGAAGATATAGATTTGCATGTTTTTAATGAAAACTTATGTAGTTCTAATCAAACACTAACAGAACAAAGATAACGCAAAAACTAAGAAAAAAAAAATTACATTGTAATGAGCAAGAGTATTAATCCTTTTCCAACCGCCAGGTTCAATCTTCGAAGTACTGTCAACATCTTGAAGAATTATTCTAGGACATGCAGATCGCAATTCCAAATCAAGATCATTCACAGAAGGACGATCGGAAAAGGCCGTTGTGCGATATTTTGCATCTAAACATTTTTCCTTCACCTGAAAAATTCAAAATTCTTTTTTATAGAAGAATCAAACAACTTGAGCTGGATTTTGAGTACCCAAAACAGAAGAAATTAGGATCCAAGGCAATACAAATATTTGCAAATGAGAACCATTCATGAATCATAAAGCTGAATTGGTCAGTATAACTTTTCATAGAGTGTAGAATTGAGATTTCATTATATTTATTTTAATCAAAGATAATATCATGATAAGTATATAAAAAAAGTGAGCAGCACTTTAATTCTGAAAATTGCAACTGGAAAAAAAAATTCGGAAATAATGCATTCTTTCACATGTTTACTTTCGTGTATTTAACATTGAAACATAATTTTTCCTTCAGACGAATCAATTTACAAAACAAACCATACCTGTGTAATGGAATCGCAGTCAAGCACTATGACCGGATAATCCATTGCACCCGAAGAATGATGATCCGCAGCAATAAAAACAGTTAATTTCCGAAAATCAAAAGACGCACGCAAAAGTTTTTCTTCTGACAAAGAATAGCGCGCCTCAAGGGTCAGTGCATCTTGTGGTCCTTTTTCCATCTGCTGCTTCATCGCCCAGTACAATTCATAAAGTTTTCTACCAGCGCATTCCTGTAAAAACAAAAAAGTCGTAGTTAAAGGAAAATTCCATTTTTTAAAACTCGTTCTCGATTTATTAACATTTTACAAGTCATTTGCGATTGAACTTCGACCTCTTGCAAAAAAAAAAAAAAAAAAAAAAAAACCTTGTAACTTGGTAAAATATATAAAAGCATCACAAATGCTCACCGTAAGATATCTGTACATCAGAATTGTGTACCACGCAGCCAACATACGTTCTGCAACACTTTCTGAACGGCGAAAGAGAATCTTGGGTTGTAACCTTTTCCCCATTGTTCGATCAATAAGTTCTTTTAGTAACTGTTTCAAAATTTCGGTACAATATTCCATTTTTTCCTATAAGAGAGAGATAGAAGAAAAAATCCCTATCTTATGTTTTCTGAATTAAAATTTATGAATAGTTACTGTTTTTACACAGTTTAAAATTACCATCAACACAACCATTAACAGTGATCCGACAGAAACTCGGTCTTTGCCAAGGAAATACTTATTATTTTCCATTGCGCGCACAAATGAAAGCAAGAAGTGTTTGTTCATCAAAAGTTTGTTAAATGCTCGAAGACCCATTTCGATGGAATATGCACGCTGACTGTCAACTTCCAAATCACGCAAGACTGGATGATTGTGATAATTATTCGGAAACAGCACCTGAAATGATTTCAGTAAAGCTCTGACTGACAACTTCAAAACCAAAAGAGTATGGAAAACAAGTGTAACTGTATTTATCTTTTAAGAAAAAAATTTTACTCTAGCTGTGTAATCTTTATAAGAGAGAAATGGTATGAAAGGTGTTCCAAGAGGCAAAACAGCGGCCATTGCATTCATCGACGTCTGCAATTCTGCAAATGCTTCTTTACATTCAGTAGCCACCTTCATCTCAATTTGATCGATTTGGTTCTTCAAATGCTTCATTTCACGCATATGAGAAGTGCTTTTACGCCTGAAATTCTCGTGAACCAGCAATTCTTTACAATAAGGGAATGTAGTCTTGATTTCAGTATCTTTGCTATTGTCTTTTGCAAATTTATAAAACTTACCTATAAAAAATTAAAAGCAAAAAGAAGGCGCCAATAATGCAAACAGTTGGTATCAGTATAGCCCCCATCAAATGTGGTGATAATCCGGCTCCTTTCATACTATATGATAGATAGCCCACTCGATAACTAAAATCCATAATAAATAAGACCTTACGAAACAAGAATTTTTCATATGAACTGATTATGATGATCACAAAGAAAAAAAACAGAAAATTGCGAAATCCTCATACCTTACGCCACCTATTTTCACAAGAACATCCGGATCCGTATCATAAGAAAGTTTCTGCGCCACAGGCCTTTCAGGTGGTGGTTGACATGTGAGAGCACGATTTGCTAAAGCAGTCAAATTGCATGGTTCACCGCCTACAGTTACCAGTATATCCCGCTCCCTGGCAGCTGCATCCAGATATTTTCCATTTATTGTCAAATAATCACCTGATCGATAAAACCTTATATCACTAAATTTTTCGACCACAGGATCCGGAAAAACAGTCAAGTGACGCATTCGAAAACCACTTAACTGCGAAATATCCCTAGAAATTAAATAAAAATATAGAAGTTTTTAAGAAATCATATCCTTAACAAACATGTAGCTGCATTAAATACTTTTGTAAAAATACTCCGCTTCTTGCTTTCAAACAAATTAACTTTAGAATTACTATTAAAAGAACAAAAAACAGTAAACTGTATTTGGGAACATAAAATGTTGATGAACACCTTTTTACCAATAAATTTATGAGAAAGATTTAAACCGTCAATCAGCATTTAAACAGCAAATATTAGATCTAAAATAAGGTATTATTTATATATTTTTAGACTAATGCATTAAGAAAAAATCTCTCTTACTGAAATGTTAAGAATGGACTTGCTGCGCCAGCTGATATACATTTCTCAAAGAACAGCTAGTGCAGAGCTGCGTCAAAATAGCATTAAGGGCTAATTTTTTGAATATAACAGACAAATTTCGCGATTTATTTAAATGAAATAGTGATAAGCTTACTCTGTACGAACTCCATCGAGTTCGAAGCCATAATTTAATAGCAATGGTTCATCAGCTGTTGGATGCTTCCGCCTAAATATATATAAAATTATTTTATAAAAAGTAAAGCATATGATGAAGGAAAACATATTTCACATTTCATTTGGTGACATTAAAAAAGTGTACAAAATGAACTTCACTTAATCATTAGTACCGCTACCAAATCAAACTATCAGTTGAAAATCGATGAGTATATAAAGTTAAGCAACTTTAAAAATGATGCTTTACGAACCTATTATGAGGGATTTCTAGGCTTGGTGTTTTGCAAAAAATCAAGTCATCTCGTACAATATTGCATTGTGGTCCTTTCATTATTCTTTTTTCATCTCTTACAACCATATGGGGCCGCTGCAGCAATTTGAACCCAGTTCCCAACACATCAACTGTTATTCCTCCTGATTCGATGCTCCTTTCAGGTATGACTTGCGCGAAAGTAGGGTTTTCCCTGAAATTTTTTTATCAGTAGTGAATATTGCTTTATTTCATCACGATAGAAAAAAAGAAGAAAATCTGAAAATAAAGGATAAAAACTTACTCATATCTAAATCGAATATTTTCATAGTCTCGAGAAAAACTGTCAAAACTGATTTTCAGGTACCCATCGGCAAGTAATTCTGAAGGACCAGTCCTGCATTCAACCTTGTCATTTGTACGATTCAGTACTGTGCATCGAACATCATTTAGTGAAATATTCACTGATGTTCCAGCGTCAAGATTTTCACCCCAAATTGTTACATTAGTTCCACCAAATCGAGGCCCTACAGCGGTTCCATTGTTATAATAAATTGGTCTTTATACGAGATCGAAAATACTTACTACATATACATTAAGTGGTAAATAGTGGGATATATTATAAAAATACCTATCATTCTTGCAAAACAATCTATCTCTATTTTTCTACAATAAGCAATGGTTTTATCTTTTACAGAAAACATAAACAAGAAATAATGCAAATATATTATTATGTAACAAATGTAATGATAACAGGAAGTCTACTGCAGAATACTGTTGCTTTATATGATAGCGTTATGCTGCATTCACTGTTGCTGTGTTATATTAAATAAACAAACAGCACTGTACCTTTTGTGGGTTCCATATTCTTTACAACAGGATCGACGTAGGTGAAACTGTCATTCGAGATTGCAGTATACTTGTGTTCTTCGCGCAATTTTACAACAACAGGATAACTTGCTGGTATCGGCGTTGGACTTTGTCGAGTTCGACAAACAATTCGTGACGCAGTAACATAAGAGTTTTTATCAACATCACAGCGTACATTTGCTGCCGTCACTGCTTCCTCCACAGTTTTATAGCTGAGACCGAGATTTACACCATCAATAATCAGCTATAATATTTTGAACAGGAACAATTTATTACTCATTGCTTATCAATATATATTTAATCGATTTAATTCATTGAATATGACGAACAGAATTCAAAATTTTAGAAATTGAGAATTAAATAAATTTCAGAACAATCACTCACTGTAGTACCACCAGCAAGAGGTCCCTTTTTTGGACTGAAATTAGTGATAACAGGATATGGGCAAAGCTGGGATCTGAAATGAAGAACCATTTGATAAAATACGCAAAGCAGCAAATTATTTCTTGAAATTGTATGGAAATCAAACACTAATATAATAAGATAATAAATTTGACCGTGCTCTATTCATTGTTAAATAATATACCTGTCTAACCAATAATCCATCTTTGATGCAATTGGGCAATTTTCTTCTCTTGTGCATTGCTTCTCAGCTGGACACCAACCACAATCATATTTCTCATCACTAAGTACTAAACATAATCCACAGTTCGATGCAAGTGATTCGCATTTGTACATCACAATTCTTATACCTTGATTGTTGTCCAGAGCAAAACCCCCATGGTGTCCCTCTGAGGACCAGATCACCGAAAAATTTGCAACGGCAGTACCATTCCCAGATCCCCGCCCGTAAAAGTCAAATTTCATATCATCACAACTGAAAATAATGAGAACGTTAATATCGGGAACCATATAATACTGCGGCAAATTCTCTTTTTAATAAGAAAACTATAACAAAATTCCACGGAATCCAGAAAATTTCAAATTCAGAACTGCCTTGGAAGAAATATGAGATAAATACAAATAAACACATTAAAATGGCAAACTAACATGATGGTACTGTCTTTTTTTTTCGCTAATCTTTCATGCATACTATGTTCTATTTTGAACTGACATTTGAAATCTGTCATAAATTTTCTTGCATTTTCCACTACTACCGATATCTGGCGATTTTTACCGGATGCGACAAAAAAATCTCTTTCAGCCGCAACAATACGAGGACAATGTGATGGTCCTTTTCGACTTGATGGTCCACTTCTCTAAAAAATATTTGTATATATAATTCGAAAGATAAAAGTTAATAAGTGGATAACTACATGAATCGCCCACTAGGTCTAAACTATATCTGTTATAAATATTGAAACTCTTAAATTGAATGGAACCTCGATTCCATTGACGAGCTGCTGAGAACGACAGCGGTTTTCGGTAGTAGAGCCAGCAACACACTGATTTGATTCTATACACCAGTCACATGGAAATGGACTACTAACACAAGCACTGCACATTTTAAAACGAGAACAGTCATAAAAAGTGAAATTTGTGTATGCTAGCGGTGGCCCTTCAATACTGTTAGAAACTGCAAGTCGAGCAACAAGACTGTATGCATCTGATGGAATTTCCGGCAAACTATTCGGAGTTGGACATCTGAAACAGTCACTTTATGAAACCATATGACAGCAACTCAGTTTCAAGCAAGAATATGTGTCACATAATCACTGACCTGATACGATTGTCCAGACCACCATTTGGTTGTGCAAGTGTTGACAGTGATCCCAATAAAGTACCAAAGTCGAAAACACATGTTAACTGTCCTCCCAAATTCGGCAGATTTTCAAGCTCAATGTCCAAATACAACGCACTGGTTCTCTGCACTTTGTCCGGCTCCACTCTACTTATGCTAAAATAAGTTACCAACTAATGTTTCTCCTTAAAGAGAAAAAATACCTTCCCCTTACAAACAACAGATCAAGCAAAAGTTCTTTATAATGTTTATTTTTCCATTCAAAATCGAAAAGCATACGCAGGACATCGCCCATTTCGATAAGTGAGCCAGTCGTGTGCAGTTGATGGTATGGACTTCGTGCATTCATTTTCTGGAACACAAGCGTTATTCAAAACACACCAGCCACAATATGGATCCCGCTGAGCCAAACAACTGCGACAGTCATCAGCTGCTCCGCAGTGGCGAACTTTGATTTTGACTATCTAAAATCTCGCGACCAAGTAAAAAGTTTGAAAGCTTATTGCACTAAATAAAATATAAAAATGATCCAAAAAAAAAAAAATTGTATGACAGCAAAAAAAATTAAAAAAAACTCAAATACAAATCAGCCTCAGCAAACCTTATTCGGTGTAAGAGCATAGATATAATCGCCAGTGGCATCCAGCTCCAGATCTTGAAGTATTGGTTTACCATCGCCGATTTCTAACGAGCGATATATAAAAGCAGAACTACGATTCTCTATTACAGCCTAAAACAAAGTAAAATAGAACATAACTGAAGAAAAAAGAAAATCCAATTCCAATCTTATCATCCTACTGTGCTAAGAGAACAGGAACAACCACGTAGAACAGAAAAATGAGCGGATAGTTGAGAATGCGCTACAATGTATTGGCTGGCAAAATCAGGTATCATTAAAAACACTTGCAAAATCATGACATCATTAAAAACACTCGCACTTAATTTTCCGATAGTTATATTATTGGTAAAGTTCACTTTAAAAAGTCGTCCATCATGTGTTCCAATAAATGCAACAGTGTATGCACGCGTTGTATTCGTTGCAATAGAAGTAAACTGCGCATCATGTGTAATTAAAGCTGCAGTTCCTTCAACTGGAATTTCACCCCCAATATGGCTATTTACATCCTTGCCACATAATACTTCTTGTCCCAAATACCTAGTTTTGGTGCATCGATCTGTTGACTTGAACCAAGGTAGATTCTAGAAATGAATGAAGGAAATATTTATATTTATCAATTATATAAAAGGACAAAGTCAACGAAAAGGCAATATCAAATATTTCAAATGAAATATCATGGTAGGATATTACTTCGCCTGCTCATAGTCTCGAGAAGGAAAGACGTTCCCGATGTTAAAAACCAAATTCTATTCACCTTATTAGTTTCACCTCTGAAACACAGTTCAATATTGTTCAAAAAAATCTTTTCCACCATTGCCATTGAATATACACAAATCGCACTTTGTGATGAAGGTATCGTTTCTTCCAAATTCCATCCCTTTACAAATACCCCATACAGAACATCATCTTCAACACTGAAAGAAAATAATAAAGAGTAAGTCCACTAAAATTTGCTGCGATATGAAAAAAGATGAACCAAACTGCGCCATTCCTTTCAGGATTCTTACACTGGAAACAATATAAATGTCAAGAACTGAAAAGGCATAAAATTTCTAAAGTACCGAACCTTATACCCAAAGATAATGCCAAATCGTATCCTGGTTTCGATAAATATACATCCTGTATAAGATTGTAGAGTTCATTTCCGTGTGTACACTCAAGTGGAACTTCTGTATAGCTCCAAAAATGAGCATCACTAGTACAGACTCTAACCAATTTAGAAATGTAGGGCCAGGATCCTTGTGTTGTATCTCCTTTTGGCTGTCGCGTTACAAAGTAAGCAAATTTACCACTTTGGAATCCACCAACATACTCAATTCTGAAATGCAGTACATTGATCATACTACGAATGCAATAGACATCGAAGGCATGAATAACTCACTTATACGGTCCTCGAAACTTCCGTTCCAACTTGATTTCTGTACCTGTCCCAACTCCCTGCGCAGAAACATCAAAAAGACGATTTTGATCAAGTGACAAAGATGCAACTGCCGGAACATCATCACGAAATGGTCCGCCATTTTGTACAAAAGTTGAAGCTACATAAAGCACATCACCTAAAAGCGTTGAAGGATGCACTATATGTTTATAAAGCTCTGTCTGAAGATAATATTTTGGAAAATGTCAACATTTCAAAACTAGCAGTTTCAAAATGTATTTTGCTAAGAAGAAATGTCTATATGATAAAATGTATGACAAATATATGATAAATTATTGAGATAATTACTTTGTATATTATCTTGGCTAGTAAAAGTTCCAACAAATATCACAGTTGATGAATTTTGATCATTCGCAACAACATGTTGCTGAGATTCTTTGATTACATCTTTCTGATCAATATTATATAAATTGCGCCATCGACAGCGACCCTACAATTTCCAAGAAACAAAGTGCAGCCAAAATTCGATCAAAATGTGAAGGAAAAGAGGAATTTTTTGATTTAAACAGTATGCAAACGCTTCCGATTCTGACAAACATTTTAGTGATTGATTTCTTATTTTAATTATTATGTTTAACGTGAAAGGTAATAGCAAAAGCAAAGAAACAAGTAAGGAGAATTGGAAAAAACCTGGAAGAGGCTTGTACATTCGATTAACTTCGAACTTCTTTCATAAACAGCCAAACCTTTCGTATAGGAATTTTCTGTTTTTCTCCGCACATTTGAAGACAAGCAAGAAGCTTTATCTGAAAAGAGTTGTCGCATATTTCTATATTACTATCTATAATGTACGTGAACCACTTCACATTACTGAGAATATCCATTCGTCATAATTTATGTGCTGATATTAATCTGCTTATCTTTAAACAAAAATTAGTATTAAAGAATAATTTCTATTTGCAATTTGTTTCTAAAATATTGTAATATGTCATCAATACACTAAAAGAACTTTCTTAGAAAGCGGTAAATCTAAAATTGATTTACAAGATTCTATGTTGTTTCCAGTTAAGGCAACAAATCACTGTCTATAGCCCGACAATGATGCCATTATATCTACGCTTTATATGACATAGGAAACGGACGATTATTCACAAAAGAAAGACTATTTATCGAAGTTTTCCATGTTTCATAAAATATGTATAACTTATTGCTATTTTGACTATATCGACTATTCTTTCGAATTTCTTCTAAATCTAAACTAACATATCACTTCCAAAACATATTCAATAACTTGCACTGCTCTTCAATCATTCAATCAATTGCAAATTAAACACAAAAATATACTTGGACATTCAACTGAGTCTTCTTCTGGACCAGTAGAAGTATGTACTTTAACACTAAGATCTGGATGGTTTAAATCGTAGAGATTGTTTACTCCACCAACATACAAACGACCTGTAGATGGATCGATGACCTAAAATTTTACATATTTAAATGACTTTCAATCAAAAACGAACTGTTTTAGAAGAAACTTGTGCCACTTTTTTCTACTCAACTGATAAATTTTTCTATTTAACCAAGGTAACGTTAGTTCTTAGTTCACTATTAAATCACTTTTTGCAATACAGTTTCCTATGAGAAAATTCTGCTCAGAATGAAAAGACACCATACAAAAGTGAAACTGGACAAATATTTAAAAAAATCATCGATCTAAAAGATTAATTAGAAAGGGATACACCTAATTCAAGAGAATGTGTGACTAAAAATTTTTACAATTAATTTAGAACTGCTGTTCCGCATGTCATTCTAAATGATATATTTTTATCACCTGATTCACTTAATGACATATCGAAGACGTTACAATTAATCTTCATGATATCGAAAGTTACCAGCATTTCTCATTCTTCTTTCCTGACTACAGGAATCGAAACACATCTTTATTTGACATAGTTGCTATTACTGCTTGTTTGACTTGTCCAACTACATATATGATTTAGATTATTTCAACAAGTCTTTCCTGTTTTTGATAATAAGCATTATACCTATTAAGCTGAGAAAAAGTTTTTTTTCTTTTTTTTTTTTTTATCGTGACTTCGATAATTTTGCAACTAATTTAATGTGAAAAATTTTTAACAACTTTTATCGGAATCAGCCCATATGCTTTGACGGATTTGTAGTTATCATGAAAAATAAATTGATGTAGAACATACTGCTTAAATACAACTTCTGCGAGAATTTTCGAAAAGAGTATGAAAACGAACCATTCTTTCGAACGGAAGATTTTCGCTGTAGGCATTTGGATTGATAAATTCGGCAACAATGTCTTCTGAAGATGAGCTGGCGCTTACCAAACCGATTCTGTGGACTAATAATTGGAGAATCAACGGAATGGCAAGGAGACGAATCAACTTGCGAAAGATCAGTATCAGATGAGGAAGGTGCAAAATGTATTGCGATAACTGATGGCGCATCACATCTATTGTCACACTTCATTTCATATCAAAATCAAAGCAACCAGACTAATAATTTCCGAGTGTTGACGAATGTCCAGTACCTCGCCCAAATTCCTTGGATTTCCGCTCAATATGCTTCCACTCCTTCTGTTGAATATCTAAGAAAAAGAAAGTTAAAGAGAAATGTAAAACAGTGTTTATGCATTAAACGCAAATGTCGCTATTAATTAGTAATAAGATACGAATCATAAAAAACTGGCATTAGTGTTTCAATAGCAAACTCGGAAACTGAATCTCCTGAATGAGTTGTCTATCTTTTCTATTGAATCAATGCAAGTTACTGTAAAGACCCAAAACTTCATATCTTTCAATCGATAGTTACCACCAGATTCTTTGCAAATCAGATCCTTGTGAATTAATAACATATCAATTTTTATTAATCCACACATCTTCTTAATTGTCTACGACAATAATTGTGGGCACTTTCGAATCAAAAAGATTGTTGTAAAACGAAATTCTTCGAAAGCGATACCGAATTTATTATGAAGAAAAATGTACAACATAACTGCTATAAAGATGTCATTTTTTTTTTTTATTACAAGAAAAACAGCATGACCAATATCTCTCGCTTTCCTTGATAATATTAACTATGAAATTTCAGCACACATTTTAATTAAAAAACGTTTGTATTTCATCCATATTTCGCTAAAAAATTCCCATTGTCTGAATAAACTCTTGAAATGCTACAAATTGCAATCAATTCCCCTATACTCTTAAAATTAATTTGCACCAAGATACTAATTTAAAATTAATTCGAATCAAGATATTAACAAAAGATGTTTTTAACCAGAAAAAAAAAAAAAAGTCTACACAGAGCAATGAACTCTAACTTTCGAGGAAAAGTGACATAATTTGAGTTCATGGGCTTCAACCATCAAAATTGCGATGAAAAGTATCATTGTTTTTCTCATCTACGTGCACTCTTCAAAGTAGCTACCACTAAAAAAAGCTACCCAAATATATCAGCCAATGAGTCAAGCAATCTACCGCTGCACATTTGCGACTAAAAATCAGATGATTCTATCAAAAGTTTTTAATGAGAAGTTTTTTGGTAGTTTTTAACGGTTTTTAAACCATTTAAAAAAGATTTAATATACAATGAGAACTTAAAAGGAATAATTTAACAAATAATAAGCCTTCGAATCAATGTGGTGCTAAAACAATTACTTTAGTAATTTTGAAAGTTATAAAGTGTTTGATGTCTCGATTTGAAGAATCTAATAATTAGAAATGTAGTAACAATTACAGTTCTGAATTATTTTTAAGCGTTAATGTGTACCAAGAGTTCGATCCATGTCACTGCACCACGTTCTAAAAAGAACTTCGCCACTGTTACAACTAATTTCCTATACCTTTGCGGTAACTGGTTTTCACTTCTGAATATGCTGAATTTGGAGCAATGAAAATTTTATGTTGATGGAAGAATAAACCTCCAAAAATGTATATATGCAGTTAGGAAAAGAAATGTGATTGGCAGTAATAATTACGAAAAGATGAAGTGCTGTAGGGAGAGGGAAAAACTGATAAGCATGCTTTGTGGAGGAAGACTGGGGAAGGAACGACATCTGCTAACCAAATTTGAGCGACACTAGAGAGCTTTTACTAGCTTCCGATGTGAGTCTCGACTTAGCTATTCAGTGAGACGATTGAGGAACACAAAACTGCTAATGATATAAAATGAGCAAACTGAAGATGCGATACAGCTTGTTAAAGCAAATGTACAATCAGCCGTATATCCATCACGGAGATGCAGCCTCATTTGCTCCATATTTAACAATTTAGTTAAACTTTTTTTAGCAATGAACAAATTCCAACTGGAAGCACTTTTTGGAATCGTTAACGATTTCAGAAAATTTCTCTATCCTCCCTTTTTGCAGTACTGAATTACAAAAAAAGGAAATTTTCATCTATGTTGCATGCGCACGCTAATTGCATTCTCACACTGCATCACATAAAGCTTTGGAAACATTCCTAGCTAAAGAAGCAATTAGTGTACGCAAAGGAAACTACGAGAATGTTGGTTATACGCATAAAAGAAAACAAATAGATGAAAGTTTGTTATCGAACTTGTGATTTATAAGAGAACTTAAAGGATTATGATAACCAGCATGATCGTATCTTTGTTAATATGTAATTCATTGCTCAATATTTCAGTCCAACTGCAAAAAAGTCTCACACGAATGCGCCGTTGAAACCGACACAGCATCTAAATACCAGTCTTTTATTACTACATACATTGTGGCCACCATAAACTACTCAGCGTTGCAGAGAAAACCATGAATTCGAGGAAAAAAAAAGAAAAAATTCAAAATGAACTTTTCAAAGTCAAATTCAGTCGTTTGTTCAATCACAGTTCAAAAAATTTCGAAAGGAACGAATGTATTTTTTAATACCAATAATATCAAATACCACGACAAAGTCGCTATGAAGACAAAGTCAGATTCTTCCGAGCTGCTCATGCTAGGAAATCCAGAATGTTGCAAAATTTGTATATACGTCAATTGTTCTTCAAAAATTTCTGGCTAGAAATTAAATACTATTTCATTCCTTGACTAAAAATAACTGCCAATTTTAATATATAATACAATATGGAAATTCATAGTAAAAGAACAGGAGTCGAATGACAACTCTCCCAGCTTTGTCAAATTCGTTACGTGAATATTAACTTAATTCCATCAATTTTGAAAGTTGCTTTTCTACTTTTCAGTTGTAGTAAAATAATTTTTTCACATACAGTCTTAAGTAAAATCATCAGAAAAATGCTCAAGTTAATAAAACAAAAATTATTTGGGTTTAAATTAGCGATAAAAAGATTTTAAAAAAATCCATTCAACAAGAGTTGCAAATAAACATAAGCGATGAACTGTCTAAGGAGAGAAAAAAACAGATGAGAAAATGCATTTGGGAAGAGTACATGTAAGTAGACTTATTTAACTTCTGACCAATTATAGATGATGATGGAACCAACTGAACGCATTAATAATAGCCACTGCTTTTGTCTTTGCTATGAAGTTTTGCGGAGCAGTTGTGTAACAAATCATTCTCCGCTGCTCTCATTATAAGTCCCGAAGAAATAAGCAGAACATACAAGCCATAAAATCTTTTTTAAATCTTCATATGTAATCAACCTACAAGAATACATCTCTCTGCAGAGACTACGTTTTGTTAATACTGTTCAAAACCTTTCAGGAATACAATAATTCTATTCGCCGCAATGGAAAGGCTTATGCAAAACAAATTCTGATTTAATCACATTGATGATCAGCACCGATAATGTTGCTTCTATCCAAAATCATTCGAAAATACATAGCAGCAATTCAATTTCCACAATAATTGCTATAAACAAGAAACAAATTTCGTTTTTGCCCCACCTGATAGTTTTCACAAGGATAATTGCCAAAATCCGAATACTTATTCATTAAAAGTCCTCAATTTTTTCGACTCTTGGAATAAAAAAACGATAGATTAATCTATCGATTTCATACATATCGCATGCCAATTTATATGAGTCAAAGTCTAGTCCCTATAACAATCGTCTTTCCGTAGGTTGAAATGGTTTGGAAGCAATGAGATTTGAATTAAAGTTCAATCTGAACAAGAGTACGGTCCTCAGTTGCTGGTTACCCCACACAGAGAACAAATTATTTTAGGGAAAATCTGATATCGAATGCTGAAAAGTGAGGCACAATATATACGTAACCTCCGAGAACAGTCCAAATGAAATCGATGAACATATCAATGGAGACGAAATAAGGATGAGTGTGATTTGCACTTGACATTTGTGCTTATTAATCGCAGTGCACTGTTATGACGATGACTGATATACACATATATACATGCATGCACACACATAGCATAATTTTTATAAGAAAAATAATTGCTGTAGTTGAGGCACACTATTATACTAGTTATCACTAATACCAAAATCATTTCAATATTTTGTTTGCTAGAATGCGAAAGCACTATCAAAAGCTTAGCTCATTTCATGGTAATGAAATATAGTGATGCATTAAATGAAAATGTGGAACTTATCTATAAAAGTGTGCATTCCGACTTTAACATAAGTCTTATGTGATTTAACATGAATGTCGTAATGGGATGACACAATTCGACGATGCCATTGGCCCTGTTATTATGATACACGTCGGGAAAATCCGAAAGATAAAATTATACGTATATAGAAATATCTAAAGGTCAAGCGGCACGACATAGTTTCAAAAGGACCGATAAGCCGATAAACATATTTATCGCCAGAACGCTCCGATTCATAAATAAACAAAGTGAGGCCGATCAATCATAAGGCGATGTGTTGGAGATCAGGTAGGTGAGAGGAATGCCGAAAAGATTTAAAGGTTAGGATTTTAGAGCTAGAGTTAGTCAGTTCTTACACCGACACAGCAGTAGCAACAGTTCGGAGTTCAAAGTGACACAGCAGTGGCAACAATTCAGTTGAGTATTATTCTCTTATGAGTAACAAAGGGAAGAATAACCCAGTGATCAATTTGCTTGAATATTCTTTGATAACTGTTTGTTACGAAGAATCACTGTTCCTTCAATCAGTAAAACTTTCTTCAGACAGGTATCGTCTTTTTTACAACATAATAACCTTTCCCGACAATATATTGGTTCATCTACCAAAAGCATACAGCTGCAAATAGTCCCCAAATGGAATAACAAAAAGAGAGATACTCTCGACTTAATGATTTTAGACAATCACAACTGAAATATAGGAAGATAGATTGATGGTAATAGACGATGAAGCTGAAGAGCTTCCTGATATTCCAGTTTCATCCAACATATAGCTAAACAATTATTATAAATTTAATACCACAAAACAAAGAACATTTAGAATATTCATAATTACCATGACTGTTTTTTACAATATCAGTGACTAGAAAAGATCCAAATTCAAACAACAATAAATCAGGCGAATCCGAAGAGTTTCAACAAAATGATTGTTTAAAAGAGGAAGATTTGAATAATAAATAAAGTAAAATGAAACAAATTAATAAAATGAAATTAATAAAATAAAAAATAAAATAAATAGAATAGAATAAGAAATTGTTTAATGATGAAATACTTGGCAAAAGGTAAATAATTTCGCCGAAACAGGGAGGAGACTATGAATTGAAACGAAAATATCATTCGTCACTTATTCAGGCCTGTTTAGCCAAAGTAACGGAATTTGGGCGAAAAAACTTATAAACTCACATACCTTTTCACCTTTTACAATTAAAGCTAACATCAGAATGGCAAGTTGTGTCACAATTCTTTTCCTTACTTTGTCTCATGTTTCCAACGAATAAAACAAAAGCTATCAAAAGTGACATTCAAAAATGGCTTCCATTTCAGGACGAAAATTTACAAGATTGATAACACCTGCATCTACATGAATGTCAACGGATGAGACGATGACGAGACAAAATGTTGATATTTCGGAAAAATTACATTTAAAGAGAAATCAGTTCAAGGATGGTTCGATCAATGACGTTCGCCCGTGATACATCGCTACGATTACTACAGACGCTGTCGGTCAATGAGGTGAGGAATCAGCGAGGGGAAGAATAACGATGATAGATATGCTACCCAATGCTAAACAGACAATAGTCACACCGTACAATATGCGTGTAATGTAATCTACATATATGCAGACATACACACATACATACAGATACACACATACACACATACACATACATATATATATATACTCTATTAATGAATCAATAACAGAGGTTACACATAGACGGACAATGAATAAATGGGTCGGTAGATGAGTGGACAGACGGGATATGTTATCAGTCAGCTGGAGAACTAATTAGTTGATGACATCCGGGGTGGATCGAGTCGGATCGGATGGGATCGGACGGTGCAGTCATTGTAGTGAGAGATAATTAGCAGCGATCGAATGGTGCCGCATGGGAATAAAGCTTTGAAAGAGCTGCTTAGATTAGCGGGAAGGAGTGAATGAATGTTTCATTCTTCGTACTTCATGATGCAAATCATTGTCTGCAACTCGGAGGGCTAATTGTGGCTGAACTAACGTGATCGAAAAGTGCTGTTGAGGTGCTGCTTTTGACAAGACTGCAAAGTGGCTTGTGACACTTCACTGACACGGTTCTGTGTATCAAAATGAATAATTGGAACAAAGAGTCGAATTCTAGAAAGGTACCGAATCCATCAACCCAATTACTTCAGGAAGGCGGGAAACGAAGCATGAAAGATGGATTGATCAGAACATTATATATAGAAGAAAAGTTGAATAATATCTCTAGGAGTAAATCATTAGCAATGATTGAATGCTAGCAAGGAGAATTTCCGTTTAGATTGATTTTATGGCCAATGTTGTTTGCATGTGATAAAAGCATCAATAGGCTCATAAAAACTGCTAAGAAGCCACGAATTTATGGAAGTGCTTAAAAAGATAATTCATGTTGATGGCACAGGAATAGATTTCGATAACTGACAGAATAGCAATTGGTTCATGTGCTTTGCGCTTGTTAAAAGCCTACCCCAACCTACTATCTAACTTCAATCATAGTAGAGGGAATGAATCTAATGAATGCGTTGCGTTCATTAGATTCATTCTCCTTACTTTCTGATTAATAGCCGGAAAGAGAAATTAAAGAATAAGAAAAATCGCTCCTGTTCATTCAGAAACTGTTTAATCGGAAGCTTTTAATCAAAGGCTTCATAATGTCAAAAATCTGGAATTTAGATAACTCTTCCAGTGCATACGTTATTGTTGCGGAAGACAAATAACAAATTTTATTGTGAGGCTTCCTATACTTGTAAAGTCATTGGCGGATGATTGCAAAAGTTTATTCAAGTTTGGAAAGTTCATCTTCTGAGCTGGAGGAAGTGTACAACTAACCTGAAAATTACAAATCAATTAGCTCAAAAAAAAAAATAAATTTACTGTCTGTCACTTTCTTCAAATTCTTAGCTCACGTTTCTAGAAGTATCTTTTTTTTTGTATATATCCCTTCCCGCTTTTCGATCTGGTGAAAGCTAAAAAATACAAAATTCTACAAATAAGCAAAATGATTTTAAAAGTCACATTCTACAAGAGATGTAGAAAACAGCGCTAAATATTGGCTTGTCACATATTTTCAGTAAATGTGCAGAGCTATATAATTCAGTTAAACGACACCCTACTAACACAGTATTAATCCAGTTTTTTAAATTTCTTTAAGCAAATCATATTAATATCATCTCGCATCATTGAAGCGATGCATTTTTCTAGCCCTTGAAAGCGAAACTTTAGGAAACATGTAATCAGGTTTTCGTCGGAATATTGATTGTCATTTAAATACGAATTATAGGCTTCTTATTTGTCATTTTAATACAGAACATATTGTAGTCTCTAGAAATAATTTGTAAATTTTGTGCGGGAATTATAAGCTCCATGATGGCACAACTGACAGCAACAATTTATCTTTCTCTCTTAATTTTGTGCTAGATTTAGGCTCGAAACATATTGAAGGTGCATTGACATTGAATAAATAAGTTTGAAGTGAGTTCACTGCGTTAGTTTTTAGTTGTATCATCAACCGGAAAGGTATCCCGGATTAATAACAGACGAAAAAACTTTTGTTCTCGCGGACAACTTGCGATTTGAAAAGCCGAGAAAAGTGAAAATGATTTGGCTATTTAATCATTGTGATTTTTTTCCTATTCTATCGTTTCCTCATTGTTTTTACTTTTGGTATAAGTATATTTGTATTATCAGTCAAATGATGTGTGGTTATTCTTCCTACCAATCCATAATACATATCGCCGTATTCCACACTTTCGTAAATTGTAAAAAGATGCTTCATTCGAAGTCCAATCAAATCGAATTTTCAGAATTTCGGGTTGCATTTATCCTTTAATGTTTTCTGTTTTCTTAAATTGTTACATCAACATCATTTCTAAAGAAGGATGAAAAAGTGATTACCACTCTCTAGAATCTAACTTCGAGACTTCATTTATAAAAGCAAATATTTGAATTAAGAGAAATGAATGTCTGAATGATTCAATCTGGAGGATTTGTTAGTTAAAGATTCTTGTCATAACCATTTTTATAAACCATAATTTCATTTTATGCTTTAAAAGTGACAGTGCATATCATATTCGAAGTCCATTTGAAACTGATGTGACTAACAGCTATTGACAGCATGAAAAAAATTTATCAGTTTTTCTTTTTGATTAGACATTAAATTTTTTGCCAGAAAAGAAATGATTTCGAAAGGAAAACTTTTGAAGTTACAAGAAAAGTATTACTAACATCAACCGCTACATCACACATGAAATGTATTTCAATGCAATTAGTTTCACGTACATGAGACATCAACGAATGGATGATGATTGAATTTAAACTCCCGTCAAAGAAGCAAAATACTTTTTTCGGATGCTCAAGGTATTAACTACCAAGATAAAAATGGATTTGTAAGAATTATCGGAAAGGAGAAATGAAAGCTATGGATGGTAAGAAAGAAGAGTCAAAACTAGCTACCTATTGGTAGAATTCAAATGAAGTAGGAATGCATGGTCATAATTACCGATGAAGATTAGTAAGACCGTTCCAACTTTTAAAGAACAATTTTGATTCTAAATTTATTGAAACATATCAAGAATTTAAATGTTTCTAATTATCATAAACTTACCCATATATTAAAAAGTAAACTTAAAAACTATTCAAATAAAAGTTGATAAATGAATGGCATAGGATTGTGGCAGAATTGTAGTTAAACATAAAGTCAATCAAAAATGTCGATCACTTCAAAGTAGTTATGAATATGATCTTGAGCTACACACTGTTTGCTGATTATCCAGAATCTTCGTATTTTTGAATAAAAAATTTGAATAAACAAAAAGAATATTCTGATTTCGCATCTGTTTAGTCAAACAGACTTCCACTGCACAGGACGAAGATCGCGTTTCAAAAGCAATATCTATCTCTGTATTTCAAAAATTTCCAAATGGTCATTCGATTAATTTTACATTTTCATCATTATTTCAAACTATGGATTGGATTGCTTTGTTCAAACCAACAGTATGCTTGAAGTTCTTAGATAGTGCGTTTAGTCATGTTTTAAATTGCGACAAATTTCATATGGCAATCAGGAACGAATATCGGATTCTCTAACAGCTTGATCACAATAATAATAACAAAGCGAAATTACACTAACTATTCCGACACATACGATCAAAGTCGGAACACTTCTCAGAGAGAAAGAAGTAAGGTAGTAAATATAAGCTCACTAATAAAGCAAATATCTGTCTACGTTTTCCGCCGTCTAATTTTTCTTACTTAAGCACATAATCACTGTTCAAATAGAAGTTGTAATTTCATTGCTTCGTTCAGAATAATGTAAATTTGTTCGTTTACAAATGCTTCGGTAATTCAAGAGATCCATTTCATCTTTTAAGCTTCCGCTTGAACCAGATCGACAAACTCAAAATTCATTCATTTTGAACCTGAGCAAAATTATTCCAACCATTCTTTGCTATCATCAAGAATATCATATTTATCTATTCTATGTCTCTAGCCCGCACGCATTGCTCAACCGAAATCCGTAAAAAAATCATTATGCGGAATTTCACTGCAAAATATAATTATTATCAGCGCATTAACTTAAATAAAAGGGATTGGGATGAACAAAGTGATAGGAAAATGCCAAAAGATTCTCAATCTAAAACCATTTCGTAGTGCTGTGTGACACATGGTTCTTTAAAATGGTCCTTCAAAACTTGAGAATTAGTAACGATTGAACGCCAAAGAAGTTTAAATAGGAACGATAATCTTTGAAAGTTATAAACTATTCACTTGAAAGAAACTTAAATTCTTGACTTTTCCATCGCATGAAACTTTATGTAATTTTCTTATTCACTGATAAAACTAAACAGTCAACAAATTCTTTAGTTTTGTTATTGAATAAAGCCTTTACTGGTAATATTTTATTCTATGAAGCTACAGGAAATTAAGATTCACAAGAATTGATTGCCATAGTATCAAATAGTTAAGCAAATATGGGTGGTTTTAAATGAACACTACTCCTCGGTAAAACTTTTTTAGATTACTTGAGGCTCCATTTTATCAGATAATTTAACTCTTGCCTTTTACTTTGCATTTCAACCCGTCCGATACGGTTTGGTAATAATTGTCAACAATAGCTAACGAGATCAATCTTATTATTGAGTTTGAAAATGATAACAATATTTGAAACCGTCACAAATAGCAAATAAATTAGGGATATTGACGAAAGGGAACATGCAGGCAAAAAGTATCACAGAGATTGCAAGAAACAAGAAAAATATGTATATTGCGTTTCAAAAAAAAAAATTGAAGATTAAAATTAAGGTCAGCGCAAACATATATATATATATATATATATATGTAAACAATATACACGACACAAATCCAATTAAAGAAGTATAAACTAACTACTAATCGCAGAATGCGTTATCTAACAAATTCATTATCACAAGCTCAGTTTAATTTAATCGTAATAATTTTCACTTCAAAGCATGAAAGAATTCATGCCAAGTTGCTTCGAATAAGTTGGAAAGATATTATAGAGGACCAGTTAAAGCAAACTTTTCAGCAAGGAAAAATGAATCTTATCGAGTAAAGCAAGATTTAATATAAGAATTTGAAACTGTAGACAAAATTAAAGTAAATATAAGACTATAACAGACTAGTCAACCAGGAATTTCGAAAAGTATTTCTTTATGTGACGTTAAATGCTTTCTTATATAAATCAATGTGCACTGCAGTTTTTAGCTTTTACATATTGCTTTTAAATCGTTAAACTATCATATATATATATATATATATATATATATATATATATATATATATATATATATATATATATATGTTAGTAAAAGATATCGAGCTAAAAGAGTTTTCTAATAATGATTTCATTTTGAACTTGATGTTTTGTCTGATCAATAAATACGATGGGAAGTATATATCGATAAGAAAGAAGAAAATGATCAGTGTGTCAAAGCTTAATATATATGAATAATACTAAAACAGATGATTCATATCCTGAATTCAAGGAATCTTAATAATAAACCAAATTTCTGCTTTCTTACATATTCGGGGTAATCTTTCTAATACAGATTTGAAAGAAACACTAATCTTTGTTCGAGAGAAAAAAAAAACGATTTTTATTGAAAAAAAGAAGGGCTTAATTTATTTAAAGCATTTCCAATGACTTTTGTTTTATTTATTTTCAAAGCAAAAAAAGCTTAAACGTTTTATAACCTATAAACAGAGAATTCGCAAATGAAAAGTGAGTTTGACGACATCTGATTGTTGACAAATAGTAAAAGTTACAAAAAGATGCAGTGAGCAATAAGTATGAAAACTGGCTGCATAAATGGTAGAAAATATATCGGTCGAAGGAAAATGGATATCGGATCGGCTTGCAATATATAGAAGAAAATGAGATGAGTAATGAGAGTATCTAATGATGTGAGTGAGATGTGAGGAAGACTATTTAAGGATAAATTGATGAGCAATTTTGATAAGAAAAAAGATATAATATTTGAAAGATCCATTGACCACTTTCTAGTTAAATGGATTTCAAAGTGAGGAACATCACTGAGAATGTGATTATGGACGCAAGGATAAGCAATTAATCACTGATTCCAAGAGAATTCTTTATTGAAGATCAGTTTGTGAGGTCATCAGAAGGTTTTCCAATGTCAAAAGATTTGGAAGAATGTATTGCTACTGATTAAAATTTGCAGAATTAGTGAGGTCAAAATAGATTAAACTGCAGTCATAGTTGTGGGTTTGTTTTAAAAAAAAAGTTTTATCGGAGGTACACTTCTGCACCAGCTCGTTATCAGCTGATTTATATTCTACAAAACTTGGTAGAAGTTCCTTTCTTCACCTGCTTTACTTTCCGCTCTCATTCCATCAGGTGGGAGTCTGCTCAACTTTTCTATCCTTTTTTTTTCCATTTCTTCTTTTGTCATCAGACCCATGCTGAGCACACGGTCCATTCAGGTTCTAGTGGCAAAGGTCTGTGAAATCTAACCATTTTCGAAATTCAAACTTTTTGATCTGTGAAATCTAACCATTTTCGAAATTCAAACTTTAGAAATTCAGTGCTCAAAATAATTTTCGATTTGAATCGACGACAATCACATCATTAAATGGAGGAGTATTTCTGCCGTAATTTCAGTCTCTTGCAACACTGAAATAATAATAAAGAAGAATGGATGTGTGAAAGTAATGAATGCCAAGTTGTTGTAGTGCTATCTGCAGAAACGGTTAGGAATGCGAATGTAATGAAGCAAAATAAAATAGCAGTGCTGTCGAGCAAGTGCGGATTACATTAGGTGATGTGATGACTGTAATTGTAGCAGGTCGGTCGTAGAACGAATGGTTGAGGTGGATTGCGCCGATAACGATAAAGTCATTCGTATGCTGAATGCACTAATTAAGGATTGATTTGCAAGCGACCGTGAGCATCTATGTGTATATGCTAATCAGTTTCTAGGCAGTAGGCGAAAATGCATTACATAAAATATAAACTAGATTAGTGTTAGACTTGTCCAATAAATTCCGATGTTGTAGTGCTTGTCCCTCAAGGTACTTTATCACTTAGTTGTTAATCTTTTCAAATTTCCGAGAAAAAAAAAGACTTTGAAACTGATTTACACTTGAAATATATAATTATTTGAACAACAAATGATGATAGGAAATTCAAATCGAAATAGAATTGATTTTCAAAAGAAAAGGGCTGAATTCTCCACTTTTGATGGTTCGCGCATTAAATTGATGAACAAATACGAACGGCTTTAAATTAACATTTTCTTGGAAAAAAATCAGCAAAACAAGTATTACAATATAGCGATGAAGGAAATATTTATAACAAAAGATAACATAGTGGTCGTTATTTTATTTTTCTTCAAAAATGATGAATTAAAATAGGACAGAAAAAGTGAAGTTACTAAAATACATCCACCTGATGAACTATGATGAATGACGAAGTACAGTCAGTGCAAATTCGCTCAGCGCCTATAATTCAAAGATGGGACAGAAACTGACAATAAATGGGTCACAGTGTCACTTCTATAATGCATTCCAGAGAACTCACACTGATGTCACTATTTAGGAGCGATTCACAATGACGGAAAATAGTATATTTCCTCAATAGTTTCTTAATTCAGAGTAACATGGGCGATATGTATCGCAGAAGGCAACAAAATCGATCAGGGATCATCTGAATTAGCAAATTTTGAAATGAAGAGGGGAAAGGAATTTGAATCAAAAAAATTATGAGATTTGTTTCGCTTATGTTTCCTGACCATTATCATTCACTTATCATGATAAGGTAATCAAGTCGAATCAGCGAATGAATTTAAGAATTCAGGTAGCAACTTTTGTCACGATAAACTTATATTTAAATCTCTTCATCGTTATAGAAAAAAATCATAATGTAAAATTTAAAACGAGTATGACAGTAGATTAAAATATCTAGGCTAGGAAATCTAGAGCAAAGTTTGTTGCACGCAATATTAAAATCATCCATATTAGCAGGAACATTCGGATTTCCTTCACAGTATTATTAATGGTATTGAAATGCCAGTTTACGTCAAGAAGTAATACCAGGCATTATCTATCACATGCTACTTGTTTATATTTCCAGTCTTAAATCTTTGTTATATAAGTGACTATTTTCTCGAAATTTAACACTATCGTTCTTATTCTCATGCATGCTGTGTGATTAATTATCAATGAATTTTATTTTTTCTTCAGTCGCCTTACGTCTGCTGGTTATAGAGGACACGACAAGTTGTATTCTTCATTAGTCACTTTTCCTATCGAACCAAATTCTCACTTATCAATTGCTTTCAACCTCATATTAATTGATATGGTTCTCCTGAGTCGTCTTTTTCCCAATGTCGATGGTTTTTCTAAGCATTCTTCATTTGACAGGAAATGATTGCAAACATAGCGCATAATGACTTCTTGATCCAGAAGCGTAAATATAATTGTTGATGCCTTCAATTTATTAAATGCCATTTCAAAATGGCAGAAAAAACTTAGGAAAAAAAGAATTACTTTGCATAACTCTCACCTGATTGTAATATGGATCAAAAGAGTTTGACTCAGCAGTCATATATTCCGTGTTCATTCTCATTTATTCAACCTAATATTTGAGAAATACATATCGGAAAAACCGAAATATTTTTTGGAATATGGATATGACATTAACCAAACATCTTTGTATTATAGAAATTTCTTCGTATAAGCAAACTTTTGACTTTTCACCATAACTAACATATTATGAATTGTGTTGGGCTATGCCATGGAGTAAGTAACTACCTTTGTCGGAAAAATTCGAAAGATGTAATTATTGTAAATAAGGAATGTTAAAGATCAAGAAGCGCGGGAATAGTTTCAAAGGGACAAAAACGACAAAGATGCTTGCCGCCAAAACAACAGACATGTTTCCCTCCAAAACGCTCCAATTAACAGATAAGTAAAGTAAACCGACCAATCATGAAGCGACATGTTGGGGATCAGATTGGGAAGTCCGAAAGGATTTAAAAGATTCAGATTTTGGAGCAAAAATAGTTCAAGTCCGATCAAGTTCCTCCATATTTTTAGCGATATGAGCGGTTATTGCAACTTGAGGATTCCAGTTTCAAACTAAGGAAACATTCGCTTGCTCCGTCGCCCTATCATTAGTGTAGGCGTGTGCAAACATATAAGAATTCGGGTCTGGACCCTAGCAACAACTCATCAAGACTTACGTGTCACCCAGCATCCGTATAATGAATTATACCGCCACTAAAATCGACGATAAATACAGGTTCAACATGTTGAAAATTACGCAGAAGAAGGTTTATGATAGGGTTCGATTTCTTTTTCGTTTTTTTTTTTTAAAACTTATTAAAACGATATTGATGTCATATGTAAATTCATGCGCTATATAATATTAGGTTGTATAATATCAAATTTTACTCAGTGATGTGACTGAATGAATTTGATTTTATGGCGCATGAAGACATTTCGCACCTCAATAAAAACTGGTTCTCAGAATGAATTTATATACCGGATTACTGAGCTCTGTCATGTGTGAATAATTATTTTCAGCAGAAATTGGAAATTATTGAGAAAATTCTGAAAAAGTAAGCGAATCAAAAGATTTAATGATGGGAAGATTTTTCGATGTGGATATCATAGGGAAGTGTAGTATTTGATCTTCAAGTCCTGTAAGTGGCTGTGGAAAGTCTTTTATGCACTGATTCTTGTATAGACTTTAGCATATATGTAGAGAGATACCGGAGACCGGAATAATTAGGAATTACCGATTCTATGAAACCTGGTTGAATACATCTGGAGTATCCTATTTAACTATAGTTTAACCTTCACCGATGTTGGAGCAATTCAGTTTGATAGATATAATGAAATTGTGCTTTTGTTTTCGATTTATTCAACCAAAATTTGCCATTGCAGTTTGTAATGACTTCGAAGCTAACAGATTTCTTCACAACTTTGCATTTAATTCCAGTGCCATTTGATGAATACCAGAGAAATACTCCCGATTTGCCTCCTCTTATGGTTCCAAGTTTGATGTTTTTTCTCAGTTTAATTGAACTCGTGGAGTATGCCTTTTTCATACTTACAAAACATCTCTGAAATTACGGAAAAAACGATCTCTTTTCATGATAAATATTGAATCAAAATTGAATGGAGCTTTCATTTCAGGTCAATTTTCGTTTACCGGATTTATGGCGAACTGTACCAAGAGAATTTAAAAATTAAAATAAAGGACGTTTATTCGTTGACTATACAATCATATGCAAACTTTCTAAAATCTGTGCTGATAAAGTTGAAAATCTTGTGCGTATGATAATGCTATTCATTTCATTTCTGACATAAATATCATTTATGGTAAAAGCAATTGGTTGCTGAGACGTTATGTCTGAAGCTGTGAACGTGATTGCAGTTTAACTCAGTAAGTTTTGAAAAATGGCTTGACGGGACAGAATTTTTGGGACTTGAAATACAGATATAAGGTTTGCCGGTTATTGCATGTGTTCGATTCCAGGAAAAGGAGGAACAGAACTTGTTATTTGATTGGACAACATAACCTGTGATGCTATGGAGCGTCTACTTTTTGCGGTATATTTACAGTATTCAATTTCTCCAACAGGTATTAATCCCTAATTCCTCTCTGTTCGGTTCCTCATTGAAGAAATTAGTACAGTTACCTATCACTTCAGTTTTCGATGTTGATATTATCTGTCCAGTTGCTTGCTTTCTGCAATGAATATGGTTATCAAAATGTGCGAGAAGGTAAGATCATTCTTGGACTTCAGATTAGAAATTCCAACATGAAGATAAATACTTAACTATTTCTATACTTTTCAGGTATTGGAAAACGAGATAATGTTTACTGGAATGTCAGTGAATTCATCATCCATGTCTCAATAAGGCACTTGAGAAGACACAGAAAAAAGTTGAAGCTCGAAACAATGATGTGCGAAAATCCTTGCTTAAATTTGATGACGTGATTAATAATCAACGCAAAGTTTACTGGAATCTCTTATTATGTTTACTGGAATGTCAGTGAAAGCATGACTTATAAAATATATCCCATTTATTTTAATGCTTTTTATGTTCTCTACTTCTATGAGTTTTTTATAAAAGCTTTTTATTTTAGCTTCGGATTTTTTATATTCTTGATTTAGAATATTCAGTACATCCAGAACTTATCCGACTGATTTACTAATCAATTCTTTTAGATGACCTATAGATGTCAGCTGAAGTCAATATTGCAGGCGAAACTATTCACCAAAATTTTGGAATCTGAGTACTGGACATTAAAGCACTCGTTGATTCGTAAAATCGAATCACTTTGTCTGCGCACTTTTTTGTGGTAAGTCCTTTTCTGTAGCATAAAAACTCTATGAAAAAATAAAGATGCTGAAATGATTTCTTTGGAAGTTTCTGATTCTAGTCTTCGAAATAATCCTCTAAAGCTTCCAAGAATAAGAATCCTCTCGTAAACTTCCTTGCCTTCTTCATTGTTAGCAACTATGATTTCTGGAATGGGATGAGAAATATGAATCTCTTTTTTGCATATCAGTACTGTAATACTATTATTCAGTAATCATTTGAAGGTCTTTCCATAAAAACCATAAGGACAGTGATTTGTTTGTAGGAGCTTCAGAGAAATTAGTCTGCTCAAAGAACATTATTATGTAAGGCATAGAAAATCTTGGATAGACGAAGGTTTAGACTTTCAACGAAAGAATTGCTCAGACTTCATGTCTATAATGAATTACTCTTTTCACATGCCATAATATAATAACTGCGCAAACAAAAATTTATAAAATCTACTTGCAATCAATATGAGGAAAAAAAAATGAAAATGTGGCACGCGTTACTCGCATAGTGGCTAGCTTATGAGAACTGTTCCAAATAAACTCTTTCTATGCCAGCAATGCAATCAAGTACCATGTTTGAATTGTGAGGCAAGATTTTGTGTTACGAAGTTGGTCGAATTTCTGGAAGATATTTGTAAGGCTGAGAAATCTCCAGATGTGCTGAAGAAACTTCATGACCTTGTTATACTGAATCCTTCCGTTTACGATATTGTTAGGGCTTTAGGAAATATTCGTTAATAGCGCCTCCTGTCCAGTTTCTAGGCTTTAACAGAGCGAAATTAACAAGATGTCATTTCAGCTGAAGAGAACATTTTCATTTTGCTCCTCGTCATTACAGACAAATAGATGTCTTTTTAATGGTGACATGAATCATCCTAAAGAATATGGCTGATTTAGCTATATTGTGGTAGTGAGTGACGTCTGAATTATTCTCCTCCTTAGTTGAATAAGTTCTACGTCTTGGAATACATTTGTAGTGAACCTGCTACAATATTTTTGTTTTCGAATATTGCACTCCATTTTTCTGAATTATGTGTTACGTGTTAATGCGAACAATGAAAACGCTATTAAAGGTAAAATATCATGCGTTTCGCTCGTTAAATAAAATCGTTTAATTTCAAACTGATGGTTCGTGACTTCTCCTATTCCATAACCGTAGCTTTTTTCTTTTCTTTTTTTTTTTTTTTGCAGTAAAGCAAATGTAAAACCAACTAGTGAATCAAGGTGATGTTAATTAAAGATAAAGCTCCGTACAACAACCGAGTCACATGGTACAACTTAGTAAACTATTTCTAACAAATGTCAACAACAAAACCGAAACTTTCAAGAAATTTCACCAAATACAAACCAATTTTACAAACACAGTAAATTCTTAACTAGGATTCTAAAAATATCAACAAACAACTACAGCGCTAAAAGTTTAGTTAGGTTTGGCGGACTAATCCGCAGAAATCCACGAAAAGCATATATGCTCCCATGTCCAAATAATTACTGTTTATCACTTAATATGAATCATGCAAAATACTAACTTTTTATGTCATGTCATAGATAAAAAACATGTAGTGCTTTTAAATCCACTGATGTTTTGGTTTAAAACAATTTAAAAATTTTTATTGCAGTTTCTTTGAATATTTAAGACCGCATTTAGATCTTGAAAGGAAAAAGGCAACTCGCATTGTTTAGCGACGGTGTTAAAATTCAATCATTGATTCCTTCTGCAACATTATGCCTTTTCTTTAAAATTTCTACTCGGTATTTATTTAGAAAAATGCAATGAATCTGTGGCGAATAGCAATAATATGAAGGATAGTGTCAACAAGTTAGAATATCAGTAAAATTCTTTTCACCTCTTTTAATACTCTGAATTCTGCTACAGAAATGTTATCTGATTTCAAAGCACTATTATCGAATTTATAAAAGATTAAATCTAAGAACAATGATCTTTTGGTTCCTTTGAGACTATATTAATATTTTGAAAATTCAGTTTTTAGATAATAAGTAAAGACTAATCCAATCAAATAGCACGAGAAGACTGGGAAATTATAAACTTTTTGTTGGAAATTAGAACTGAACTTCAACGCTGAATCGGATCAAGAATAAAAACCCTTTATATTTAAGTCTATTCTATAATAGCTTAGTGGAGTAGTCCATTGTTCAAGCGATATTTAATAAGGATTTATTTAAACAGGTATCCATGAGCTTTGCAGAACTTATATATTATTATTTAATAACATTTGTAATGTTGGAATAAAACTTCACAGTCGTTGGATGTCCTCCTGTGGTATTTGTTCCATTTTTTTTTTTTTTTTTCTTTTGGTTTTTGATCTAATTGACTCATTCTATCTGACTTCTTCGTCTCTTAGTATATGCGTTCGATGATATCGATTTATTTTGGGAAGGAAATTTTACACTTCGAAATGAACATAGAGTCCTAAATAATGATGCTGCCATAATACTGTTTTAATTTCATAAACTTTTTCTTTAGGCGTAAAATATCTAATTCCTTGATTATTGAGTGATAATTAAGTTTAATTATCCTTTGAGATTGCAATATCATAAACATAATGGTTTATCGCTAACATTTATGAATATGCTGATTCACATTTCTTTCATATGATTGGCTAAACTGAATAATTAATAAATGACACGTTTATATTCACTGGAGTTGCGTTACAAATTACTATATTTCGAGGATGCAGTCTGATACTCGAATGATTTTTATTTGTTATAGACTCTATGATTAGTACGTTCCTTATATTTCCGGAAAAACTGTATTCAATATTATTATTGATAGCATTTTTGTCGTTACCGATTGTCATTTTAACTTATTTTCCAGCTTTGTTTTACATAATTTTGTAAAATAACTGTTGACAGGAAAAGGAGATTATAGATTTATTTGCGATTCATTATGCTTGAATTGAAAAGAACATAAATTAACAAAATTAAAACTAACATTTCAATCCAAAACCAGTTCTTGTGATTTTGCATATGATTACCAAATTTTTTATATCTGCAGCGGTTAATAAGTGAAGCATATTCGATATTTGTACGGCATGAAAGCTCATCTCATTTTTAAGCGAATAATACTACTGCGGGAAATTTATTGCCGAAACTTTTTCATTTAAGGATAAGTGCAGTTAACAAACAGCGTTATGTTGCATCTTCACATCTACGTTTTTGAAACCAACAATATCCATCAGTAAAGGGACATCTTATCAGTGATAATTTGATGTCAACACAATAGTACCAGATATGGTAACTTGTGTAACAGTAATGACTGCCTTCGGAGGAACCTTAATTGTACAAAAAAAAAAGATTCATTGATGTGAAAATAAAAATGAAAGATGCTTTGAGGGGGCGTACGGATCAGAAATATGTGTGCGTTGATTTCCATGATTTTTCTCGACTAATAAACAACTCTCTAGTTATCACCCACGACAATTCTTCATCTCCACTAACTCAAAGTCAGGATTGTGCAACCGATAACATAGCTTGCACGACATCAATTTCATTACGCCTCTATTGGAAGATGGAAATTTTCGTCATAGTTGCAAAACGAATGAGTAGAAATATTTGAGACCCTAAGCTTATGTGGGATTTTCTAGGCCAATATGAGAGATACTGGTTGAATGGTAACGGTGGGACTAGCTTCTGAACTGCAACAGACTGAACAACTTGGCTGGACCCGTTGTATTCTAATATTATCTTTGTTCTTTGCTTCTTTTTAGGTTAGATGAAGGTTGCTTCATTCTTATGCTTTTCCTGGTTGAAAAAATATGATTTCTGCTTCGGAGCAGGGGAAAAAAAGAGGAGAAAACAAGAAAAGGAAAAAAAAGAAAAAACAGTTGTTGTGGATCATGTTACACCTCTTAAGTTCTTTCTCGGCCTGAAACATGGGTAACCATATCATCCAACGAGACTGATATTCCTTCGATCTTTCATCCCATCTACATCTCTGACCTCATCTCATATAATGCGGTGCTTTTTTTTGAGTTCTATTAATGCGTGCATCGATCTTGACCGACTTCGGTTGAAGCTATTCAGTACTTTTCTTGGCGAGGATGACATCATAGTTTTGCAGAAATAACACTTTTTGTTTGCATTCCAATGAAATAATGCTTCATCACTCCTGTCAAACTTTCTTTAAAATCTGGAATTTGCCAGTTTGCTATATATGCGAGAAATGACGATTTGTTTTGCCCAACATGTTGCTAAAACATATCAAACCATAATTCCGTTTCCTTTTCTCTCTTCTTCTCTTCACATGACGGTCTGATCTATGATATTTTTATTACTTATAAAGTTTTGTTTTAATAGATATATAAAGATAATAAGTCATATTTGGCATGTGTAAGATATCTTTAGGATAGTGATATTAATGTCATACCACATGCTATATCCTTGTAATGGCAAATCCTTCCACTCAGTAAAGTCGGCTCATCTTCGATAGTTGCAGGACTTTGTGTTCTGTATAAATATCCTGGTATCAATAATCAAATGATCCTTTTAATTCAAGCTTTGCATTGTCAGCCATCCAAATACCCCCAGCAGAAATACGTTTTTATATGTTTTGCATTTTTAGCCACTGTTATTCGCTCGTCACGATGAGACATCCGGATCGGATTTTTATGGCCGGAGATATATCAGTATACAAATGGCTTTGCAGATTTGTATGTAAGTGAATCAGCTTAGTAGAAAGTTGAGAATTAGTGGATTCAAGGTATTCAAGTTTCTGTAATGTTTCTTAATACAGTTCCTGTTAAGTGCTTGACAAATTTCAATCCAGTTGAAATTTTTTGACGTGGAAACTAGTATAGGTCTCCTTTCTTTACTTTCTGGCAAATTTTTTCAATTTCTTTTTTTTTTTTTTTTTTTTTTTGCTTCGAAAAAAGCAGTTTTCATGGTATGTTGTTGATAAATTGTTTCTCATTCTGTTTATACTTTGCTGACATTAAGATGAAGTTTTATCATCTTGTCTCAGTTGCTAGTCATTGCAGTAGAAAAACTTTTTTTTTTTTTTTTTTTTTTTTAAAGTCGATTACCAATAACTACCAAGTAAAATTACATTAATTTTTGTTATCATTGTAGGCTTTATATGGGTTATGTTTCGCAATAAACATTTGAGCTCTCATTCTGAAGGAAAATTTGTGACATAGTTGGATCGAATTTATTTTCGCGTTTGTTTTATAGAATGTTGAATGTAGTTTTGATTAACTTCATGCGCTCTCTGTACTCTCTGAGTTCGAAAATATATAAGATGCAAAACAGAGATTATGTTTGTTATTGAGCTCCCGGAATACTGATGTAGTATCAATATACCATAATGAAGTTGTTGGAATTTTGTAGCAAGCAAAAGGAGTTGGCAAAAGTACAAGTAAGGTAGTTATGGAAGAGTTTGAATGGCTACCTAGTACAAGTACTTTCCAAGCAACCAATTCCACTCCTAAAGGTATTAGCGAATTCTGCACGAATTGGATAAAAACAGTTAAATCGACAGTAGTAGTATCGAATCGACCACCTCATATGCGCCCCTCTAATTTTATTAGTAAGTTATCTTTACGTCAAATAGTCTTTTATGCTAGTTCAAATTTCATTTCAATTTTGAATGCAAACTAGAGCTCAACGGAAATGAATGAAGACCAGTAAAATATTTCTTTTCAGTATGGACTGTTGGTCTGACTTGCGTTACAATAATTAGCTTATGTGCTGCTGTTGGAATTGTGTTCGTCAAGAAACTTAGCAAACGTGCATACAATCACTTTATTACGGTTCTTGTAGCTGTTGGAGTTGGTTCGCTTATAACTTCGTCTACTTTACATTTGCTACCTCAGGTGAAACTTTTCCCATCATAATTCCTGTAACGTTGAATAGCAATATTTCTGTTGTTATTCTGTATAATGATGAAGTTGTAAAATAATTTTATCCTGATGATAATGATTTCAACTTAAGCGGGAATAGTGAACACAGACAATGTGAAATGGTTATAAATACATTTCATGTACAAGTATTAGAATTCTAAAATGTTCTGTAGAACCATGTTGCTTGCACTAATTTTTCAACTACCAATATGTATAGCTGTATAAGACATGAATTCAAAGAAAATACAAATTTAATTAAATGAAATGTGACTTTTTAATGAATTTTTCAGTACCTCGTTAAATTACGTTGTGTCATAAATAATGCAGTTTAAAACAGACATAGCAATTAATTATGGTTTAACAAATAATTAAAAATGTATCACTGGTTCGAGATCCATAATATGCTCAGCGTGGAAATATACGAAATCTTAAATGTTTTTGAGAACATTATTCTGTAGATTCAAACATAAATTTGAAAAGAAATGAAATTCAACTTTCAAAATATAAATACGGTCTTAAATATTCAAAGAAATTACAGTAATAATTTATTTAAACCGAAATATGAGTGGATTTAGAAAGCACTACGTATTTTTTATCTATAACTTCACACAAAAAGTTTATTTTGATTCTTATTAAGTGGTAACCAGTAATATAGCTTAGGTCTTATAGTTACTATTCGTTATGATCAATGGGGACTAATAATTTGGCTCTGAATAAATTGTTAGTGGCAGCATATTATTTTCATTACTTTATGCAGTTGCTAAGTTAAATAAAAAGCCATGTGACATTTATTGAAAATACAGAACATTTGAATGTGAAACTCGCTGCCAAGGTCATATCTACATAATTTTACATTCTTTAGAATATGATTATCACATTGCTGTTAGTTTATTAACATATATAACGGACACTTTTCATCAGATTTGACTTTCAAGTTATAGCTTTCCACAAATACAGTACAGCTGACTTTTCTGCAAATAAAAATGCCTCATTTGATTAAAGGATAAAGTATTGAAGTTTTGGTGCATTTATAATTATTGCTTTTCATGAAAATATAATTGAGATCTTTACTCTGCATTTTATAAAATTTTATTGAAAATATATGGGCACATATGTATAATCTCATTTTTGATGTTATGAAAGATACGATGCAGTGATCTTATTTTTGCAGCAAATTAGAGTAATTTTTTTTTTTTTTTTTTTTTTTTTTTTTTTTTTTTTTTTGATATTACAGTGTTCTTTCAAATATTTCTATTGCTTTTATTCTCATTTCAGAGCTTGGGAGTCGTTGATGGCAAAAATTATGACTTTATTGTGGTTATGATGTTTTGTGTGTTTGGGATATACATCTTTTTCTTCTGCGATAAATTTATCAAAATCACTCTTGAGTCAAAAAAGGTCTTTTTATTACTTTCTTTGTTGCTTTAGATATTTTAAGTCTTATGAAAATGAGATGGAATTAAGTTTATTATTTGCCTGAAAGGATTGTTGAAATTAATTGATAGCCCATCCCTTTTTAAGCGTTGGTTTCATTCCTTTAATCACATTTCATCTTGTGAGCATGCATTTTTTATATTATTTAGATGAATGAAGTTGAAATGTTGAGTAATGCTGGAACTCATATGAATACAGAAGCGGGAGTTGTTTCAATCCGTTCGACAGATGCTTTAATCACTGAAAGTGGTGTGTTTGCTGTTTTGTTTCACTTTTTTGTTGTCTGGTTATCGGTCATTTTCATCCTTCTCAAGGAGTGGAATTTTAACACAAGATGAGCATTCTGAGTATTTCGTATAAGAATTATTGGTGAAATGTGGAAAAAAACTTTTATCAGAGGAATTTGAGATTCTTAGGAAATTCCCATTACGGTATTTTAAACGAAGTTGCAACTGTATTGTTTATAGGCAATCTCAAACTGGATGCTATTCCAACATCAGAGCAAATAAAAGGACACAAAAAACGATCATTGAAGAAACAGAGCGGTGAGGGTAGCAGTACAATCCGTTCCAGTCTCGATATGTCAAAACAGGTATTGAAAAATTTTTATTGCAGTTTTAATTAAATTGATTTAATTTTTATTTATTATTATTATTTTTTTTTCTTTTTGAAGAAAATTTTTCTTAACATTGAATTTCATTAAAAACGAGTTATTTTTAACTGACGATGATGAAAGGGAATTTTTGTCAAGTAGCAGCGGAAAAAATTAGTGTATTTCAGGAAGATGGTGTAATCGTATGTTTCAAATTATCTTCTGTTAAGATCAAATGAAGAAATTGATTTTTCATGAGCTGAAATACGTATGTAGCTGTCATATCAATCATTTTTAGGCCCATGGTATTTGTGTTCATGACCATGAAATAACGTTTAATCAGAAGAAGGATTCGGCAGTAAAGACGGTCGCATGGATGATTATATTTGGAGATGGTTTGCATAATTTTATTGATGGAGTCAGTATTGGTGCTGCTTTTAGTGAATCCTTATTAAGTGGTTTGAGTGTCAGTGTGTCAGTATTCGCGGAGGAGTTCCCACATGAATTAGGTTATTTCATTTGATGATAATAAAAAAGAAGAAAATTAGTACAAATAGTTGAAGTACTATTAATCCAGTTTATTTACTGTGATTTATCGGCTTTTAGTGGAATGTATTTCATTGAGATATAATTGCACTTATTGTTACCTGCTAAGGAAAAAAGCGATTACTGTTTCTCGAAAAGTAGCACATTTGTGGCATAGTTAACAGAACTATTCTAAATTCGTTCTACCTGGATTATCTGAAGGACGCGCCACATGTATCACAGTTGTATGCTAATTTCTCAAAGAAAATCAATAGTGTTTGCTATGTTTTTCTCAATAGCAGATAGATAATGTGGAATGCTCGTAGGTTATCAGCTAAATGGGTTGTTTGAAATCGATAGTTAAATATTTTCACAGGAAAAAAAAATCTATTTATCGTAATCTGGATGTGCTGTACCTTAAAAAGTCATAAATGTTCCATTCTTCAGGCGATGTGGCAATTTTACTGAATGCTGGTATGAACCAGAAGCAAGCTTTATTTTATAATCTACTTAGTACGATTACCTGCTTCGTAGGATTCATTGTTGGTGTCATCTTGGGTAGTGTCGAATCATTTCTACGATACATTTTTGGTTTTTCGGGTGGCATGTTCTTATACATTGCTCTTTCGTGCATGGTGCGAAATTCATTTATATTATCTTTTCATTATATATGTTTTTTAGATGTTTGAAATGCATTTAAATATAAGTAAAAATTTGAGATGCCCGAGATGAAATCTACCATGGAAGAAGCGCTGGAAAATGGTTATCTCGATGCATTTCTTGTTCTTTCGTTGCAGACTACAGGCTTAGCTTTGGGAACCTTCTCAATGTTTTTTTTTGCTCGCTATGGTGATTTAATCAAATTTGCTTGAATTTCCAGTGATGGTATTACTATACTGAAGGTCCTTTTTCTACGGGAAGTGATTTTGATGACTGTTTTCATTCATCTTTGATATATGATTCATGTTTATATTCTTGATCTGCAAAGCATAATGCGAAATGTTTTTGGCAGCACTTTTTTCTTTATACTAGAAATTTATAGGTTTTATAATATAAAAGCTATTGAAAATTTTCAGTAGTTATTAAAGTTTTTTAGTGCATTCTTTGTTTTAATTTGGCTGGCTACGAGCTGGATTGAAAGGAAAGGTATCATGGAATTCCGAATATGTTTCAGATATCTATGGGCCTTGTTGCTCAAAACTGTAGTTTATAAAAAACTGTTGAGCAGTTGAGCAATATGATATGGGTGGATGGATACCTTGTTTAATTCAGAAATTGTATATGCCATAAGCTACTTTTTGAACTTTAAGTACAACTTGAACTCAGTTTCTCCTTATATATCGCTTTTATCTGGATATCAGTTAGGCATCCCTAATCAGTGATTTTCAAAAATATATTTGGTTTCTTGTGCCATTCTTTTTTCAGAACTGTTGTACTGAGTGTCTTGTATCATTTCTATATTATGCTTAATGTTTTCGGAATTATTTGACCAGTATAATTCCATAGCTGAAAATGCTCAATCCTTTATACGCTTATAATGTATCTTCTTCAAAACTCACTGAGAAAAAGCTTCTTCCGCAAATTTAGCAAACAGCAGTAGTTAGCACAAAATTATTAGTGGTTTCCATCGTTGACAGATGTGATTATATTGTTAGGATTTACCAGTGAGGCTCTTATTCTGTTGTTGTGTTCATTTATCAGTAAGTTGGCATGGGTCGCACTTTACGTTTCAAAATAATTTTGGAGATGTGGAATCCTCATTTGCAGTACAATTTGTACAGCTATCCTAGATTTCGAAACTAGGTAATTTATTTGGACATGGGAGCATATATGCTTTTCGTGGATTTCTGCGGATTAGTCCGCCAAACCTAACTAAACTTTTAGCGCTGTAGTTGTTTGTTGATATTTTTAGAATCCTAGTTAAGAATTTACTGTGTTTGTAAAATTGGTTTGTATTTGGTGAAATTTCTTGAAAGTTTCGGTTTTGTTGTTGACATTTGTTAGAAATAGTTTACTAAGTTGTACCATGTGACTCGGTTGTTGTACGGAGCTTTATCTTTAATTAACATCACCTTGATTCACTAGTTGGTTTTACATTTGCTTTACTGCAAAAAAAAAAAAAAAGAAAAGAAAAAAGCTACGGTTATGGAATAGGAGAAGTCACGAACCATCAGTTTGAAATTAAACGATTTTATTTAACGAGCGAAACGCATGATATTTTACCTTTAATAGCGTTTTCATTGTTCGCATTAACACGTAACACATAATTCAGAAAAATGGAGTGCAATATTCGAAAACAAAAATATTGTAGCAGGTTCACTACAAATGTATTCCAAGACGTAGAACTTATTCAACTAAGGAGGAGAATAATTCAGACGTCACTCACTACCACAATATAGCTAAATCAGCCATATTCTTTAGGATGATTCATGTCACCATTAAAAAGACATCTATTTGTCTGTAATGACGAGGAGCAAAATGAAAATGTTCTCTTCAGCTGAAATGACATCTTGTTAATTTCGCTCTGTTAAAGCCTAGAAACTGGACAGGAGGCGCTATTAACGAATATTTCCTAAAGCCCTAACAATATCGTAAACGGAAGGATTCAGTATAACAAGGTCATGAAGTTTCTTCAGCACATCTGGAGATTTCTCAGCCTTACAAATATCTTCCAGAAATTCGACCAACTTCGTAACACAAAATCTTGCCTCACAATTCAAACATGGTACTTGATTGCATTGCTGGCATAGAAAGAGTTTATTTGGAACAGTTCTCATAAGCTAGCCACTATGCGAGTAACGCGTGCCACATTTTCATTTTTTTTTCCTCATATTGATTGCAAGTAGATTTTATAAATTTTTGTTTGCGCAGTTATTATATTATGGCATGTGAAAAGAGTAATTCATTATAGACATGAAGTCTGAGCAATTCTTTCGTTGAAAGTCTAAACCTTCGTCTATCCAAGATTTTCTATGCCTTACATAATAATGTTCTTTGAGCAGACTAATTTCTCTGAAGCTCCTACAAACAAATCACTGTCCTTATGGTTTTTATGGAAAGACCTTCAAATGATTACTGAATAATAGTATTACAGTACTGATATGCAAAAAAGAGATTCATATTTCTCATCCCATTCCAGAAATCATAGTTGCTAACAATGAAGAAGGCAAGGAAGTTTACGAGAGGATTCTTATTCTTGGAAGCTTTAGAGGATTATTTCGAAGACTAGAATCAGAAACTTCCAAAGAAATCATTTCAGCATCTTTATTTTTTCATAGAGTTTTTATGCTACAGAAAAGGACTTACCACAAAAAAGTGCGCAGACAAAGTGATTCGATTTTACGAATCAACGAGTGCTTTAATGTCCAGTACTCAGATTCCAAAATTTTGGTGAATAGTTTCGCCTGCAATATTGACTTCAGCTGACATCTATAGGTCATCTAAAAGAATTGATTAGTAAATCAGTCGGATAAGTTCTGGATGTACTGAATATTCTAAATCAAGAATATAAAAAATCCGAAGCTAAAATAAAAAGCTTTTATAAAAAACTCATAGAAGTAGAGAACATAAAAAGCATTAAAATAAATGGGATATATTTTATAAGTCATGCTTTCACTGACATTCCAGTAAACATAATAAGAGATTCCAGTAAACTTTGCGTTGATTATTAATCACGTCATCAAATTTAAGCAAGGATTTTCGCACATCATTGTTTCGAGCTTCAACTTTTTTCTGTGTCTTCTCAAGTGCCTTATTGAGACATGGATGATGAATTCACTGACATTCCAGTAAACATTATCTCGTTTTCCAATACCTGAAAAGTATAGAAATAGTTAAGTATTTATCTTCATGTTGGAATTTCTAATCTGAAGTCCAAGAATGATCTTACCTTCTCGCACATTTTGATAACCATATTCATTGCAGAAAGCAAGCAACTGGACAGATAATATCAACATCGAAAACTGAAGTGATAGGTAACTGTACTAATTTCTTCAATGAGGAACCGAACAGAGAGGAATTAGGGATTAATACCTGTTGGAGAAATTGAATACTGTAAATATACCGCAAAAAGTAGACGCTCCATAGCATCACAGGTTATGTTGTCCAATCAAATAACAAGTTCTGTTCCTCCTTTTCCTGGAATCGAACACATGCAATAACCGGCAAACCTTATATCTGTATTTCAAGTCCCAAAAATTCTGTCCCGTCAAGCCATTTTTCAAAACTTACTGAGTTAAACTGCAATCACGTTCACAGCTTCAGACATAACGTCTCAGCAACCAATTGCTTTTACCATAAATGATATTTATGTCAGAAATGAAATGAATAGCATTATCATACGCACAAGATTTTCAACTTTATCAGCACAGATTTTAGAAAGTTTGCATATGATTGTATAGTCAACGAATAAACGTCCTTTATTTTAATTTTTAAATTCTCTTGGTACAGTTCGCCATAAATCCGGTAAACGAAAATTGACCTGAAATGAAAGCTCCATTCAATTTTGATTCAATATTTATCATGAAAAGAGATCGTTTTTTCCGTAATTTCAGAGATGTTTTGTAAGTATGAAAAAGGCATACTCCACGAGTTCAATTAAACTGAGAAAAAACATCAAACTTGGAACCATAAGAGGAGGCAAATCGGGAGTATTTCTCTGGTATTCATCAAATGGCACTGGAATTAAATGCAAAGTTGTGAAGAAATCTGTTAGCTTCGAAGTCATTACAAACTGCAATGGCAAATTTTGGTTGAATAAATCGAAAACAAAAGCACAATTTCATTATATCTATCAAACTGAATTGCTCCAACATCGGTGAAGGTTAAACTATAGTTAAATAGGATACTCCAGATGTATTCAACCAGGTTTCATAGAATCGGTAATTCCTAATTATTCCGGTCTCCGGTATCTCTCTACATATATGCTAAAGTCTATACAAGAATCAGTGCATAAAAGACTTTCCACAGCCACTTACAGGACTTGAAGATCAAATACTACACTTCCCTATGATATCCACATCGAAAAATCTTCCCATCATTAAATCTTTTGATTCGCTTACTTTTTCAGAATTTTCTCAATAATTTCCAATTTCTGCTGAAAATAATTATTCACACATGACAGAGCTCAGTAATCCGGTATATAAATTCATTCTGAGAACCAGTTTTTATTGAGGTGCGAAATGTCTTCATGCGCCATAAAATCAAATTCATTCAGTCACATCACTGAGTAAAATTTGATATTATACAACCTAATATTATATAGCGCATGAATTTACATATGACAATATCGTTTTAATAAGTTTTTTAAGCAGACGCCAAACTCTATTAATAATTATCAGTTCATTATTAATTCTTGCTATTGAAGATTTACTTTCCAACTGTAACAATGGGTATCACATAAAAAAAAAAAAAAAAGCATTATTTGAAAAGGCACAATGTTACAGTAGAGGATTCGTCACATATCATTAACGGTACACAAGAAAAGTTTAAAATATCTTGTTCATCGGTTTCAACGGAATCAAACATCACATTAGCAAAAGTTTCAGGATACTATACAATTACTCGATGATTTATTCTTTGCCGTCTGTACTCTGCTGACTACTGATTTACAATTCTCATTGCCTTGAACTATATTCTGCAAAAAGAATTCTATTAGTTCCAACAATAAAAAGATAAAGAAAAGAGTTCCTGTCAACTGATGGAAAGACTGTAATTGTAGTTTAATCACTTAGTTTCTCCAGCTAAGATTTTAAACGCAGAAAATCTTGGATTGGATTGGATAAAGCAAACCGAAAAAATTCTTAAAATTTACACGATAGAAGTGAATGAAAATGTCAACATATAGCTATAAAAAAAAAACTTACGGTTGTTTTGAACTGAGAAAGAGAAGCAGCTAAATAATTGAGTAAATAAACATCATCACTGTCGCTTTCGGATGAACTACATGAACTGAAAATTTAAATTATTCTATTGACCAAACTGTCTAACCATATTTACTTCCATGTTAGGAGCTTTGTCCAACACAATAACACAACGTATAGAAATGCCGCAGCAGAATTTTGGAGGAAAAAGGAACATCATCAAAGCCAAGCTGATGGATTCGCCAGTATTGGCAGATTATGATTTTATCGCGTCAAGTGTCATTTAACATTTCAAGTTTCCAGAAGTCTTGAAAAAGATTTCTTTCTGTTTTATTTTTCGTTTTGGTACTCTACAGAAAAGCTAATAGTATGTCGGGTCAAATTACGCCAACAGATTTTCAACATTACCTGCATCGCTGATGCTTTCTTTTCAGTACTGGTGAGGGTGGTGGCATCTGCGAATAATGATTCTGCTTTTTATCTTCATAATCACGCTTTTTTCTACAGTATTCTTTGTTACAGTATTCATTACACCATGATCGTCGAACATCAGCGCTTTGTGACCGACGATTACACCTATAATGTCATCAAAGATCGTTTTGCCAAACATTCAAGGATCGAAAGTCAAATCGGTGAATAATAAATGAGATATATATTGTAAAAATGCTATATTACCCTCGGAAATGCTTAATTCCATTTATTCCATCGGATTCCCTCGAAGAGCACGGCAGAACAGTTTCATAAATGTTTTCGGCTGGTGGTGAAGGAGGATCTCGAGATGGTGGCTCTGGTATTGATCCACGCCGTCTACTTGAAATGGACATCACTTTGGTGCCGAATGTCACCTGGAACGTCAACATGTTACTTGTTCTGTGATACTTTTATATAGTACATTAGAATATATGACAATAAATAAATAAATGAATAAACAGCAAATAACTCTTGAACAGCTGGAAAACAAACCAATAAAATGTAACAAGTTATCATGCAAATAAGGTTAATATTACTATCACTAAGAATAAAAAAAGAAATATCAAATATCACGCATACATTACCTTCGGACATCGTTTTCCACACTTTGTATCCGTGCTACAATATAATTTTCCATCTCGAAACAAGTACTTCTTTCCCAACAAATTTTTACCACATTCAGCACAACAGAAACAGCGCTCATCAGCATGCCAATGTATATCATTCTGAAATTGCAGCCTGATAAATTTTTTCGACATTTTTGTACTTCTGATTGACTCAAATACAGTGACAAACATATGCAACTCTATATTTATATGGAATTATGGCTAGAGCTCAGCTTAGAAGTGAAAAGCAAAACCTCTTGTGTGAACTGTTGCTTAATATACAAAGGTCAAGCATGATTTCCTTGACTCATGCAGGTTTCACTTTTTCACCGTGATAGCTTTTCTCCTCATTACTCTACCAATCAATGTGATTACTGTATTAAAATAGATTTTGCAGTGCTCTGGTACATACATAACAGCATACCGGTATCTGAAATGAGACCTAGCATCTCAAACGGTATAATTCGTCATCAAACGGTGGTTGACACGACTGATGACGAAGAAGGTAAAATAATGGACAATATTCGTAATAGCAAGACACCTGAATTATATGCGGCTTATCAACAACAATTTCTTTTCCACAGGTGTTACAAACCAGTGAGGAATTTCGATTGTAACAAGAGATGCATACTATTCTATCATTTCTTCCAATATATCTGAAAAATGATCAGGAAATTTGCGCAGGTTACAAAAAGCTGATATAATTTGACAGTGTTGAGAGCAAGAACTGCGAAATACCTCTGCCCTCCGAGTTGAATGTCGCAATCTGAGCATGAGAAATGTGCCATATGCCATGTCCTTCCTTCCGCTTCCGTACATTCCTCACTGAATATCAGCTGAAATTTTGCGGCATTAAATTTTAAATTCGGAAAAAGAAAAACAGCGATCTTTGCAATCACAAATATTATTTTCACCATTCAAAAATAATGAGGTACTAAGAGAAAAAAGTTGAGGAAGAACAAGAAAGATGTGGAAAATAAAGAAGATTTATTTTCTTAGGCTTTTAAGACAACTAGGATACATTTTCGGTAGTGATCGTCGATTCAGTTCTTTTTTATCCAGGCAATCTAGTCCTGGCCAGTCAAGGAAACAATGCTCTAGCTGCAGTAGTGCATTAAATTCAACGTCAAATACATGATTGACAGAACTGACGTGAAGTATTATAAATGTCGTTAAAAACATTTGATTTCCCCAACAATGCTCACTTGCATGCAAAGACCAACAATCACAAGCAAACACGTAAATGAAATTCTTGAGCTATCAATCAAATTGCAAGTATTATATTTCCCTTTCTTCCCAATCCTATTTCCACTTCTCTACCTCCCCTTGATGGAACTATTTAACCTGGAATTAAAATTAGAAAAGGAAGAATGGATTAAGGTAAGTCGGAGCTCATTCGATTATCAATACAGCTAAATTCATTCAGCGGAAAAATGAAAAAGTGCACTGTCTTAAGCAGTGCTTAAGATTTCAGACGGTTATATTTTGCCAAATGTAGTTATAAATAGTATGTCAGACGGTTGCAATTTTAATGATTGCGAGAAAATGCAGATAAATATGATGTATGCGTGAGTGCATGCGTGTTTGCATGCTCGTGTATATGTTAAATTGCAAAAATGAGATGCGTACATACAGATGTACTGCGTCAGTAACTGCTGTCGACGACTGATGGCACCGTGTTAAGCTTCAAGCCATCAATCCACATCGATAAATTCATTATTGTTCACAAATACAGCGCATTCAGCCGACAAGATAATGCCATCGTGACCAACAAATCAACAATGCGATACGCTATCACGACGAGTTGTTATTATTTATTTACCAAACTTTAAAGGGTTAATCAGTGACTAACAAATAAGCGAATTTCATTAATAATATCAATATCTAATTCAATACTAGTATCTAGAATATTTCGAAATCTTTGAGAAATCCTATCTCATATCAAATCTCTTGCAATCTATTAAATTGAAGTGTGAATTTCAATCTATTCCGACCAAATTCCATACGCGTCTGTCACAGATAACACCATAAACTGCTTTTTAAAGCACCCAATCAACTTTCTCCCAAAATATTCGCCTCATGAAGAGTAGCCGTAATTACCAAAGAATTACAGTTGAATTGAATAAAAGAAATCTTGATTTGTAAATGGTTACCATTTTGTCTAATTTTCTATGTCACGATTTTTACTTATTTGGTACCAATTGTTTAATGATAAACTAATACTTAGTTTGAAATTCTAAGGCTCGCTTTATAATTCAAAACCTAACTGTGGTCATTTAGAAAGTTTTTCTTCTTGTCTAAGAAAAATGGTGGTTACTGTAAAAAAATATAACGATAAGTTTTTCATGATGATTAATTTTTTCAGCTCATCATGTTTACTATACGTTCTGAAAAGTTAGAATCGTATAATGATGAGCTCTAAATTTCATCTAAATTCATAATACAGGCTGAGATTTTTGAAATATGGAATAGATTAGAGAAGTAGAAATTAGAAATGACTAGAGAATCGATATAGCAATGCACATGTAATGAGTGACTGGGAATGTTTGCATGCTAATACTGACCTCAAAACATCTGTTTCAAAGTCAAAATTCTCTCACTCTGTGATTAACAAACGACCGTCCCACGAATCTTCAATCGTACACTACAATGTAAATATTCCTTGAAGATATAAACTGATAAATAGTGCATGATAAATACAATGAATTTGCAAGAGTTACTTAGCAAACCAAATCGAGTGTGATTGTGATGTAGGATCTCGGGAGGAAAGACAGCTGAGGGCAAGAAATATTTGATAAAAGGTAAGAAAAACAGTAGTACGAAACGCTGGTGCGGAATTGAACTTACCTCATCACATTTAGCACACCTAGGCTTGATTTGTTCTGCATGATGTCGACCGCAATACACGTCGGACTTATGCTTAAAATAAATCAAATCAACGAGGAGATTTGAGCATTCTGTACACACAAAACACTGCGGATGCCAATGTACATCATGCCCGAACTTTTCAGCAATGATCACCAAATTTCCTTCATATAACGATCCCTTGCACTGCAATTCAGTTAATTTAACAGATCGAATTAAATAACGCGTAATGATTTCAAACAGCTTGCAATTGGAGAACTATCAAATTTACTTAAAATTTATGTGGTGGTAAGATTAAAGTAAGATGCATGAATCTATTCAGAAGATTTCACAGACACCATTCACATGCAGCTAAATTTAAAATTTAAACATGACAAAAAAAAAAACAAAAAACAAAAAACAGAAAAATAAGGAAAAAAAGAATTAAAATGAGTGTTTGAAATTAGAAAAATAACTGTAAAACCTGGTGACAGTGCCGGCGTTTGTTGTCATATGGGAGTTGTTCGATTATACCGCGTCCAAGGCACTCACGCTTTCGACCCATTTCAAATTGTATTAGTTCACGTATTTCTTTATTACTCAGTTTATCGCAATACCCTGCATCAGAATCTTGCGGTGGTAATTGATAATATAACTGACGTGTTCGCCATTCTTCACCAGTTGAATTCACATACGGTATTTTATCTTCCGGTAGGCAAGCGAAATACATATGAACCTGAATTTACAACTTATTCCATCTATGTAGACGCAGATGATCTCATGAACTGGCACTGCTGTCACAATAATGTAATCAAAAACTTGTTTTTATTTCACACAAGAACTCTAGATATTATATAAAGCAATAAATTTTGTGAATTATGAAACAAATCTTAAAGGAAATTGTGCCAGGAAATTTATTCTATCAATTAACAGAAGTTAACTGCGGACCAACTAATTTCATTACTCAGTTTTTGAAAAAAAAAAAGCCGAAAAAAAGAGAAACGAAGTCAAATGGTCGCATATTAATAATTGAAATCGCACAAGGCAATTAATGATATTGAAATTGCGCCAGCGAAACTTATCTCCAATTATTGAGCTGTGAAATCAATTCATCAGAAATATTTAAACTAAGTAAAAATCTAGTGAAAATACGCATTTCGAAAAGTTCTTTATCAAAAAAAAAAAAAAAAAAAAATGAGTGAGAAACAAGAAATGAAAGACAGACCATATCAGGTTTAATGCCACTTGGTACCCAGGAGTATTCTTCCAGCACGCATCCACTATCATCATCACTAATGCTGTGACGGTGAACATCTGCCGCGATACGTATTCTGGATGCCGGTGATAAACATCCTCTACTCATTTGACACCTGGAAATGATTGTATCCATATCTGCAAATCGGATAAATCTTCAGACTATATCAGAAATGGTTTTTATGTCTATAGCTCGCTAAAATAGTATGATACTCAACAGTAGATGACGTACTAATGATATAAAAAGCAACTTCTTGAAATGATAATTTTTGTACAAACTAAACAGTATATAGCGTGACAACTACAATCTAGGTGTGAAATAGAACTATATTTTGCAGAGGATATTCTGTATCCTGTGCAAAGTATAGTTGTATTACATGAATATTGATGCAGAATATTCATTTCGTGATGTTATTTCAAGGTAGCACAGAAATAGTATGGAAATGTACGTTGTGGATCTTATCAGTCGCCGCAATTGTTGAAAATAAAAAACAATGAAAAAGAAGGAAGGTACAACTTATTCAGATGTTCCCATTGGTTTTTTTTTTTTCTTTTTTTCGTTAAGTATGAATATGAAACCGGATTTATTCAGCATTCCAACAAAGCTGTAGTTAAATTATTTCATATTATTATACTAGAAATTTGATACTATTAAAAAAGTAGCATGATAACTGAAATCATATCGAGTCATGAATGAGCCAAATTAATAATGTGAAATTGTTGAAATTAAAATCACAAAATAAAGTTGCTAAAATTGGGTAGCATTCTTTATTTACGAATTCTTTGGTCAGAAAATCTGAAAAAGATCTAAATCAAACTGCAATAAAAAAAATCGGCACTTGTTTGATAATATTTTTCAGGTGTAAACATTATTTCAATGTATTTTAGTATATATTTAAGTATTTTTCTTAGTATTTTCAGTGATGGTGAGGTATTCAGCATAGAGGTTCTTACAAGAAAGAGCTAAAGAGCGTTTACCTGTACAGAAAAGTTCAAGATAAGGTAGTGTATACGTGATACTTGGTGATGATGTAATGAACTCAATTGTGTGCAAATATTTTTGGGTACAAAAAGATAGAGAAATAATCTCAGAGAGGTACCTTAGCTTACAGGTACCCCCTAAATGAGTCGGTGGAATAAAAATGAAATGAAAAGAGAAGATAAGGGAGAGAGAAAGAGACGAAATTAATGAACCATTTCTAAAGAAGGTCTCAATGATCAACTGCATTATAGCTGTTATTAAGTCGCCTCCGACAAGCAGATAGATGATACTATTTTTGATGAAGATTGTGAGTGGGAGGAGGACATCTGAGAGCAAGCTGGCGGTGCAGTCATCTGATTGCATTGCACAAAATGCAAGATGCAAAATGCAGAATGCAAGATGCATTCGACACTTACTCCTAAGTTTGTTCAGCCGAATGGTCCTGAACAACAACAACAACAACAACGAAAATTTGTGCTCCAAATTCCATTCTTTTCAGCCCTTTTCATCTCTTTTCTTTCATTGTTCAGCATTATAGTAAACATGTCTAAGACTTCAGAATCTACGCTTAACTATTTTAATCCATGATACATGAAGGACTCAGATCATCTTCTGAGATTCTGAGGTCAAAGATTAAAAAACTTCAGCAACTTCCCGCCAAGAATTTATTGCTTATCATGGTATCTACTAAAAAAATTATATTTCTCTTTATCATTTTCTTCGAACACAAAAAAAGATTTGATCCTGATGGATAGAATTAATAAAAAAATTGATATGAGGGGAAATGAACTTCCATCCTTGGTGCTAATTAGTAACAAATTGCTGAGATAGATTCCTTCTAGAAACAGTGAGATAATAATAAAAGGTAATCAGTGATTAGGTATGAACTCATAACTTGGCATCAAAAAATAAAAATATCATTTTAGATGGAAAACTTGCCGTATTTCTATTTTAAAACAAAAATTTTTCGCTAAATGCTATATGGATTGTTAAACTAGTGCTTTCAAGTAAGTGAAATTAACAGTGAAATATGATTTAAAGCAACTAAATTCGCTTCTGACTGAACTAAAGCTGTTTAAGCAGCATGCAAGTGATAAACTGAAAGATAAGGGATTGCGGAAGGGAAACAAATATTAAATATCTTTTGGTATTATCGGGAATAATGAGATTTGCTTTAGGGCATGAAAGGTTATGAAGAGAGCAACAAACAAGCAATTTGAGTACTACTTCAAAGAGTTTCGGTTATTTAAATAAAGCTTATTCAACAATTGCAAAGATGAAATGAGCGGATAAAGAGGAAAGGCCAAGTATATATGATGATGGCTTAAATAACTTTGTATTCAAATTGGAAAACTTTGAAAGAATGCAAGGAATAGAATATGATAAAAGTTGTAGCAGAAAAACCGCGAATCTCGATGAAATATCAGGAAATACGAGAACATAAATCTCTTCAACTTGGATAGTGAGAAAATCAACCTGAACATATATGGAAAAAGCGGAAACTTTCGTATCCTTCTCGTCCATCCGGTACCTATCTTCTGAGCTCAGCGTGGATGATTAATGGTTGTTCTGCGGACAACACACACATCTCCAGACACTGCGTAACAGTTAAATGAATTTTCAGACTGCATTGCTGCTCGAAGAATCGGATAAAAGAGTGTGTGACATGAAGGATAGCAGCACACTGGAAATGCCATCACTATGATTTATTAAACTATTTTCCGAGCAAGAATAATAGTTATTCAGAATCGATATATCACCAATTTTAGATGGTAACTTTTCCTTTCTGCATCAGTCATTCAATTCTTCGTGCACCATCTTGCAAATAGCAATAGCATGCTACTGCTTCTGCTTGCATCTATAAGATGATACATTCATTACTCGTCCAGTAACTGTCAGTTGACTTGCATCTATGGTAATATTATAAATGCCTGTAACTTCTCTCAGTTACTGATAAAACATATTTTCATACTTGATAATAACAGACTTATTGGTGATAACACTAGATTCCCTAGAACAGTGGATTCTCATTTGACAGAATTAGTGAGTAATACAAGTTGGAAAACTACAAATTTCTGAAATAAATTTGAACTGAATTGAAAAAATTATTTGATGACTATTGCAAACATTTTGGGATGCTAGAAAAGTAATATTCAGTGAAAATGATATGTGTCAGGCCAAAATGAATCAAATGTTAGTAGTTATTTCAGACATCTGATACTGTACAGGTTGATTCGAGAAATTAGTCAAAATCAGGAATGACTGAAAATGACCATCTGGCTAAAAACTGTAAGTATGGAATTGATGATGGAGTAAATTATGCTGCAAGTTCTGAATTAAACTAGTTTATATTTGAAGAATGAGAAGTATGGGAATGATTTATTTGCGCCGATGAGTGACAACTCTCCCAGATGACACTTTACCATACAGAAAGTATCGGTACAGAAATTTCTGGACTAGATTTCCGTTTGAAAAATAAATGGTTGCTGGAATTTATTGTAGTTGCTCCCCTATCACTCACATTGAACTTGTTTAGATGTTTTAATTTCACTTAAAAGTTTTCGAAAATCTATCCAGTTCTTTCGCATATTCATAAACGTCATTGAATATTTTAACAGCCTCGTTACTTCAGATATTCTTAAACTTTAACTTTGGTATAAAACGGCTGCTTGCAATTCCTCCTTCTCTAGACCTCGTCAACTGAGCATTGGTACACCTTCCAGAAATACACGTACTCAGAGATATTTTCAACTTTTACAAAGGGACAGTTTCGCTGCAGTCTCATTCATTGACTGAATTGCATTTTCAGTTTGCAGTTTGCATGTGCTCTGCGACATTGATGCTTGAAATAAGATAAGTAAGTATCGAATACAATAAAAAATACTGCATTAGGACAATTTGCAGAACAATTTTTTCTGCTCTAGCTTATAAAATTAAGTAAAGGAATTTGTTGAACAAAACGATTTCTTTAATTCTACACATCAACTTCAAAGTTTTCTTTGTTCAAATTAGTTTGAAGGTGAAAAAACTCGCGTACCATTTTGTCAAAATAACGGTTATATAGAAATGGGGTGGAATTCTGTTTCTTTGAACTGTCACATAACAAATAAATTGCTTTTGTCGAAAACATTTTATTCATTGATATAAAAAAGAAGAATGAATTTTTTCCTTTTGCTGCTCCCTTCACCCTTGCAGCAGGTACTTTTTATTTCTGGTGATGATTATACATCATTTTATTTCACAACAAATCTAGCAAAGAAAATACATCACCGCATCGCTTACGAAGGGTCCACAAGTTAGTCATCTGTATCGTTCATCTACCCACTCATTGGCTGGCTTGTCGTTGAAAAAGTCAGCAAAAATCGTAAATTCCGCAAAAACAATTCTCCGAAAATTGTAATTCACAACAATAAGCAATCTAAACTGGATGAAGTAAGCCAGAAATACAGGATTCTGAAGTGACAATTATTTCTAGCCGTTTTATAAAAATGCCATATAGAAGAGGTAAGGAAAGGATTGAAAAATTGAAAAAGAAAATTAAGGAAAGAACTATCACTGAACTGACTCAAGTTCATTCATGCTCATGTTTTTTGAAATTTTTTAATAACGAAAACTGTTTTCCAAAACGACAAGAGAGTTGAGAATTACAGTTTAGCAATTATAGAGGTGAACACGATATTTCAAGTTTTAGGTTTCAAGTTTGATTCTTAAAGAGACAGTTTGAATGAATTGCGAAGTCAAAAAGGAAGCAAATAGTTACATTGAATCTTTCCTATTTCTTGATCAACCTATCAGCATTTCGCAATTGACAGATTAGCGATGGAAAGAAATCGCTTTCGATCATTAGAAACAGGATTTTGAATCGATAAAATTAAACAATAGTTATTATAATCTGTTTGTTCATGAAACTAAGGTGAAAATAAAAAGGAAAAATAAGTTAAAGGAGAGGAATTTCGGAAAGATAATGAATTCTAAATCCTCTTAGAGCAACCAGTGCTTAGTGAAAAGTAGTTAATGAATAAATGCAGTTACAGAGTGATTGTTAAGAAAATAGTGCCCAATGTAATATTCTGGCTCAACGCATTTGCACGACACATTTGCAAAGAAGTTGAAGGCAAATTTCGAATGAAATAATTCTAAAGAATGTGAAATATGCAAGTACACATGAGATTCATAACCACGACCACCCAGTAAGCAAAAAATACGATGTGTTGTTAGAATGGAAAAATGTGCTGTTAAAAAATATTGTCGGAAGATTTATGAAGGTTGTTTATAAATAGATTTTAATCAAACAGACGGACATACACATGGACGGATACATATATCTAGCAAAAAGTCCGAGCTGCCTTATACTTCAGTGGGTGAGGGTCACAAATAATAGCAAACCAAGATAAGAAAATGTTCAAGGTCAGCATCAACGTTCGCTTTTTAGAACTGGTTTAGAATTGGGAAGGCAACCAGGAGTTCTCCATCCAAGAAGTCGTCTGATTTATGAGTACTATCATTCGAAGGATTTCCTTCTTTTGTTATCTTTTCCTCGCCTGATGTGTCTTTATTCTGTTATCATTGATAACATTACATTGTTGCAAATATAGAATTACACGATAAGCTTGATATTAAATAATATAAATATTTACCGGCCGTTATCTTTTCTAAAAATCTTCGCCTAAAAAGCAAAAAATCTCCTCAACGATCAAGTTTCTCTTCAAAAAAGCTCCGTCAAAAATGTAGGATGTTTTGCAATCATTCAAAGTCACTGCAAAATACTTTGTCAATTTCTTACTTCAAGAACTTTATTCAATTACTTTCTCAAGCACTTTATCAATTTCCTGCAAAAGGCAAATTGGTTCAAAATTGATAAATTCATACATTACTCAACATCCGAAGACAGCGAATTCCAAGCCAACGAACTTTACTGATAATGGCAGTAGAGAAAAATCATTTTATGCTTGAAGAATGAAGAAAAATTTTTGGTGAAATTTGACAGTGCAGAGATAGCTGATACATGTTTTCGAAGATATCAAATTGGTCTCTTTCATTCCAGCCTTTTCACAAATTTCAAATTTGAAAGATCCATTACACGCACATTTTTTCATGGTCACATTTAAAGAAAAAGTGATGAGTCGAGGAAGTCCTACTCTGATTTCTGGAAATATTTCGATCAATATTTAATTCTTTTTCAGAAATTCTATAATTTGCGGTATGCATTTACATGCAAGTATGCAACTGGAACAATCTCAAATAATAACTTGGAAAATGAAATGTTGAAGTTTTCGATGGGAGAACACCCTTCTTCGGGAAAATCCATGTAGCTTCGCTTTCATCAAATAAACTGAATTGTTACAATGCTATTACTGATACGTGTTGTGCAATAAGAACAATGCTTGATGGTTATTTTATTCGGAATTACTTCATTCAGATGATTTTTAGTATCACGAATTGGCTAAGCATGTCGCTAATCGAAGAATACTCTGGTCCTGAAACTTAACCAATTTGTATCAACGCTATATCTTCGCAACAGTTATTCGGAAGCTAATATCTGGAATCATGAATGGATTAGAAGGGAATCTGCTATCGATCACTAGTCGCTTTTGCTGTTTTTTGGAATAACCATGGGAAAAGACTGAAAGACAATGCAATAAAAACGAGTAGAATGAGTATAAATGTATCCAAATAACGATTTCCTGATCGACAAATTTCATGCAGTCATTATTTCCCAGCATTTTTGAAGAAAGTGAAAAGTAAGCTTTCTATGAACTTTTTTTCCAACTTTTTCTTATAATCAGATTAATCAGATTTTCACCAGATCATTCATTTATCATCTTTTCGAAATATCAAGGTAATCATTATTTTTAGTAATCATTTTTCTAAACTTATATCTCACACTAATTTATAGAAATTTCTCTTTTCTCCATTTCCTTTCGCTTACGCCATTTCCGAACACAACTTACTGATCTCATTCAACTGTAGTCCCGAAGTTATCTCTTTCTATCAATCAATTCTAGCGCTAGCCTTCTTCTAAAGTGACACGCCAGTATATTAAAAAAAAAATCATAAGAATAATTGTTTACAAACGAAATAGGTTTCAGGATTTCTGGTACATTAATTTTGATGGAAACAAAACATGATGTTGTTCAAAAATTAATGTCGGATGAAAATGGGACTAGTTGGGAAGCCTTCTTAGCGCTGACACTTTTAGGTCGAAATTTTAGTAAAAATTTTTTCATGAAATATTGAAGGGATTTGTTGTTACAAATGGTAAGACAGAATTCAATCTGAATCAGAGAATGGATATTGCAACAATGGATTGGTAGTTTACCTTTCTTGTCTCAAAAAAAAAAAAAAAAGTAATATATCGAATTAAAGAAAAATTGTATATCATAAAATAGAGATATTGAATTGCTGATCGAAATTGTATCGACTTATATTAAGAAATGACGAAGACAATGGATAAGTACGGTGGTCAAGATGATATGATAAGCTGGACTAAATAAATTTCGATATTATCAGTACAACTTAAAGAAGAAAGATTATATAGTAAAAATAATTGATGTTCACTAAGTTGACAAATCAGTACATACAGCTTACTGGTTGGTAACCTACTCATTTGAATGTATCGGTGGATGAGTGGGATCATAAAGAATTGTTACGCAACGGGTGATGTGTCATGGGATAATGGGAAAGTAAGGGTTACGAGGTCAGAGGTCGGCTTAGACTGAAACGAGACAGAGCGGATTACACACGAACAAATACTACAGGGGATTAATGGAATCAAAAGTGATCTCGGAATCTTTGGAGTCCCACTTCTGACTCATTTCTTTTGTTATTCTAACATTTCACGAATCACCAAAGTGTGAATGAAGGAGTGAGAACAGCAATATGTTCCAGTTATGAATATATTCTTCAATGATTCTCTGAAGGTCAATCACTGGAAGAGACCATAAAGAATGCAAGTGCCATCCGAAATGATGACAAAGTTTCAACATGGTAACTGATCTATGATGCAGAATAAATCATGGATTCATACACTGTTGGCTAAATTTAGTGATCTGCAATGATTTTATCATGTAAGATGACTTCTAGCTGCTGTTTCTGCATGCATTTTTTTTGGTTTGCAGGAATATATTTCGAAAAAATTTTGAAAAGCGCTTCATCTGTATGGATGCGTGATGTAAGGTTTTTTTTTTTGGAGAGAAGCGTTTCAAATGGAATCGTTTGTCATGCAATTTCTTTAATATTCAGATATTAAAGATGAAATCAGTAAACTGATCGTAAATAAGCAAACTTTTTAGAAAAAAAAAAAGAAGGAAAACAAAAAGAAAACTGAAATTAGTTTATTTAGGACCCTACAAAAATAAGGTAATTAGGATTTCGAATGCAGAATACAGTCGGTATACTATCTTCTTTTATCAAGTATTAAATTATGGCGAAATTTTAACACTAACCTAATAAGCAATTTTAACTGCATAACAGAAGATATGCCGCTGCTAGCATAATAAAAAAAAAGAAAAAAAAAAAAAAAAACTGAAAATAAGAGTAATATCCTGAGAAAAAATAATCGAAGATAACATCAACGAGTGAGAAACGTCAGTTTTATAACAGATATATATCATTGTTATGCCAATATCGATAGAACATAGAAGTAAGCATGGAAATAAATAATGCGGAGTACGATGTAAAAGCTTTCCTTTTCTGATAAATATCTTTCAAGATTATTTCTGTTCGGTTGTGCATAATTTTTACGCGCATCATTATAAATTTTGGAATAGTGGGTAGCGTATGCAGGCATATTCAATAGTTCAAAATCTGCTCTAAACATTGGTTAAATACGCTTGAATTGTTCAATTATCCAATTTTAAAGTGAGTAACTTTTCTTAAACCTAATTTAAAAGGTGTTTTTATATAATTTTTATACACATGCGTTGCTGTGGCTCAGTCTGGTCAAGTGGACAAGAAAGAAAAAAGAAAGCGCACGTTTCTAATGTTAAAAAAAATCTGATCGTTTGTAATTTGGTTAATAAATTAGAATTTTTTAATAGATAGACTAGAATAAACTATAATTATAAATCGTAGTATACGCCTCATTGAAATTGGTTTGTAATTTCGAACAACAATACACTGTATTCAGCACTTTTTAGCTTCATCTTCACTGAAATATGGAAATGAAAACTGGATAAACGTAATAATCAAATCTTCGCATAATTCAAAATAATCTTTTTCCTATAAAAATAGAGTTTTATGGGAAAAAAAAATCGATGCTCTGAAAAGAAAATAGCATTGGGATTTCTGTCACTGAGGATTTTTTAATTTTTGGCAAAATTTTTAAAAATTTTCATTAGTGATATTGACTAATAATGTAACTTTTATATGCTGTATCTTATTTCAGCATTTGTGTTATTACATCGCAGTTTTTTTTTTTTTTAAATCAACGTGAAAGGTAGGGATACTCAATCATTGCTAAAAAAATGAAATCTACATATAAGTTAAATCATTTTTTGAATCAGTTGTGCAAATATATGCATTAATTCGAACAACGGGAAGGAATCAAAGAAATAGAAAAATGAAAGTTTTTAGGCAATAGAAAGTTTAGCTATATCATATGGTGACCACGTGCTACAGAATTCTTTTTTACAACATTTCGTCGCGTTACAAATGAATAAATCTTGAATATAAGAAAGATCTATTGATAGCGGCTAATAAAATAAGGTATTTAAAGTTTTATATCAATCATTTCCAGATTTGATGAATTTGTCATTTCTCCGATATTACTGTTGAAAAAAATGGCTTTTGCAAATGGATGCTTCAAAAATTTTCAAATTATTCAAGATTCAAACGTCTCGAAACAACAATAGGCAGAATTGAGATTGTAAGATATCCAAATGATTGGTTGTGTGAAATGTTTACATAACTAATGCTAATTTCATTTATTTGGTTTATGCTGAAGAGCAAAAGACCTGATACAGAGACCTGATATTAGCTGTCATTAATAGTTCTGATGCACAAAAGTGATCAGGTTACAGGTTATAAGTTATTTGCACATCAAAATTGTGTGATATGGATGAGTGAAATTTGATGAAGAGAAATTGTATAACGAGAGGAAGCAATCGGGATATGATGCGATCATATGGCTCAACTTGACTGACCAATGGTCAGGGAGCATCTCAGAGTAAATGTGGTCAACAGAGCAAGGCATCATCAATATGACCATCATCAATATCAGTGGCCATTAAGGTCGAGAGCCACAGGATCGCATCACATCATTTAGTTTTCTCTATGAAGAGGCGCTTCCTTTGATGCCTTTTCGTCTTGCTAGTAAACCATCATCCTTTGTTCGTATCTTTTTCCACAATCTCCTGCTTTTAATGCACTATTTCGTGTACTACTCATCATCTAGCTATTTCCAATATTATTCTTATTCGCTGCTATTGAAGGTCATTTAGTGTGACCCATCCGGTCAACCGACTACAAATCTTCTTCCTTTACCGACGATGCTATACTTTAGCACATGTCCTCGTGAACTCCACAGTTTTTCGACTTCCAAAAATAAACAAGGTCACAGGGCACAATATTCATCAACCAATTAATTAATCAAAATAGTCATTTGACGCACGGATTTTGTGCTTCTTCGAGCAAATCAATCGATATAAACTCTGAAAAATGTAGGAGTGACATTAAAGTGAAAAGTTTCTAATTCTCTTCAATGAAAAAATAATTTAATTTTCTATTGCTTCTATTTGGAGCGTAAAAATATGGATTCTGGCTAGCTCATCATTACACATTAGAATTCGCGTATTATCGGATGAGATGGATGGATTAGGTTCAAGGACATTCTGATCGTAAACTAAACGATGTATGAATCGTTGACAGATAATAGTACCTGATTATGTCCAAAAATTGTTTTTGACGATGAACTATCGCTTATTCAATCCCTCATTACAGTTTGCATATTATTGCAATACTATACTCAACGGCAGTATCCCAAAATAGAATAAAATAATGGACAGAACAAATGAGTAATTAGAAACAAAATACTGACATAAATTTAAAAAATGCTTCACATGCGGGCAAATCAAGTAGGAATTTTATTTTATATTTTTCATAACCAAATTATCTTTTTCGTACCTCGAACTCGTTCCAGTGATGGGAGCAATCGATGAACTCCTTTCTTGCTTATTTCTCTGATTTGGAAGCATTTTTGGGTTGGATGTTTTTCTAGATGATAGGTCAACTGCTGGAATTTTTCTGTTTGTCTCCTATAACGGCCTCTTGTAGCAGACAGCGCAATACTTTGTTCAGAAAAAGTAATAGCAGAACGCAGGAAAAGTTAAAGTCATTGATTTCTTGCTTTCATCGATTTTATAGGAAACAGTAATTAAATTATCTGGATATGCCGATGAGAAAAAAGGACTAATATTAGCAGTTAAATAGTCCAAACACCATTCTGGAAATAATCACACGATACTCTTAATTTCAGTGAATGTCCAAAAATTGTGTTTAAGATGTTAGATTTTCAGTTTAACCCTATCAGTGATGGTCCTTAGTTTATCAGTATATGCTACCGATGCACATACTTTCCTCTCTTAAAGTTTGATTTATTATTTCAGCTTTATAAAGCCACAAGTGCAACTGTCATTTCTTCAGGCTACTATCAATAATATTGATTTTGATATCTTTTTGGTTTTCATTCCTGTTCATTACTGTCACTTATTATAGCAAATCATACAAGCTAATACTTTCAAAAACAATCTAATAGTAAAAAAAAAATTAGAAAAAAGTGACAAATTATATATATGGAAGGAGGAAGAAAGAGAGAGAGAGGGAAAAAGAAAAAAAGTAAGAATTATATAAAAAAAAGTTCCTTCTTATATTATTGTTTGTAGCAAAAAATTCAATCTTAGCATAAGTTTTCAGCTATTTTTACGAACAAAATAAGCAGGTCACAAATAAAAATGCAAATTGATTTAAAAAAAAGTTTCAGCAATAATCTACTGAGCAGATAATATAGACAAAAAATTCAAATGACACTATCCGAAATTCTTTGCCTTATCGGTTTACTTATTAAATAAGTCTATGCTAGTCCATCATAATGTTCTTTACTGCTTTGACTGCACGAACAAATTTCAGTAAATGATCCATTTATCTAATTTAAAAAATGCGTAATCATCCGAGAACAACCATTTCGGCATTATTATGCCAATCCCACCATCCGAATTTGTCCTTTTATCAGTGTTTCCTCAAATGTTAATAGATTAACAGAAAAAGATAGTTTTCTGATTTATTATTGTGCTCCTAAAAGGTGGCATAAAGGTAAGAAATAGTAAATATATTACAACAAGTGAGATTATCTCTATTTCAAACAATCTGTTTTAAATATTCGTATTTCCATTCGAAGAGTAACAAATGTAATAAGATAAATTATTGTAACAGTGTAATTATAATAACGAGATAATTGCTTCGTTTCCCCTTGTGCATTTCTCAACATCAATGCAATCTTACATTTGACAGACATTGACGACACCATTTGAATTTTTTCTTGGATGACTATAATTTTTTGTTGATCATACTAGAAACTAAAATTATCACAATCAAAAAACTAACCTATCGATCTCAATTTTTAAAAAGACTTTTTTTCTTAGCTAGAAATGTACTTTGTCTCCGAATATCATTCAAATAATTTGAGTGCACTCCTTATGTCAACAATAAAAAGGACTGAAATACTAATCATTCAATTATTCTGATTAAATTACCTCTTGATTATGCTGCCAGTAATTCTTTTATATTTGATGTATACAAATAAGAATCATCGACAATAATAGAAATTTACATGTCCCGAAACTTCATTTAAAAGCTTCTTAAATCTTAAAAATATGAAACCAATCAAAACAAGCACCGGACACGTTACAGGACAAATTATAGCGTAAATTCTGAAAAACAAAGTTGATTAAAGAATGAATTGAAATCTCCTCATTCTTTCATTTTTTTTCAAGCCAAATCTCGTATCAGTGATTCATTTTCTTATATTGATGAGCTTTGATCATAAATTCAAGGCAATGTTATTTCTCTTTAAAACGTCAAGTGCATTTGGGAATTTCGTAAATTGAATAAGATATTACATTTCGTGCTATAGTAAAATAAATTACCCAAAAATTTGCATATTTAAATTTTTGCGGCAAAGTGAAACTATAACGCGAAGTTTTTGTTATGGCATAACTCGCATTAACATTTTACGATTTTTTGTATATACATACAAAAAATACACACTCACACAAATTCACTATATGAATATTTCGAATTTTTTGAAGAAAAAAGTATTGCGGAATTGTTCATTTCAAAAAAATAGAACTTTTTTCGCAATTTCACCAAGCCAGTGACTGAAAAGCAAGCTTGCATTAATTATAAGACGCAGCTCAATGACACAGGAAATCGCATCATTAATGCTCGAACGATTTTGATTACGGCGACTTACACTTTCTGCTCTTCCTGTATTACAACAAAATCAAATCTTTGAATAGTGTGGGCTACCACTATCTTTTAATTAAAAGACACAATGAAGTGCTTAAAAAGTTTGCTTGAAAGACTGATTAATGCTATGAACTTATTTGTTCATTTAATGCCTTCTTTATTTAATCGATAGCTACTTCAGATATCCAACATCAACTAATGTATTATGGAATGAAATACTCAAATACGAATTTATAGAAAAATTTTACTTTCACTTTTTTTTTCAGAAAACTTTTACAAAAAAATTTGCATGTTGACAATAAATGAACATGCAAATTAATATCGGAAATTCAAAAATGATAAAGAGCAATATATTAAACTGCCAGCTTTGTAAGAAAAATGATATACAGCTGGTTAGAGCTTAACATTGAAATGAATACTTTCGAATATGTTTGACCATTAATGGATGCTTTCTCCCACCATTTCAGACTGATTTTCTTCACTTTTGCTAATGAACATATTTCGATATGAGACGGTAACGATATTCCGCATTATTTTCATTGGTTTAGGTCATTGGGCTTCTGAAATGCTCAGTATGATTGCCGTAATGCTGTACGACTAATTTTAAGATAATCATACAGAAACTTCTCTTAATCGCATCAATTCTTATTTTAACTAATGACGCTTTCAAGTTTTGTTTTTCATCTATTATTCAAAAAGCAGCAGCCGAAATATGCTAATAGATGCGGTGATGATACTCATGTTTAAAATGAAGCTAAATTGAAGAAGTTATTAAAATATGTTGAATTACTAAAAGAGAAAGAAATTAAAGAATAAATTATTCTAACAGAATATTTCGTAAAAAAATAAAAAATAAAAATAAAAGAAGATGAAACAGTAACGATTTTAAGGAAGTTATTTATATTCGAAGTAATGCATCTGAAATACGGAAAATAAAACGAAAAATGAGAAAACAAAAAATATTTTACTATGAAAAAAAAAAATCATTGAAGATCGAAAGTTTTTGCAAAATTAGACAATTCTGAAATGAAAATAGAGAACCAATTGTTGGTAATTGTTCCGGGATTATGACATTTGAATGAATAATCGGCTTTTCGTCAAGCTCAGAACCTTGTACAAACTGCCTCTACCCTCCAGAGTGCTTTCATTTACTATGTAATTCTACTTACTAGTTTCGTCTTTTTTTTTTTTTTTTTTCCTGTGGAGCCATTACAATTTAACTCCAATGAAAAACACGAAAGCGAAGCAATTTATCCCATAGTAGATAAAATATGAGAAAATTTCCAACCAATCATCTATGGCATCAGATCGAACATAAAAATATCACCCCCATATGCGTTCCGGATAAGCAAAGTTTCCTCTCAAATTTGGCTCTGGAATAAAAATGAATTATTTACGCACCATTCTTATGTCCCAAACCAAACGTTTTTCTTGACTCAGTTCACTACCTTTTCTTCCAAATTAGAATAACATAATTAAATACTTCCATAAGTGGACAGATCTGATTTCAGTATTTTAAGAAGGTCTGCATCTAAGTCCTAAATAAACGCAAAATTTCAGTTTTGATCCAGAACTTATACAGTCGTATCAAATTATTCATGTTGTCAGTCTTATTTGGAGAAATTTTTTGCTTTCATACCAAAAACACAAATATTTCTTTTAAGCTAAAACAACAAAATTTGAACATAGTTTATCTTACAGAAGATTATTATCCTTTAAACAAACGAAATCCTAGTAATAAATATAGAAAATTAAAAAAAAAAAAGGAAAAAAATAACTGGAAGTAAAAGTCAGAATAATAGAACTTCAACTAAGCAAAAACAGCTTTAAAAAAAATACATGGAGATGAATGGAATGCAAAATAAATACTTCCAGTTAATGACAATAAAGATGTGAATGAATAACACATTAAATGTGTAAGACTAATTCATTTGTTGTTTGCCATCATGATTTATTCAATTTTTCAAGCAATCCTGAAACCAGGATTTGTGGAGAAAAACCTCAAAATTACTGATTTTCCTATATTAAACTATTGTTTCGTCCTTTCACAAATCTTCATTGCAGGAATCACAAAAATTGTATAAATACATGGGAAGTTATCATCTAATGATAGAGACTAACAGAACACAGAAAAAAGGTAATGAAATTTAAGTATATGAGGAGATTTCAGAACATCGGATGGATATACAGATATTGCCGAAATGTTATACAAGCAGTTTATTACTGCATTTTTTTACAAATAAAAAGATGCTAAATTATTATTACGCAGATTACCTAAAATTTCAGATCTTTAAAATAGCTGTCATTAATATCAATGAACTGCTGAAAACGAAGACAAAGTGAAAAACAAACGAAAAATAGATGATACCAATTAAAATTTCTACTCTTTTGACTTCATTTTAATACTGTTCGGATTCCTATGGGCTGCATGATGATAGGCAATAATATTCAATATAAAAATCATCATACAAAATCCAGAAATCGTGAAAATTTTTTCCTTTACATGCAGTGATCATTCAAAAAATCATCCATCCGGAATTTATTTTGCATGTATTGCCAATATGTTGTAATAGATATTTCGAACATTGGTAACTAATATGACAACATAATGCATGACCATTAAAATCTTTCGAAATGGATGGTATTAAATTAATTAAGCAATTAATAAGTTTAATCAAAAGATAATGGGTAATAAATGAATATTACCCATGAAACAGTATACATTATAATCTATCAACCAAACAAAAAAAAAAGATTTCCAGTTATCGATAGGCAATGTTACTAATTACTGTCAATTTGCTTCTTCGCCAATTCCTGATAATAAGACGACAGAATCTGCAATTTTCTGGAAATATTAGCAAACAGAAATTAAAAATGATAATCTTGTGATTCCGAAAAAACAATATATGAAAGACAAAATATATTTACAAATTCTATAATTACCTTCCAAGCCTTGGGAGCCATGAAACCCTCTGGTGGTTCAATACCGTCACGAGCATATGACCTCATTTTCGTTCCACTTATAAACATGAAATCATCACTTCGTGAAGGATCAAAAAATGCCATTTTATTTTTTGTTTTATCATATGCAGCTACGCGAAAAGGTACCACATCCAAATTCGGCAAACCAGGAGCCATAGACAATACCTTAAAAACTCATCAGTAATTCCTAATCAGACTTTACTATTACTCACCTATTGTTACTCACATATCATTACCAAGTAAATCATTATTAATCAATCGTAATAAGTGAAGCTAACTTTCGAGCCATGCGTCGGATCATACAAATAATCACCAGTATCGGGGTGCTGTATGCCTGCAGGATCTCGTCCTACTATGTAAGTTGAAACACCTGCTGCTAATCGAGCCCTAGCATGCCACTGTACCTGAAACTAACCAATCTATGAAAACAAATACATGATAACAGCAAATCGAAAAAAAGGAAAATAAAAATCTCTACTTCAGTCGGTCCAGCGTATAACATTGGGGAAGGAAAAATGGCAAGAATGGTCCATTCTGAATTTAAAACACCTTCTGCTAAAACTGAATCATACTGCTTCATGCGCACATCTAGTGGTACATCGTCTTCCTGGAAATTACAGATCTTTTCAATTTTATGATAAAAAAAAGAATGAAAATTTGGCATGGATGCGAATTTCAAATAAATTTGTATTTCTCTCAAAAAACAAAACTCTACATTATAATAGTTAATAAAAAACAAAACAATGTAAAAGACAAACTTTTGTCCAACCGCCCAGTGGGTGAAGTAACAACATGGGATTTTTGTACTTTGTTAGCAACTGTTCTCTTGTATTTTGCATAAGAAGCGCATGTCCATTATGAATAGGATTTCGCAATTGAAAAGCAAAAACTGCATCACAGTTGGCTTTCGCGAAAACATTTCGAAGCTCTAACGGTGACATCCTGTAGCAATCCAGACCATCGTTATACTGAATTCGTTTCAATACCTGAATTTATTGGAAGAAATTTCGAGATCCATACTTTCGAAAGCATTTCGAAAACGAATTAATTTCTAGGTGAATGATAATCCGTTCAAAGTTTTATTATCAGCAAAATGAAATGAAAAACTATGGTAATATCGAAAATAGGACATACAAACAGATGGAATCAACTAACATATCTCATGAAAAGCTACCTGTACATCACCACCAAGCAACCAATTTCCACTCTCTAAAATTTGTTTTATTGTAGGATGTCGAGGATCGATAATTCCAAATTGACGCGCAACTCGTTCCTCTTTCCTATGTTCAAATATTTCGCCATCTCTCACAACAGCAACCACGTCATTGTTGTACATAAGAGCAATTTCAGGACTGATAGAATGTCCTCGAAAAGTTTCATATATCACGAATAAATCTTAGTATGACATTATATTTTCGATAAGTAGTCCAAATATGATGCATGCCAAACTAAATTAATCAATACAACATACAGAAGAAAAAAAAAATGCCAACCATCCATGAGCTTGATTTTTGTGGCATCGTCGATCGGTAACACAATTGGTATCGATTGATTCAAGGGTTCATTAAGTGACCAAAGTGAATCTTCTTCAATGTCTTTTGGACGTGATACACCAGGAACAGAACACTTTTTTTCCAAGTCCAAAAGGAGACCATGATGCAAACACTGTAAGTATTGACGTTCACGCATGAATCCAGGCAAAGGAGATGCCCAGCCTTCAGCCAGTACCTAAAAATACGGAACATATTACACAGCATAACACCGCTGCATATAAATCCGAATATTAACGACCGATATTATTTGAATGATTCACACAGAGATATAAAAGCTATAAATCTCTATTAAATCTCTACTACTGAAAGAAGAACAAGAATAAAACCTGTAACCACTCCAGATCAATTTTGGTCAACTGCACTTTTGGAAAAGAGTTCATGCGCTCTAATATTTCATTTTTCGATTCTTCATCAACATATAACTCTCGAATAGGTGGCCCAGAAATCTGTCGATAAACTTTTGTGGGCAAAACATTCTGCAAATGCAATGGGTCGTGGAATTTCTGGAACATTCATGTGAAGCAAAATTCGTTTTTTATTGGTAACTTATCACCAAATGAGATACCCAAAAAATTCATTTTCAGCTCAGAAGAAAACATTTATCTACCTTCTCGAATAAAAAATCCAATACTTTCCCAATGGATTCAGCTTCAGATTCAATGCCTGATTCAAGCATAAGATCTGGTTTTTCCGGTGCTTCATAGACACTATCAATCCCTGTGAATCCTTTCAGCTCTCCGGCACGAGCTTTTTTATACAAATCTATAACATGATAAACTGCTCGTGCATATTTATTTCTGTATAAATTTGATCCTCAAAAATTTTGCAGAAACGAAGGGTTATATAGAACTTCAGTTTTTGAGTATTCAGCTGAAGTAAAACTTACTTTTAGGATCACGAAGTTCACAAATTTTCAATGGTGTATTCACATATACCTCAAAGAAAGGAAGATTGTCCTGAAAATAAAAATCCTTGTGATAACGATAAATTACGTTTAACTTTCACAGCAATGTAGTAGTAACGTTGGTTGTTTACTTGATTATGAATAAATCTCGCATCGTCTCGATCATCTTTATATGGACTAATAAATGAAGCAAGAGCTACAATGCCCATATCGGCGAATAATTTGGCAACTTCAGCAACACGACGGATATTTTCCCGCCTTTCTTCTTTGGAAAACCCGAGATTTTTGCAAAGCCCATGCCGAACATTATCACCATCTAGAGCGTAAGCAGGAATGCCAAGCTGCAATGCAACACGTTCGAAAAGCAATGAAAAAGTGCAAACACTCCCTAAATTTGAAAAGATAGAAACGAATCAATAAACCTGCGTCAAAATTTTCTCAACTGCAAAAGCAATTGTTGTTTTGCCGGCACCAGACAAACCGGTGAACCATATAGTGCAACCTCGAAAACCAATATGACGTCCAAGAATTCGTGCACGTTCCTCTCGTCCTACTTTATGCTGTTGAAACGTTACGTTTGTAGCACCAATTCCATAATCCTTAATTTCGAAAAAAATTGAAGCATATATATCGTGATTAAACAAGAGCCTTAAGTCGAAAACATATAGTTTAAAACAGAAGTAAAAGAAAACATTAACAAATCAAACTCAGGAGTAATTTCAGCAAATGAATGTAGAACTTCTATAAAAACATCCTCATTGTCAACAAAATGTGTGGTTCCATTTATATTAAAGCATATCTCTAAGAAATTTTAGCAAACCAAACTGCTAGTAACCGTACACCATTTCGGACAGGATCAAGCAGATACCGTCAAAGTAAATTGAGAATTACACCACTTTCGGTACTATGAAGAATTTTCTTTATCATTAAGAACATCTTGAGTTCAACCAAATTATGCTTACAGGTAGTAACAAAATCTCTGAGTAAACACATAATAATTACAGCGCACTGGCAGTAACCTTTCAAAAGGTACAAAAACAAAGGCAGAAGGATCAATAATGCAACAAAAAGTGATTTTTTTTTTTTTTTTTTTAAATCTAGGATCAAATGAGTGACTAAGTAAAATATTAATGAAAACATATTCGAATGGAACTGGTAGACCTCCTAATCTCCAGTACATAGTTCTAGTGTACTGAGATGATAATAAAAGTCATATAAAACGATTCTTATGATAAATAAAGCACCAGTGGTAAACTGGAGCAAAATGATGACTCATAAAATGTTCAAATAGAAAGGTGAACATTTGAATAATAGCGAAAGCAACTTTAGTGGGATAGCTGCAACAAGAAAGTTATGCAATCAAATTCAAACCTGCAGATCGAGAAATGGTCCAATTCGCATTTTGATATTGTTGGGAATATAGCAGTTGAGAATGTTGTTGGTTCTAAAAATCCAGATAACGGCAAATGCCGTAAACAGAGAACAGGCAAACCTATAAATTTTGCTGCGTATATTTGAGGAAACATCACAGACAGGCGGAGCGAAGTGCCTGTAGCGCTATCACTCAATTATCAGACCTGTTATCAAATAAAATACTTGCTGCAACATTAGTTAACTTTCTATATAAACATCCTCTCTTTACCTGCAAAACAAACAACTAAATATCGACATAAAATTCCTTTTAAAAGAAGCAAAACAAAGTCAAAACCATGCCCATTCTTTGATGTCAATCACCTTTCTCTGACTTGATGCACATAAAACCTAGTAAGAGCAGATCGATAATAAGTTTTGATGCTCGACCACAAACCATTCTCGACGTCCTTTCTGCGGATTCGCTAGGCTACGTTAACATAATAAGGATATACACACAGAAGCTAAATTTGTCATTAATAGTTCTGAAATAATTGTATCCATTACTTTCTCCTAATTTAAAAATAAACTAATTTAAAATAAACTGCTTCAAAAAAAAAGAAGAACAATTAATGTTATAATTCCACAAACGAATTCTACGAATAAAATATTCTGCATGTACGTAAACTGTCGCATTTAATAATAACAATACTTCAGATTCTACTTCAAATCTCGATCCAACAACTGTCATTAAAATGATAGCTCACAGATGCGACCCAATTACCCAACTAAATCACATCCATTTTTAATGAAATTCTTTGCATACCACAGACTTGATAGATGGGAAGATTTGTTTATTTACTGGTAAAACTTTACAGTTCTTTTAAAAAATGATACTTGCGTAGATATATCAAAATTATGGACAACAAAGCCCATCCAAATATCAAAGAATCAAAGTAGGAACAGGAACTTCGCGATTAAAAGTTTGAAAATACTTGTTGAACAGAGTCCGTGGCAACAGAATAGTTGTGATTACATTCATTTACAAGAAGTACATCTACCAATGGTATCATCGCTCAATTGTTTGCATCTAAAATAGATGAAACCAATTATCAATTTATTTGAGCTTATTTGCTTGTTCAACTAGAATAGAAGTTTCATCCACTATTTCATCACTATTGTTTTCGTAGTAAGTGGGCCGTATAGTGGGCCGTTTTGAACCAAGTTTCTTGCGAGTTTTGAAGTGATATTCAACTGATGATAAGTGAAACATAAAATGAAACTTGGACTACTAAAACTTGAAGTATGGTATTAGATTCCTTCAAAATTAAGCGAAATTGACCTTGAAATGAAGAGCTTAAATCGCATATGGCAAGAAAATCAAAGTTCAACACACCCATGATTCGCAGCGTTTATATGAAGGAAAAAAATTCTTGATATGCCCAAAATGCAATGGAACAAACTGATGTTATGGCAGCAAAAATTTGAAATTCAATGGCATTATCACAAAGCATCTTATCAACGGATGAGAATAGTTCGCTCTCATCTCAGAGATTGCATTTAATGCAGGAAGAACTTCCGGTATTACTTCTAAATATCTCTATCAAACATCATAACTTATCATATTTTTATTTCAGAAGACGTTTTACGAGAATGAAAATTACTCTTCCTATTATTTTAAGCAGTTCATCCCCATCAGCATGATGGACGAGTTTAGAACCAGTCTTTTGGAGACTATTCAAACACTGCTCACGTTGTTGGCGATTGATAACTGCAATATTCCTCAGCTAACATTTTAGCAAACACATAAAATTCCAGAGACAGAAAACCATTTCTGGACCACTACTACTAAGAACCACCAAGTTATTTATATTGCCAATCAAAAGAGATAATTGTTTTTGAAAGATGTCAGTTTCCGTTTTCATTGTAACCCAGGTGTTATTCATTCGGATACCAAAACACTCGAACCATAGAATTGTATGTTTAAAAATTAAAAATAGTAATATCTAGTTTTCGAAAATGCTAATCATGTATCAATTCACTGTTTAGGCCGTTGGTCCTGATTTTATTTAGTTATCATCTATTCATTCTTCCTAGTCACCTATGTGATACACATACTGCTATATTAGAAAGAACCTCGTCGCTCTTCCTGCCTTATGATCAGTTATCATGTCAGAATTTACGAAAGCTGACATAGAAACATAACCCCATCAAGTATTTATATAGCGTTTATTAGCAAAATCAGTGCCTTTAATTAATAGCACTTTATAATGATAAAGTAGTGAACAATATTCCTCAACGAGATAATAAAACTCTGGTGAAAACAAGCAAATTACTATTTTACAAACTGATTTATATGTAATCTGGCAGAGAAAGAATGTATTGCTCTAAGACTGGCAACCATTATTACTAAGAAAGGCATTACAGCACCAAACAATATAATACTGATGAAAAATGAAAAAATAAATGCTACTAGAAGCAAAGATGAATCACATCATGAAATGCACCACCACTAAGTTACAACGAAAAAAGTACTCCCATATTCCAATCCTGTTGTCATATGGCACTGAAACAGAAGCCATTCTGACAACGGGTAAATAAACAGACATTCGTTTACACAGTTTCAAGAGAAAAAAATAACAATAAATGCATCACCATTACCATTAAGATTTTGGATCTGTTGTTAGAACGGAATTGAATTCTGATTTTTCAAGTAATCCTTCCCGCTATTTCACTTAATTTTGCAGACTGTTAAATTAGCAAGAATTTTTTCCTTATTAATAGGAAATTGTAAAGATGACAATAGGAGGAACTGAGCTCGAATTACCAATTTTACTATATTTGTATCTGAAACAAAAAGTTCTAAAATGAAAAATAGAATATAAAATACGAGCTGCAGTTCAAAAGATTTTATAAGTACTATGCGAGACAGTGACAAAGATAAAATTAAGAATTGGCAATCTGGATAAAGAAAACAAAAATAAGGAAAAACGAATAAAACGTGTTGTTATTCGCAAGGGTACTAAAATTGGGTCCAAGAAATCCACTAATCCAATGTGGACTTTCGAAGTTCTGATTAGGCATTTTACATTTCAAAAGTGTATTTGCCTTACCTTATTATTTAATAGAATGTCAATTACAGAAAAAAGTGAAAAAGAATTTCAAATGCATGAATCATAGACATCATTTACACTGGCCGTTAAACTTTGAAAATGATTCTCATAGCATAGAAAATTTCATAAGCAATATATACAAACCTCGAAAACTAATTTCAGTATAATCTAATTTCAATTTTGCTTTGTATTATTTTTTGACTCAGTATTATTTTTTGCAAATGAAACCTCAATCGGTGAATCGAGATTAATTGTACCGATTTCATACGTCTTTGGCACAAAAGTTTTGAATGATGGGAGCCTTATAATTTCACCCGTCTGGTTGTTGCAATAATGTAATATTTGTAAATAGGGTTCTGGATTGTTCGGAATACCAGGAATCCAATCAATATCTTCACCACATCCATCTAACTGGAATGAGCCGTCTTCGTTTGTGAATGTCACTCTAAATAAGTGAGATTAAACTTATTAGAGCAAAGAAAAAAAATATAAATAAAAAATTTTTATATTCATAACTCATATTTTTTATACTCATAACTCATACTGTATTATCATGAATTCTCACTGGATGAATTTTACTTTACATGTTTGTTAAGTGAACACTGCAAACACAACGTAGTAAAGCATTGCAACGTTTTCAAGGAATGGAAGGCACTATGCTGATATGATAAAGGTGCATTTATTCAAATTGACAATTAGGAATCACATATCAAAAAACTGAAAGTAATTTTCCCTCTGTAAACATCACGGAATGTCTTATTCTTTTTAAGACATGTTTTTTGACATTAATGAAAAAATATCAGCGATCAATTAATCGTATTACATAACAAGTCTTCTTTTCATCAGGTGAGAAATGTCGTACATGCATTCATTTCTTTCATGATCTTTTTCCAGTCTAATTTCCATCTCTTTTCAGAGTTAATCTTCACATGTGGGAATTAAACAATAAATTCTCCATAAAAATGGGAGCTGCAGAAAACACTTTAAAAGTGGCATACAACCTTTCAGTATCCGTGTTAATTCTACTAAGAATGATATTCACACAGATAAACGAAGATTTAAAGCTCATGAGTTACCTATGGATCGAAACAAAAGATGAGATACGGATTTCAATTTGGAAACAAGACTAAAAATCCATCATAGGAATTTATAAAAATAATCAGCAAATATTTGCAAAGACAACAGCTTGCGATTAGATGATACAATGAATGGAAATGATACAAAATCGAGTCTAATGAAACTTTTTTACACTGTTACCGTAGATCTCTTCATATGTTTTCGATGTTAAATACGATAATAAAATTTCCGAAGCTAAGATATTACACTTGTTTCTGTGAGGAAATGGAGGTAAAATCGTTAGTTCAGGTTAATAAACTTTATAAGAATCAGTGACGGAACTTAACAAATAGAACAAATTCATTGATTTCTTTCTCAAGTTAACAAGTTTCTTATTGAAACAACTAATCTTTTTAAGGACAAAACAGGTAGATTACATGTGTAAATATTCTGCAAATTAAAACTTCTGGAGTTGAAAGAAAGAGAGGAAAAGAGACTTAAGACAATTCAGTGATTTGTACGTGTTATTAGAAAATGAAATTTGCAGAGCGTAACATTCCCTTGTACAAAGAAAAGTTCAAATTTTTGGTTGGAAACCTACATGGAAATGCAAATAAGATTCAGAAAATCTATCAGAAGCAACAGATGTTATTTAGATAAATGAAAGAAGACCTCAAAAAAGTTCGACATGTCAACCACCACAAGTTCAATCCCCATATAACTTGCGTGTCGATAATAAATAACACCACATTCTTCCTAGTGAAACGCGCAGATTGCTTTTACTTCACCTGATTTGTACTAACCAAAACTGCAAACACGTCGACGAAGCTCTGTGCTATGACCTACTACACAACTTGCTGCATAATAGGTCAATGTACGCAAAATTGTACAAAATTTGCTCATCTCTAATAAAATTCTCACAATTTGATTACTTCATAATATTTTTTCAAATTAGTGCTAGAAATCATCGCTCGCTTCATTTCTATCTCTCAAATGTCACGTAACTAATTCCAAGTTTTGAAATGGTTTAAAAGTGCTAATGACCACATCAAAAATTAAAAGCACATAGTAATTTCAAAGTTGTGTTGAAAGCAGAGCAAGTGTAATCGATCAAATAGAATAAGCCAAAAAGAACTTAAGAATGAAACGCGATGCACTACTAACTAATATATACACTTTTCCGAATGATTCTTGCCACAGATATACCAGTGTTAATGAGCTTTAGAAGAATATGTTTGGAGAATTCGTAGCGTTGAAATTATTCAAAGCAAAGATGGCAAGAATCCGTCAACTAACCCCATTAAATCATCAGGATCAATAATCTTAGCAACTGATAGTCCATCTCGATCATATACTCGTACTTCAACATTTAAATTTCTTGAAGGATCCTTATGGCAATGTACCTTGCCATGTACCCAAACACACTTATGTTCTGCACAAGCAAGTCGAATCAGTAGCAGCACAACCCAAGCATTTAAAGATATCAAATGTCTGAAATTCATGAACAACAAAGGTGATGCACTAATATACAGATATGTTGCACACAAATATCTTAATTACAAACTGATTTGAAGTATAGTCCTCGTCGAAAAAGATAAATATAAGTTTTGCAATACGGATCCGCTATTTAATAAAACAAAGCTATTAAATCATGGAATCTCTATTAAATCCCTGGGACACTAAGAACTTGTTGAGCTCTAGTTACATGTTTAGAATTATCTAACAAGAACATATTTTATAATACAACTGGAAACGAATTACAGTGATATGGAACTGTTCTACTCTGAATCTAAGCCAGCATATAATATAACAATTTCTCAGCATGTTTGAAGTTGATGGGTTTTATACACCAAACTTGAGCGAAATGAATTAAATCACATCTCAAAACCCACGAGAAGCTGACGGCTCACTAAAGCTTTACAATGCGATAAAATAAAAGTGAAAGCAGTGAATAAGAAAAACAACCTTTGCATTGCAGAAGTTTTCCTAACTGCAGCGATGAAAGAAACCAATGGTATTATAAACTGCAAAAAAAAAAAGAAAAAAAAAAAACATATTGAGGTAGCAGATTCAGAAAGTAACATTTAATCTTGTATTATTCCACGAATAGAAAGCCCAAAAGTTATCTTCCTAAACATCTTTTCTTCGCATGGCAAATTACCGCATCCAATCTTCTCTATATTTCTTTAACGGAATTTAACCAAATTTAAGTGGAAAAAGGAAAACCCGCAATTGATACATTAGTTGGAATTCAAAACTCACATGTAAATACCACGGCTAAGATATCCCAACGAACGCAAAATGCAAGAATTTCAATTCTGCCAAGTAATTCTTCAAAATTTTTCGTCAACTATAACGACTTAAAAAATTAATTGAACTCTAAAATACATGCTATAACAAACATTCGCGAAAGTTCATTTCTGAAATTCTTGCAAATATTGAGAAATATATCGACATGGTCACTTCACAGCTGATAAATAAGAATCTATGGGAAATGAGAAATCTCGGCCATCAAAAATTGTTATATTCATTATAAATGGACCGAAACCACGAAACTTATTAAGTCACAAGAAGGAACAAATTTTCAAATAACATAGGAGTGAGAGTTGATGACTCATTCAGTAATACACATAAGTCGTGTAAACTAGTCAAATCGGAGGAAATAAGAAAAAGAAACAAATGCACCTCTCAATAAAGAAATTAAAAAGATATTAGGAGCAAAATCATTTGTGCCGAAAACATAAAATTAGGTCGCCAATTGTTCGAAACACAATACAGTGAAAAAGGAAGCATCACTTGGAGAAAAGTTTCATTTCCTTCACGAAATTATAGCATCAATGTAAATCCAAAATGATATGGTAAAATAGTCAAGAATTTTGAAAATTCAACGATTTACTGACAAAATACTGAGTAAGCAACTACAGTTAAAAAGACTTTCTCTAATTTTACAGAAAGAGGATGACATATGGATTTAACATTCTGAGTATATTTTCTAAACAAAACCAGTTTGTAACATAATTATTTGTTGCTCAGTATAATCAAATCTTTTTAAGCAGTGATTCATAAATGACCCTTAAATATGATTATCTGAAGAGATTACTGTATCGTGCACTTCCTGAAAGAATGATCGTTTTCGGAAATAACAATGAATAAATACATTTAAGAGAAAACCCAAAACTGAAAAGTTTTTAACACCTCTTTCCTTACAGTATGAAATAGAACACAATCGTAACCTCATAAATTTAAGTTGCAATAAACAAATTCCAAACAACGAAAAGTTTGTGAAAATACTAAAAAAAACTGATCCAACAAAAACTTTTCAAGAAAAACAGCAAACACTTTCAAGACCACATCCTGAATAATGCATCATAACGACTCATACTTCATAAAACGAATTAAAAATCCACTAATTGACTAACAAATTATGCTGGTTTGTCTAATATTATTGAGTGATTAATGTGATAATTGCATGTGTGGGATATGAAAATCTGTATGGGATATGAAAAAAGATGGAATTCTCTTCTGAAGACTTGCAATAATGATGAACGTGGATATATACTTGAAAGTAACAACTATAAACAGGAATCTACAAGACGAATACATTGTTTATACCAAAAAAAAAAAAAAAAAAAAAAAACTGGATGATTTATAAAATCAAATTAAAATCATCACTTGCATCTTAAGTTCAACATAAAGATCCGACCTGTTAATTCATTCTATGCAGAAATGGAAAACCTCAGTGCAGAAGCGAGATGACACATATTCCTCTCGACTAAAAAACAAACAGCAAGACAACTGCATTTATTAAATATCGAAGATTACATGCAGAAACTGTCAACAGCCATAGTTAAGCCAGTTCATTGGCTGGTATCGTACAGCTCTTTAAAATAAGCTGTACTGAAGGAATAAGTTCAATACCGGAAGATGCACTGACTAGGCAAATTTGACAGCCCAGAACAAAAAAAAAAGGGTGAAATAAAAAGAAAGCAGAAACAAAATTACAACATAATTTTCGTGAATACAACTAAAAAGATTAGTAGAGCTTTTGTAAAAAAAATTGAAGTTTGATTAGTGAATTATCACAATACTTCCTATATAATAATTAGAAAAGTACAAGTACACTTTTCATAAATGAATATAGTTTTGAGGGATGCTAACAAAATATGACAAAAAGTCCATTCAAGTCAGTAAATTCAACGACAACATTCTGGAAACGCGTCTAATAACATATCGACCTATCCGCTGGCCAAACGTATTCTGTACCGCCGATAACGGGAAAGATTAAGGAAGTCAGAAAAAGCAAGACAACAACGAAACGATTCATCTGAATCACCAAATTCGTGAATAGGCGATGAAGCAAATAGCAACACCATTGCGATTGAAAGATAACAGAATATGGCAACCAAGTCGATATTGCAATATATGGCTTGGAATAAAAGGTCGCATAGTTGTCGATCAGATAAAATCGATATTGTAAGTACTTTCCAAGAGAAAAGACAGATCAACTTCGTTCGTGATACTGTTTCTGAAGCAAGCAGCCTCTACGACAGCTTTAATTGAAACCTCTTTCCTTGTTCCCTCAATCTCTCCAAAAAAAAAGTTAGAAATATTATCATGTCACTCAAAATAAGCAGGAAGTTTCGAACTGCAACCTAGAAACCCACACTCCCCTCCCAACTCAAAATAAAGTTGTCCGAACATGCAAAACTTTATTCTCTGGCCGAGTGACCTATTTTATTCATCACCAATGTCGGAATTCGAGTGCACCAAATTTAAATTTCATTTCTCGGAGTGCAGTTTGTTTTTGAAGTTTTTTCTTGCAGTTTGTGGAGTATGGATGGTCGAGATTCCTCAGTGATATTTTAGGACATCTAAGTTTATCTGATCTGGATAGAAAGCGCTAAGAAAAAATCGGATGCCATGCATATCTCTGCTGATTAGAAATGACATTTCCATGTTTAAATTCTTTGCGTTCCTTACTCTTATTGAAAACTTTATTGCAGTAATTTCATCAAGACATCACCTCAGTTAAAAGAACACTTCTTGGCAGTGCAATTTTCGGAACAATAAGAAGAGCATAACGAGAAAGTTAAGAAAACGGGAAGACCCAAAAATCATCTCATCAGAAAAACGTAACAATTCTCGTGGTTAGTCCAGTGGTGTAAAATGACATATTTTCATGGCAGATAACTTCATCAATCGATAACCAGTTATATTAGGTTCTTGCCAGCTGCTGAATATATACAACTTAGCGATGGCAAATACGTTCCTTAAATCGACTCTATTAATCGTACAATGAGCTTGAAATTCAGTGCCACGAATCAGTTAAAAGTGAATTAATTTTGAATTGCATGCCAGATCAAATCCAGGAAAGTCAAAACTAAACTCGCTGTGCCTTGGTTATGCAATTTTTCTTTCCAATGCGCCGGTTTTTCGGGCCTAAAATATAGTTCGTATTTAATTTGCTACAGAAGAACGATTAAGAATACATTTCACCATTAACAATTTAGAACGAAATTGTTCAAGAAAGCTTTAAAATTTATGCTTGTCTTAGTCCCGAAAAATGTGGATGTGAAGGAATTAAAATGGTAAGATGTGGATTGCTGTTCACTAAGTTTTATCACTTTTCATTCTTTTTCTACAAATAAGTATGAAAATAAAGTTTTGGTGAATATATCAAGTGTACAAGCGGTCACAAAATGTTTTCTAAGAAAGTTTCTAATTAAGGTCTTATCACATTGATGCTTTCATTCTTTTTCCAGTGAATTCTCAAGTACCACCGAGAAATCTTCTTTCGTAGATTATTTTCATAAATCGTGATTTATGACCAGATTTTCAGTTATTCTTTAAAATGTTTGTCCAGCTAATTCAATAATGGAACTTACATGATTCCTCATTAGAAATAATTTTTGCAGGGAGTTCAAATAAACGATGACCTTAATCAATCACTTTATTTTTTAAAACCTGTGAAAGCCATATAATAACAAGTGTTGGCATTTGGAATTTAAGTTACGAGATATAACTTTAATCAGGCATAAGAAATTGGGAAAAATTTTTGAAGAAAGATTTCAACAAAAATAATGATCAAACAACGAAAATTGTGCTTGACTAAAAATACAAAATATAGGTCGAATATTTCTGGAGATGGAGTTTACAAGCTCGATTTTGATAGGCTTGATAGGCTTAAAATAAGCTCAAAATCTGGAAAATAATACAAAAAGATCATCTTGAAATACTACAATCAAACAATAGTCACATAATCCAGGAGAAAAATTGAAAATTTGGCAAGACAAAAAAAAATAGTATTTGAGGGAACATTTAAAATATTCTTTTAAATATTATTTTTCTTTGTCTTGCCAAAGGCAGAGGAATGGAAGACAAAAAAACGATAAAATGAATAAAAAAATTTCTCGTCAGATGCTTACAGCTTTGTGACATAAAATTGTGGGAACTTTAATAAGAATATACTTTTGCATTATGCAGTAAATTTCGCAAATAAATTATTCTCGTTATACTATAAAAATATGTGTCATCACGCTTGTAACATTAAGCAACTTGATAAAAAAGAAACACTTAAATTTAAAAATGATTGATCCAATCAGATAACTTCATATATCTGAAAAGTTTATGAATAAACGCAGTCTACAAAAAACTATTAACATTGTCATAAGAAAACAGTGCTTCAAGATTTTGTTAAAAGATTATATAAAGAACGGAGATTTAAACCATTGAAAAGATCCATCCAATAATAAATATTATGGCAGATATTGCCATGGAATGCAGCTAAATAAAATGTAATGGAATCCAAGATTTCAATAAACAAAAATGTTCAGATTTTTGTAATTTACCACACTTATATTCTTCTTGTTGTTTAATTGACTTTTTTTTTTTTTCAAATGTTGTTGCTTCAAATTTTGCTATTATTGTTGTTTCGAATTCTGTTGTTGCTGTGGGATAACGACTTTGATATCACTTGTTTTGTTGGAGACCCGTAATTCTACCATAATCCCTCTTTTTGGATTATAAAAAGCGAACGACTATGCCCATTTCTATTGGCTAGGCAACTTATTTAGAAAATGAGAGTGAGGAAGCCTCACCACTGAGATCAAGCACGTTTTACAGGTTAAGCTTCAATTACAGCCGATTAAACAGAAATAATAAACGTGCATTCGCGTGTAAATCTTTGTTTTAATATTTATAACCAATTGATTACGATCATGATTTTTTTCTTCGAGGAATATTCTTCATACTGATTATTTGTGGCGAGTGAAATGATTGAAATTAATCTGAAATGAGCAGTAGTAGGTGACGATGACAATCAAGATGATTTGACCGGGAACTCGACCGTTGATGATTCATCCATTTTGATGACCCAGCCATTGTTACCACCCCCTTTTCTGCCCATTTTTGTGCACCTTCAGTGATAGACACTGTCTAAATTACAAGAGCTGTCAGGTGAAAAGGAATTGAGTGGAGTTGAATCGAATCGAATCCACTAACCATCAAGATGTCGCACCAGTTCGGACATTCCGTTTTCGCTCCACTCTGATATCAAACACCATTGTGCAATCAACTGATTGCGACAATTCGATTTGTGATCGAATCGCCATTTTCCTTATCATTTCATGATTCACCGTCTAACCTGTTGCAAATCCTTCTTTTATCTTCTCTATTATCATCATTATTCTCCGTCTTCGTTCCAGTGACGGAAGATCATGTTTATAACATTTGCTGGGCAATCCATCTTCGTAATCATCCGTATGATTTACCTATATTGCTATTTTGGTCCTTCATTTCTAGTAATTTTTGCCAGAAGCAAAGGTTTTTTTCATGCTTAGGAATTTATACAATGTTTACTTCTATGACTTTTGCTTCTTTCAGTCAATTGGTCTCATTATTCCGAAATTTAACGATTAAAAAAAAGAGGATAATTGAGAAATTTTCGAAAACTTTATAATATTGTGAAAAAAGACAGACCTACCTATTTAAAAGGGAAGTTGGTTTTCAATTTGAAATTTCAAATGGTGCTTTGAGTCCATTACTGATATCATGCTAATTGCACCTTACAATTTCAACAGTAAGTATGGTCAATTACTGATTTTTTCGCTGTCAATCTTTTAGTCCTAATTTTTATTCGAGCTTTGATGATTATTTCTTGGCTATAATTCTTTTCAATTCATCAATAAGATTTATTTGAGGATCGAATGCCTTAAATATTTTCAGACAAATAGTCAAGGTTATTTAAACGTTCAGAAAATACTGTATATTCAATTGATCTTTTTTCAAAGAAGTTACATACATTTTGTCATCTGACTTGCATAACAAGCACGTTTCTAGCCATTCTTTTCATATTTGTCCAACATTTAATGGAAAATTTACTAAAGAAAGTTTTGCATCGGAAATCTAAAGAAATGAGAACTCTTTCAACGCAGTCGGCGACATAATGAATCCGCCGATTCGCAGTTGTTTGAAGAAGTTATTTGGGTTGTTGTTCAATTTCCTGTCCCAATCTCATTGCTGTTTACATATCTTGTTGTCCTTTTCATGTCTGTCCATCATTTTGCTTCTTACTGTCCTATTAATCTAAAGCTTCAAAAACTTGTCCATGATAACGTTTCCGTTGATGGTTTCCTGAAAATAGCATGATTTATTACTTTCCGTCAAGAATTTTCTTTCAGATTCATTCAATTTTGATCGTTTCTACAATTTCCCTTTCCACTATAACTTAATATATCCTGTCCAGTTGAGAGGTTTTTGAATTGAAGATAATTAGCTTTCAAAGAATAGTAATGGATTTCTGTTTTAGCTAATGAAGTGAATGCCAAGTTGTTGTATTGACTCATTAGGACTGTCAAATGATTCATAGTAATATTCTATGGTTTGACGTAATGAATTGAAAACCATTCAAGCAAGTGATATCAATTATAGCAGTATATAAGAAAAAGTTTTGACTGTTTTGTATGATTCAATTTTTTATAAAACCAAGAGTGAATTTCGATGTCTTTTCAACAGACACCAAAATTTGCTCTTGGTTTTATATCAGATGTTTTATCTGAAGAGAATACCAGTATTATACAGTTTGCTACCAACAATAGAACCATTTTTCTACACAGGATTAACACAGATCAACAACATATTTCGTATGAGTTAAATTTTCTTATGATAATCAATACAGCTACTTCATGTCATTGATTTCATTTGCTAAAATATATTGTAATAAATATTATATATTTTGTCAACTGTACTTGCCCTGGCTTTTTTGAAAAAGAAATGTTATTAAAATAGTTGGAATATTGAATAATAGCAACCATTGGAAAAATAACTTTTTTCTGTTACAAAAATCGAAGTTACAATATATATACATTGCAGATTACCAGATCTTAGAAATGTGTTAAGTGGTAGGAAAAAATGAAGTTTATTGACTCCGCCAAAATCCCTATTCCTTTTTCTCTTCATCGCAAACCTGTGTTTTCTAAGCCATAAATGTGATTTCATTTTTGCTTCAAAAATAAGTAAGAATAAACTGATATAGTTTAGTCCTTCAAATCTGCCACCGTAACTTTGATCCCTTTGCTTCTTATTGATATTTTAGCTTTCAATGATACATTTTATTCATTATTAAAGCATGATTTTTTCTACTATATCAAGTGTTTTGGAAAAAATGCCTTATGTTCTATGGCTAAATTACACTACTAAATGGTTACTGTGTCTGGTAGGCTCTTCGCCACAATCGTATTCATCCTAATTCGCCCGTCGGTGTGATCATATTTTTAAAATTATACATCAAATAACTTGATCAGACCCATCCTATGCTTAGGTAATATAACAGTAAACTAAATCTCATCTACCCATAATCGTCAAACTTTACCTACCTGTCATGAATTGTCATTCAATGGCCGCGTTAAAATAGTGAAGTTTGGTATTAAAGAGTACTGCATGAAGATGTGCGGGTTATCCGGGAGAATGCTTTAAGATAGCTGGGGTGTATGTGGTTCAGTGTGTTGCTGTTAATGTCGTTTTAACTAATATTGGTAGTTCACATGAAGAAATTGAAAAGACGCATCAATGCTGTATTGCGCGGAAGCGACATATCTTCAACTTCACCAGTCAGGTACTTATTTACTTATTGATACGTTCGAATTTCGAGAATAGTCCTTCTGGAATTCATAAAGTTCAGATTGATGCATTTCATAAAAATGGTTTTGTTATACCTCTGCCTTACATATAGTGATATATTTCTTATCGTGATTATTAAAACTGAAGTCTATCCAATCGAAAGGTCATTCTGACGCTGTGGAAAAAAGAAGCCCGAAATTAGGGGCTTCTTTGGAATGAGAATTCCTTATATTATAGAGAAGTCTAAATGATGTCGTTGCTGATTTGAATCATATTTATAAGTTCCAGAAATTGGCGCTTATCGGACTCTATGAGCGAACTGGCAGAACGTTTAGCGGCAGACGGAGTAATTATTGAAGAATGCGATATCCCGCCGGGAATCATACCCAAAGTCCCACTTTCTGCTTTTTATTTGAAGCACAATCATCTTCCTGTACCAGTGTCACGACATTTCCGCACAGATTATTCGACGAATCTGAAAGAATATTCGCCAACCCAACATCAATATTCTTTGTTTCCCAGACAATCTTGTAAGTATGGATCGAAGTGCAATTTGATTTTCAAACCTTTAACGATGGAATTTTATTTAGCTTTTAGAATTTTCCGAAATGAAATTTCAAGAACTCTTATCCCATCGGTATGTTTACGATTCAATTCCAAACATGGAAAATAGGTATGCTGTAGCGAACATTTACTCCTTTGAAGGATACGTTATGTAGATCAAATACTTTTAGTACCATTGTTACAGAAATGATTTTATGGTATAATTTTCCACGGCTAGATAAGATTTTTCTCCTTGTTAGTTTTCGGCTTCTGAGAATATTCCCGCCATTTATTAGACTAAATAGGATAATTTAATCGTTAGTATTGAGAACATCTGACAAGAGGCTCATTTCCATCAAATAATTAATTACATAAAAACGCGCTGAAAGGAACTGTAGGATATTTTTAACCAAAAACTTTCAAGCTATTCGTCGAACAGTATTTTATGTTTCTAAGTTTTAATTGACATCAGTCAGTCTTTAATTTACATTTATTCAGTGATGCTCAGTTCTGTGCGTATAAATGCTTAGCGCCTTTTTTTTTCTTTTCCATCCTTTTTCATGCCAAAATTTCCCTTTTTGGAAATGTAAATTCTACTTCTTCTGGATAACCTTTCATTCGCGGACCAGTTTCGGAAATTTGCCATCCAATTTTGATGCGGTGCGGAATATAAATATAATTTAAGAATTGATTCTGAATAGCAGAATGCGGTTTTGACCTGAGTTAGTAATGTGAACTTGAGAAAATAATTTAAATACCCTACTGTCCAAGAATTATTTCTTTATGTCTCAAAGATCGTATATCGATTATTTCTGAAGTAAGCAGTTTGTTGACACACGAATTCACAGACTACTATAAGAAAAAAATGTTAAGAAATTTTTTTGTTGGTAAAAAAGATCTAAATTTGTCAAAACTTTTTTATATTCTCAAAGATGCATTATACAAGGTATGTCCTCCACTTTTTTTCCTTTTCAGTCAGTCTTTTTATTAATGAATAACCAGGAGATTAAATGTTTATGGAAGTTTTTAAAAGTTTTTTAATTTTTTAAATCTAAGGGAATAATATTTTGGTACTGGACCATTGCATTAATTTTTCCTAACTAATGCTAATTTTGGGTGATTGCTAAAGTGATTCATAATATGTCCATAATTAGTAGTATGTGATGATTGACGTACAACAATACAATCTAAATCATTTTCTCAAACACTTAATGTTCGTAGAAAATTGCATTTTTCTAGTATGAGATCTTATTTCACAATTTAATATACGACGACGCACATCTTTTTTCCTTTTAATTTTTGCATCTGTACTGATCGCTGATAATGATAGTGATCATACTTATTGAAAAGTGAAGTCTGTATAAGTCATATATATATTTATAACACATGCATGGGAACATTAGCTTATTATCCGCTTCAGAAGCTTTTCAGCGGAGTAGAAGTACCAGAGAATAGGACCGAGTGGAGAAAATATGGGGAAAAGAAGGAGGGTGCGGATGAATCAAGAAAATTTGAGAAATCGTTAAATGAGAAAGCACTGTCGTGATGAGCATCGAATTTCGAAAGCGAGGAACTCATGAAATCCATACCTATTTCCTTGTCATTGATCTTTTATCCTTTTACCGACTTTTTTATTTCATCTGCATGATATACAGGTGAATTTCGGCAGGATTTCTAATGAACAAAAGGGAAAGTAACCGTTTTTCAGCAATGAAAGTGAAAGTGTGTTTAGGCAGTTGCATCTGAAAAAAGAGGCCTTTGCTGGAGCCAGCTTGGACGAATTGATCGGGTTAGAGATAGTAGTAAACTCCAAAATGCGGCAGACTGATGTCGTTCACACTGTCGTCCGCATGTCATGCTAAGAAATATTGTAAAGTCGGCTCGAGATATCTGGGGTAGACAGAAAACGCTTATTAGCTTCTCTTTGTCACACTATTCGCATTGTGTATGATGTATATGTGCATATCACTTGATCCTAACTCCAGTCTCATTTGCATCCATTCTCAACTTTCTGATTTATTAGTAATGGCATCTGAATTATCCAAATCTGTTACATTCCACAATTTTTGTGATGAGACCAATGTACTTTCACCGCTCCCATCTCAAGCACCAACTCCAAATGCTTTTGCATCCTGGATTCAGTTTTTTCTGTTACGTAAGCGACATTCCACCGTAGGACGGCAAATTGTTTTAAGGCCATCCATTTCGCTATGTGAGTGTTTTTATCATATTGACGTAGTTATTATATTTTTATATAAGAATACTGCTTCTAGACGAAGACTTAGTATTGATATTTTTAATTGGAATTATTTTCCACTGAAATGATTGGCTTATGCTGCTTTAGGTAAAATGACATTTGTCATTAAATGGTTCCACAACGGTCAAGTATGTCCATCGAAGGGTTTGACTAAAAAGAAAAAGTGACATATCGAAGATGTATTTGTGTTAAGTATAGAAAAGTTTGTCATGGAGATAACCGGAAATCTTAAAGGATGCCATTTACTTAATATATGTTAAGTTTTTAAATTATGAGGAATTGTGGATTTCATTATGTTAAAAATCCATTAAGTGCTCTCTCTGTGCCTCTTAATTATATTTTTTCAGCTGTTGTTGATGAAACGAAAGCGCTCGGCTCTGATGGTGAGAGCATTGAGGTTTCGCCTTGTAGTAGCGATCAATGTGCAAATCAATCTGATCGTCATGTTATCAACATCAAAATGCGTCAAAAGCCAACGCGTCGTTGGAACGAGGTATTTAGATTTAAAGATGAAATTATTGTTTTGTTGCTACTTGTAGCTACCCGAAGCTGATTGGCTGTTCGTGAATATTTGTACGCAAAGCAGGAACGACTTGCAACAAATTTTGTAAAAGGATAACGCATTAAGCAATTTATATTAAAACAAATGGCGGGCAGTAAGTGGGTATAAAGCAATAAAAGAAAAGCGATAAGTGGTGATAGATATTACGAGCGAACAAAAAAAGGAGAGAATAAAAATGGCGAAATCAAAACCGGAAGATGAAATACTGACCAATGGCTTGCTGCAGAACGTTTATGGAAATAGTGAGACCACATCATTTCTGTACATCTTTTCTTTTGTTTCTAGGTGAAAAAAAAAAAAAGTGAACCGACATTGGAGGGTTTGGGACGAAGGGACAGGGGAATAGGGAGATTGTCCTTCTCTACTCAAATTCTTACCTTTATTAAGAATATACATGGATCCGTTTGCAATCACATGGAGATACTATATCGCCTTATGAAGGAGATTTTTATTGACAGTATGGAGACTATGCTATTGTCTCTCACTCCGCAACAAATATTGCTAATAATTGTAACTCTTTTTTCTTTCTTTTGAAATAGCTCCGGAAGTGGTAAAAATGTGTTCATATCGTTTATCTTTCCTAGTGATTTTTTTGCATTTATTGAAATCAGTGTTGTCCTCGACAACCTCAGTTCACAGAAGATTTTATTACAGCAGGACATTCAGAAACGTTTGTCGCTTCCTGCTGATCTAAGGCTTCCGTTAAGTGTGATCGAGAAACTAAACCGCACACCAACCTTAGATCAACCCTTAACGAGAAAAAATCGTCGTGCATCTCTGGTATTGATTTTTTATAACTTTTTTTTATTTTAATATTTTTATTATTTTTATTGGTCTCTTCTCAATATAATTATCTGGTTTGCCGATTTTTCCTACTTCGAGTTCATTTTTTGATGTTGTTTTAGAGCGAAATTGGTTTTGGCAAACTTGAAACATATGAAAAACTGGAGAAGCTAGGAGAAGGGACGTATGCTACGGTATATAAAGGACGATCGAGATTGACAGAAAAATTCGTTGCTCTCAAGGTACATTATTTACTAATTGGTTTTAATTAGTTCGGTTTCCATTTTTCAATCTAGGTGGAAACAAAAATCTTTGAGTCTTTTTTATTTCTCAGCAGAAGATTTCGTAGTTGTCAGGAAGCTCTTGCAGGAAATACGCTTAGAACTGGAAGAAGGAGCACCTTGTACAGCGATTAGGGAAGTTTCTATACTGAGGGATTTACGCCATGCGAATATCGTCACATTGCATGATATAATTCACACGGAAAGAATACTCACTCTTGTCTTCGAATACGTTGATCGTGATTTAAAACAGTATCTTGATGAGTGCCAGGATGTCATATCGATGAGGAATGTTCGGGTATATTCTTGTTTTTGCTGTAGGGATTTTTATTTATTTCAAGAAAGTCTGTTAATTGAACAACACAGTATAGACAGAATTAGTTAATATTTTCAGTATAATGTTTTTCTGATTATTTCAATTTTTAGTTATTCCTGGTGCAATTATTGAGAGGATTGAATTATTGTCATCAGCGAAGAGTATTACATCGTGATTTGAAGCCGCAGAATTTACTTATTAACGAAAAAGGTGAACTCAAACTTGCTGATTTTGGTTTAGCACGAGCGAAATCTATACCTACGAAAACGTATTCAAATGAGGTATTTTTCTTTTTTTTTTTTAAATTGTTGAAAATATGTAAAAAAGAAAAAAAAACCTGACACGCATCGAAAATTTTAATCGTCAGTGAACTCCTTTGATTATCAGATGTAATTTGCGTGATGGAAGCGGTTATTCCGGTTTCCCTGTTCTGGATAGTTTTCTCCCATTCAGAACATTCTGTCTTTTATATACAAACACCTAATTACGAGATAGTAATCTGTTTGACTTTCGGATGTCATTTATTTTGATTCAACATGAAATTGTATATCTTGAATCTCGTGAAATACTATTTCAGGTTGTGACATTGTGGTATCGTCCACCTGACGTTTTGTTAGGTTCCACAGACTATTCAACGCATATCGATATGTGGGGTGTCGGGTGCATTCTTTTCGAAATGATTTCCGGTTTGTCCTTTTTTTATAATTTCATATAGATTGAGATTTATCATATAGTAAAATCTAATAAATTTGATTGATATGTCTATATAAAATCTTTTTTTTGACAAGGAGTATCGGAGAATAAGTTATTACAGGGCATGCGTTGTTTCCGGGGTCTGCCGTTGAAGAGCAACTTCTTTTGATATTCCATATGCTCGGTACTCCATCATCATCTAGTCACCCACAAATGTGTAATTCATCGACATTTCGCTTGTGTAGATTTCCTCATTATCGTCCCAACAGTCTGCAGAATGCATGTCCAAGAATTGATCAGCATGCAAATGATCTCTTGCATCGTTTACTCCAGGTACAGAGTGCACTGTCAAAACTGTAGCATGAAATAAAAGTTCTATTTCTTGAAGCAAGAATTACCAGTATTTTTGTCCTGGTGCAATGAAAGATTTTTTTAGATTCTCTTTCAGTTTAATAGTAGTTTGGATTTTTCAGTACGAAGGTCGGAAACGGTTATCAGCTGCGGATGCATTACAGCATTCATTCTTACAATGTTTACCAAGGGCAATTTTTGAGCTCTCCGATTGCGAATCTGTTATGTCAGTTCCTGGAGTCCGATTGGTCAAGGATTCAGCAGCGTCAGATCGTATGAGTTATCCGAATAATCGCTCAAATCGACGCCAGAGCTTATTTCTTTAAGAGTATTATGTGATCTTGATTTACACACTGTGATATATTTGCAACGCAGGATTTCTGTTTACATGCGAGGTTTTAATTGATTTAGATACTTGGGTGTTATGGATGTGTTGTATAATAACTAGATTAATGCTTTTGGCTTAATATATTATTTGAAGACTGGAGAAATACAAGTCTGAAATGTAACCTTCATGTTTATGGATAACTGTATCTTGTATCGATTTCGTTTGTTTGTAATTTAGATAGTTTTAATAATTTTTCACTCATAATCCAGAAATTAGTTCATCTGCTCTTTGGAAATCATCACTTAATCCTACCATTTGACGCAAGATTTAAATTGCCAGTGAAAGACATTCCTTGGTTTGTTTCTTACCAACTTTGAATTGATGCTAGCAGCTTCCGGTTTCTCTTTTGAATTTTTTCCCGCACCTTATTTTCTGCGGAATTTGTATATTGTCATGTTAGACCGAACATATCTTGAAACCACTGTAATTTCTTTTAACTTTTAGCCATATTTTATTATCAATCTTTCACTTCAAACACTTCTCTTTACATCTTGGTCACTTCATTCCTTTGAAAATAATCAGTGTTTTCCATTACGATTTCTTTTATACATTTGCCTCATTCTTGTTTGTTGTCATGTTTGGAGAAATTATTCGTTTTTCGTTTGCAGTTTTATTTTTAATGTGTCTTTATTTTTAATAAATTGGTAAGTTAAAGTTATAAAATCTCATCTTGATCAGTTTCAATGGAATACTTGTTATTTCTCCACAAGTTGTTTAGTAACTCTATCGGGGAAGTATTTCGTTAATCATTTATTGGGGAGAGAAGATACGCGACGATTGATGTGATACAGCTGGTAGTCACGATCATGTAACCGTATCAATAATGTCTATTATGAGATGTACTGGCACTGTTATTAGGTTAAATATTGCCTTTTTTCAGAATACAAATTAAACTGTAATGATCCGTATACAAGCAGCACCGCCATCTCCAGATGGAGGAACTTTTTCGTGGATTTACCATAATCCATTTTACTGGTAATTACTATTAAATTTCAATATTGTATTTCTTGACTGGCCATAGAATTTCACTAATAGAACAATGGATTCAGATTACCGAGACCATCTGCATATACAATCAAGCCTTTGTGTAAATTACATATATCTCGATGGAAATATTCTTTGTAATGGTCTTTCCATTTGAATCAGTTTGGGATATTGTGGCTAACTTTTCACACTGGCTGGCATATCTTGTACCAGAAATCTTATTTCAAAATTTTTATAGGAGTATGTGCAAAGGTCTAGTGGTTTTCGTCGGTGGTGTTTTTTTCGTGCGAGCTGTTAGTGACGAATGGGATTCCCTATGAAATCGTCTTTCATGGCGAAATTTTCCGTTCAGCGAATTTTCAGGAATTTTGTCTAATACAGTGTGGCCTCCTAGATTATTATTTTTGAAAAATGAATTATAAGATTTTTATGTCATAATTTGAAGGCAGTTATGAATAATGTTGTGCAGAAAGATAAACTTAACAGTTAAAAATAAACAAGCTGCAATGCCAGATTCATGTAGGGAGCTTTCGACATATCCTTTCAACTTTATAAATTTTGTTCATAATCACATTTCACTGCTGGTAACAGAATTATTAATCACTATACATTTCACCGGATTGTCAACTGATTCCAGTTTCGAACAAATCGTTGTTTCAGTGATGGTTTAGCCAGAAGTATTTTTGCTGTAGCCTCGAACTTGGTCTGGTTTCGTGAAATATAGAGTTGTGCATCCTGACTCATTTGTTCCAATCTAAATAATACAAACGATATGAAAATCCTTGATGATTATCTGTTCACAATAATTTTCCCTCACTTAAAGAATAGTATCGGAAGATGTTAAACTCAAGCAGATCCACTTCTTTTGCTATGAATGAGGCTTCTCTTCACATATTATTTCTCACTGTAATTGATTAATTACAAACTTTTTCGGGTCGATTTCATCCAGAGGATATGGATAGCTAGTGTAGGGATTAAAACGCATATATGACCCTCTCGATAGAGTATCACGCATACATAAATCGACCAGTTCAGTGTCTGTCGCTGAATCAATAATTCGTAAGATTTTTTCTTGAAGACGCGTAGATAGCCTCAAACAAAAATCATTAAGCAAGCGTTTTCAGCAGGAACTTCGATATGGCCATTTATTCTAGCACGCACTAGCAAAGCTAGACGACAGGATCGCAAGCAGTACGTTAATACTGTGATATAAACAACGTAATTTTTGCACGAACTGAACAGCAGTCATTAGAAACAAAATAATACAGCGAACTTTACGCTATTCAATTCGACTTCTGAAACAGTTCTTCCATTACCAACAGAAACAACGCATTGGATTCGTTCATGTGGCCAAAGCATGTGTGCTTCATGAACTGCTAAAGCTGTAGGATTATTAGTGAGTACGCCACCGTCTTGATACAGCAGTGGTCCGAGTGATACCTGCAAAAACTTGGTTTAGAATACCAAGCATCCGCAAAAAAGCTGCTGATACTGTTTCTGTAACAAAGTAAGTAACTTTTTGGCTGATTTTAAATGCCTGTTTAACAGGTAATATTTCTAGCATTTTCAAGAACTTTTTTTTCTTTAATGGATATGTCGTCGGAAATCTAAATATTTATTTTGCTAATATTTAAAGGAAATATTTCACAGCAAAATTTCGTAAATAAATGCTAATATTCAAAGAAATATAAATTAGGCAGATTCATGAACTTTGAATACAGCAATTATAAGCATCGGACTAACATCATCATAATCATAAACTTCTTAGTAGATGATTAAATGGAACACAAGGTACACTCACTTCTTGAAAATAGCCTGGAGCAGCAGCAGAAGCTTGTAAAGCCTCCCAAGCTTTGTGATTGCACCCTCCACGGTAGTGGCTTTCACTTCCTCTGGGATGTCCATACGTACGAAAAATGTATGGTTGGAGAGTTGGTGTGTTAACAGTGCACGATACTATACTGAGCATGGGAGTTCCCCAGCGTCCGCATATTTCCAGTAATGTGTCCTCACCGATAACCTTTAACAAAACTCTTCTAATATACCATCCATGTCGTTATTTACGTCAGATGATCTCGATCAGACAGTTGGCGGGAAATGATGTATGTTCGACCAATATCCCACATTTCAGTAATTCTGGTTATGTTCTGTGTACCAGAAAATTCTGTGGCATACAGAATGACAAATACGGCATTTAACAGGCAAATTAAAAAATTTCTGAACTTAGCAAGAAAAATCGATGAGATTTAGAAAAAAGGTGTTTTGAAATATGCGTTTACTTACGTTTTTTAGAATCTGCTTCCATTTCTCTGTATTGTAATATGCATGTGAAAGGAGAAGACCGCTCATCCCCGAAAATTTACCTTGGCTGAAAAGTTCCCGTGAGATCTCAATATAAACTTCCTTACATTTCTCAATTGATAACCTCTTAGCAGTAAGTAATGCACCGATAATAGCTCCAGTACTTACGCCCACAATTAGGTCGAACACCTCTACAACCTGAAAAGATATTTCGTAATCATTAAAAGTGCAAATAAAACGAACCTCTTTCCGTTACTTTCCGTCACATTTTATAACCCCAACAGATAAAATGACCGAAACAATAAATACCAATTGGAAGAATTCAAAGGCTGACCTTTGATCCTTTTAAATTGTTTTCCAGCGCTTGCAAAATATCAAGACCTAACACACCTCGCGTACCTCCACCATCAAGTGACAACACTCGAATACCAGTTCCACGTGGAATGCTAACATCACCCACGAGAATCAAAAACTGCCGAATGTGTTCTTTCAACATTTCATCATTAGTTCGCCGCAAAAGAAGTTTCAACTTCTTTATAACAGAATCATGGAACTAATAAACAAAAAGCGATAACTATTTCTTTCTTTTGGATATACTAATTAATCTTACAGGATAACTGTTGCTTTAAAACCATACATTTATTTTGATGTTTCATTCAAGTATGAGGATTAAAAAATAGTTGCTAAAATTTCGCAGTAGAAATTCGTTCCTTTAAAACATTTTTTATCTTTGTTTACAAACAATTTCCTAATGAAGACCTTGAACCCAGCAGTACGGGCCTCGGGATATTCCATATAATGTTTACACAATTCCCGTGTCCTCAACATCACACAACCATCTGTTTCAGCAGAGAGTAAACTATATAAAAGCGATTTTGTCCGGTCAAAAAGTGCCAACTTCGGTACATTAACTGCTTTTATACGCTGTGTTCTGTAAAAGTGTTGTCAGAAAGAACCCAAATATGAGAAAAACAAATTTTTAGAAGAAATAGAAATTATTCAAGAAAACCACGATTCACATATTTTTATTCAAATTTGTAGTCTCCTTTTTCTCGGCGTGTTTTCAAATTACTTCACTCAATCTACCAAGTATTAGGTTGGCTACCGAAATATGACAATACTTGGTAGAGCAATTGTAGCAATGATTTCCCATCTTTTTGCACAGTTAATAGAGTAATGTACTTTCAACTATTTTGATGACAAGATTTACTATCTACAAATAAAAAATTCTGATCTAAAACGAATCCAAATATAATCTGAAAATTTAAAATCAAAAAATTTAAAACGAACATTCTTTTCTTTCTAGAGATTTTATATACTTTGATTTTAATAGACATTGAAATAAAATTAAAAAAAAGAAAAACATTTGAAAACCGTATACTACGGTTTATATTATAAGAAACATTTATAAACCCACTTTATGTCAATTTTTTCTATTTCTTTCGTCCCATCAGATGGCCACAGCAAGGAAAGAATTGACGACAGATACGAACGATGCGTAGCAGAAGGTAAACTCGATGTAAACGGCTGAGGCTGCAAGATAAATTATTGCAAGAGATATAATAAATGGAACGAAAATACTGTTAAATAATAAATAAATTTTATAGTGCTCATCCTATATTGTATATTTAGTCTGCTTCAATGCAGTCATTCTTCTTCCAGAGAAATCACTATTAGGAACAACATCAAAAGAAATGAAAACAAAATAAGCTGTGAAAAAACACAAAGAAAAATAATAAAAAAATAAAAATTCAACACTCAGCAAAACAAAAATCAATCATATTTAAAAATGAAAAACTCAGAAAATATCCAAGAAATAAACCTTCTAAGAGTTAAAAATTCTAAATTTAAATTAATCTTCTAAACATAACTATCTTGAAAATACGACTCTCATAATTCCTACCAACAAGAATTTAAACTCCAGTAACAAACAACTGGTTATATAGAACTTCAATCTAAATTCTACTTAATAACTACCTGCATTTAAATGAACATATGAGCACAAAATGATGTCCACAGAACGATGTTATTTCATTTCGAAATTAATGATAAAAAAATTACCCGAAATACAGCGCTTTTCACTGATTTGTCTTCTATGTGGTTTGCAGTTCCAATGCTTCCTTCATTTTCGTGATTTTTCCGTTTGATTCTCTTTCCAGAATTCTTAAATCTTTTGCCAAAACGCCAAAAAGATGTTGAAGCCTTTTCCCACATATGACAATTATACAATTAATGATCAAATTTATCAAACATAGAATAAGTGATTTGGATTAAATTCGGGGCAGTATCTTCGTCCTGCAAATAAAAGTCGAAACAAATTAGCTCTAAACTTTTTTTTCGATACTGTAATAAATTATGTTGCATTGACCAAACTTTTGAAATTATAAACAACATATTTAATCAGCTTTATTTGGAGAAAACAAGATGCCGAGATTACATGACTTCAATTTTTGCAGAACTGTAAATACTACAAGATATGCTTGCTGGATTTGCCAGAGAAACGTCATTTTCTTGTCCAGAAAAGTAGTAATTTTTACAGAGAGAATCATATTAAAACATGGAAATACAGTTACAAATATAGAAAGAATAAATATCAGACTGTATACACAAGCAAAAAACACATCAACTATGTTTCTCAGTCCTTCATCAAAGTTATAATCTTTCGACGCTAACAAGCAGCAACTGTTTCCATACATCTTCCTATTCGTCAAAATATAATTTGGAAACAGTCTTTCGGTTCAGCCACTGCAACGCTAGTACTTTGCTTAACTTCCAAACAGCCCGAAAGATCGCTGTTGGGTGCCATCTTACCTGCACTTTGCGATGAAATTCGTACCGATCAAGGCTGGACGATGAAACTTGATGCTGAAAAGTGCGGAGAGACAGCATGCAGACAAAAACAGAACTATGTTGCCTATAGGAATCTGAACTTCCTATGAAACTCAAAATAGTGAAAATATGCAGGTCAAATTAGGCGCCTGTCTACACCCAACAGCGTTATACTGTCCTTCCTGTGTATTTCTCCATTAAAAAAATACAGCAACGAAAACAGAGTGCAACATGACGGCATTCATATAAATCAGGATTGTCCTATTTATGAATAAACAACCCCTTTAGATAAGGAAAACTGACGGAAGAAAATCCTCGCTTCGTTGCTGAAACGTGTTCAAACCAAGCCTCATTCATAGATATCCCCAAAATGATGCATACCCCACGATTAAATCATTAGCAGCACCATATATCAATTGCAAGTACTGTCTCTGGACAATACTTCATTACAGATTCATTCGGTATGTGCCACCGTTGATCCTTACTAACTACACAAGCATTTCAAGAATCACTGTGTGATATACACTTTCCAGTATATTCTTAAAAATATTAGTAAAATAGATGACGAAAAGACTTGAACGAAATACCATGACAGTAAGTCAATCACTTCCCATCGTAACTTTTTGCACGAAAAAATGTATAAAATGTTAGGTATAATCCTCAGTCTTCCAGAAAAATACTGAACCTACTTTTATTATGAAACCTTCACATCGTTATCTTTATATCTCTGCATAAGGTATAACAAATAGATCACTGCTTTAAAGAATATAGTTTTTTCACGAAAATTTGTACTGGATAAAAACAAATTGTTCCTATTAATTAACTTATGCTACATCATTAACATCATCGACAACAGCAACGTAAAGCCAGATAGCTTTTCTATCTTATGCATGCAACTAAGGATGTAAAATTATTCTGAATAGAAATGATGAAACAAACTTGAGAATATCATTTAGAACCTCGTAACCATAAATATATAAAATGAACTGCCCACTTTTTACAACAGCTGACTGACTGGCAGAAACAACACAACACAGCTGCACTGGTACTTACAAGTCAATCAATACACATAGCTGAAGGTTTACGGATCACTCCTTCCAATCACCATTAATTTTAATTGATAAAATGAATATCAGGTAGTGTGAAAGAGGTATACTATTTACGACTTCTAAATCATCAGTTTGTATTTTGAACACAAGCATTGATTCTTTGAGCAACATCCTTCTTACAAGCTTTCTGTTTCCGAACATGTCGCATGAAATCATCAAACATTAACTTTCCTGGTCCTGGTATCCAATGGAATGCTTCCTTTGCTGTTTTAACGAGTTGAACGACCTGTATAAAATATTTTGTATGTTAAAATGAAGTAAAATGGGAGATCAGAGAATAATGGGAAAAAATAAGTATTAGTGCTATACAGTTAAGCATCAAGGTCCTAAAATTTCTTTTTGCATAGAAAAAATAGATACAAGAAAACAAGCAATGCAAAAAAAAATATTTTAGGGCAATAAATTATGCTTCGACAAGTGAACCATTTAATCTTTTTATAAAGTTAATCCAGACCTCTTTCATGTCAATTACTCAAACCGCTCGACTCCTCTCACAATTACTGACCAATATTAAATTCGTAACTATGGATTATTATTTCCTAATTTTTTCATAAAATAATTATACCTCTTCAACATCTGAAGGAACAAAACGAGGATGACTAAGTTTGGAGCTGGATGCAGCATAAAACATTTCAACACAATGCTGCATCAAATCGGCCGTTGGCGATGCAAATCCATTCTGAAGAAGCACAGCTCGCACCTATAGTAATTATTTATTTTAGGCACCAACATATTATTAAAAACACTTGAAAGAAGCGTGCATCTTTTATTTTTCTACACAGTTCTCTAAAAATCTTGAATTACTTCTAGTTTCTTAAATCTTACATTTGGAGCGCCAGCGGTTAACTGAGGCCGTATTGGATGAATTACAGCTTGCGAATGATAGCTAATCGAGGGCATCTGCCAGTGAAAGACCTAAAATTTTTAATTTAAGTTTAATTTAAGTTCTGCCTGAACATCCAGGTTTCTAGGATTTTAAGCATAGTTGAAGAAATCAGTATGTTACATAAAAATTGATAACCAAAAAACATAATGATCCAACTTTTGCTGATTCAACAGCTAATGAAAAAAGAACGAATGGCGATGCAACAGATCGAGCTGCCACTTCACAAAAACTCTGAGTGAAAACGCCGCCTAATCGTGTTGCCACTGTGAATAACCAACGAACGTCTTCTGCATAAGCAGGGTTCTGGAACTTTCAAACGATAATGAATATTACTTTTAATTTAGTTTTCAATCAGCAAATAGATAACCAGTAGCATTCACAGCCTGTTATAAATATTAACTTACCTGAGAAAATTTCGCGTAGCTACGATTATCATCCAAATTTCGATTTCCCATTGTTTCCATAGCAATCATTCCAACACGATGAGCATGAACAAGCTTTGCCATGCGAGGATCTCCAACAACAGATGCACTTGGCGATAGCAGTGAAACATTAATTGGGGGCTGGAAAAATTCAAAATTAAAACTGCTGCAACTGAACTATATTGCTTGCTGACATTAATGAACAAAACAATGTTTGCAAAATAAAAAAGGGGGTCGATAAATCCTCCACAAACTTAGAATTCCAACCTGCGCAAATGTCCAGTATCACGAGCAAATTCTACTAACTTGTAATCGCCATTTCATTAAAAAAAAAAAAAAAAAAAAAAAAAAAAAAAACCTGAGGAGCTGTTTGTCCAAAATATGTGCTTGGTTGCGAGGCCGACTGACAAAGTACAAGCGACGTAGGCGGAGGTAGATGATGTCGCAGAGCATCATTTATTGGAATCGGCTGAACAGGCTGCAATAATTAAGTAAAACTAATAAAATATATTTCTCATTACTGTCGACATACAGCGATCTTGTTTTTAATTTCAAATTCATCTATAGATTCAACTTGATAAACTGTCTGACAAATCTAAACTACAGGAAATTCAGTGAATGAAATCAACTAGCCCTGAAAATGAATGGTGTTGAGCTGGAGACTTATCTTTTTTCTCGATACTTAGTTCATCCACAGTGCCAGTTCTGCACAACAAATATGGCCTACTTGGAGCACACATTCAATGTTTACGCTTCATTTAGTATTATTTAAACAAGAAAGACGCTGTACTCATTGAAAGTTTGTGAACAGGCTGAAGATGTTTCGTCTCACAATTCCTCTAATCATTTGCTTTATTGAACATAACTCCATTATGTACTCCAGCTATCCTCAGGAAAACTTCAGAAGGAACCAATTCCTAGATGGTTCGATTAGTCTTTCACCTTATACCAAAGTCAGACAACCGATTTGCAAGTTAGAATAAAAAACAATTGCTTTTAGAATGCAAATATAAATTTAAAAAATTTCTGTACTTGAATGCACTGTTCCCCTACAGTTGGAAACTGACAGCGAGTTGCACCAAGACAAAGAGATTGTTGCAAAACAGTCAGAGGTTGATTGCGCCTAGAAATCTGAACAGCTTGCATCGGACTTAGGTTTGGAGCTGAATGACTAATGTGCAGAGCTCGTGATGGTGTAGCACCAACAACGGGTGGAGGATAAATAGCATTTGGTTGTTGTCTTGGCACCATCGACATCGCACCAACTGGTAATGGCCCTCTATAATAAAAAGAATTGAGGATATAAATCTAAAAAAACCAATATAAAGTATTCACAGCCCTAAGTATAGTCAATTGCTCATCATCTTTCGTAATTATAATTGTGTAAACTGCAACAGTTTCCTTTCAGCAAACTTCTCCAAATAAATAAAATTTTTCAATATTTGAAATCCATATCTTTACTGTTTTACTGATACTTGAAAACATCAGTAAAGCAGTAAAGATATAAATATCAAATGGGAAAAGGAAACACAGAAAAAATTTATAAATGGGTCTACATTATGTGCTTACCGCTGAGAATAGTGAATTCCAACTTGCGGCTGAGTACATGATATCGGCGATACATAGAGTGGAGGACGATGTGGACCCGCTTGATGAATGTGATGATGGGGTGGCATGAAATGATAAGAAGCTGCAGAAAAAGGTCTACACTGAACAGGCAATTGCAACGCTTGCGGATTTGTCGCAGAATAAACGCTCTAGAAAAAAAAAGCTATTTTCAATGACCTTATGCTTCAAACTTGTGAAAGCATGTGAAATATGAAGGAACACCCAACGTTCAACGCGATTCGCATCTTACATAACTCGATCTGTGTTTTAAATTATATTTTCTCTGCAATGCTCTTAATGTACAAATCTTTCAGAATTACCTCTACATAACTATTTTACCGCTTATTTTCAAGGAAAAAAAAGATGACTTGAGAAGTATTTTTCAGTCCTTTTCCTTTAAAATATCTTCACATCAGGATTATTTATAGCTACTACCTTTGGAATTAGCTGCAAAATAGTGATACTCTTACTTCATGAGCTTGTGACTGCAAAACATCGCTGTGCAACTGAGGTATCCCAGTCGAATGTGGTGGAATCGTATTCTGAAAACTCGTCTGTGGGTTATTACCAGATTCAGAATCCATAAACAAATCGAACCAATGTCTAGCAACTTTGAACAGCACTTCCGGATAGACACCATCTTTTTCGGCTGCCTGAAAACACAATTCTTTTGATGTCACTCAATATCGAATTCTTCAAAATAGCAATTAATCCAAGTTCCCATTGCCTATTTAAATATCTTTATATAATAATGAACTATATGACTCAAAACACTTCAATGGAACTTTATATTCTATGCTAAATAAAGCAAAAACAGTTCGGAAATTTTTTAAATAGTTGAATAAACAGCACCTGTTCAACAGCGCGGCATGCTTTTTCAAGCATTTCAGAACTTTGTTCCTTGCACTGATGCAAAGCCTTTTGACTTTCTGCAGCTGTCAAAGCATATGCCTTCGGTAATACGCTCAGTGCAAGTTTTGCGGCAGCCTCAACCATGCACGGGTCACGGCTCTGACTAGCCTAAAAAATATTTAACATTATACAATTTGAAAAACTAGAAAAACGTTATCAATTTAGTCTAATTAAACGTATAGAATACCTTGTCTGCCAATGCAGCGACCTCCGTAGGTGTTAAATGTGCTTCCCAGACTCGTTCAACAATTTTGATGGCAGCACAACCTAAATGTTAAATGCGTGATGCATATATATATATATATATAATGGTTTTTTTTTCATTAGAATATTAAACTTACCGATTTCGATCGCCTGACCATGTATCCAACTAACATTAGTGCTGTACGTTCGAGTTTGCCAACTTGCTGACAACAAGTTGTTCAAGCCCAGAGCATAAAGTCCAATCAGGAATGAACAGATGTGCAGCTGTCGATGAGGACCTGTGAAAGTTTGGTAATTTTCTATGGTAATTTGTGGAAACTTGAAATAAACCAGTATACGGAACAAAAAAATACCGCTGCGTTGTGGATTGTTTTGACTGCCTTGTGAGGCATTAAAAATAACGGTATTCTGGCTACCACCAGCTTCAAGAAGAAGACGTTTTGCAAGTTCCATCATGCAATGTGCCTGTCCTTCGGAAGCTTGATTCGGCAAACTAGGTATCGGCTTTCGTCTACAAACAAAAATATGACAAATTACATCTGTTCACACGCGAATGTTATATATTCTTACCATTCTGTAATAAAATAATTTTAATAAAAAGAATTAGAATCTTCAGCATGATAAACTGTCTCATAAATCAATGTTGTCATTTCCAATATAAAAAAGCATGCATAAAAGTATCGAGACCTAAATAAAAGTCTTAATGTTACTATTTTCTTGACACTGAATGTCTTGAACGGATCCTACTATGAATAAATCCTACAACTGTAGTTTGAATTTCTTAAGAGTCAAGGTCAGTTCAACTCTTCGGAAAAATTTTTTTGTAATAAGTAAAGCCGAAAGTAGTATTACTAATACTTAAAGATTGACAACGAACGACAACATCAATTCAGTCTTACTAAACTGAGTTATGCTAATTACATAAGTAGAGAGAATCCAGAAATCTACCTGTTATGCCGATAAAACACACTATTCAATTCTACTGGATGGCCTGCAGGTGATGACGGAAATTCACTAGTACTATCTGCAGTGAGAATATTTGAAAGACGGTGGGCTGGTGATGATGAATCCAATGTACCCACGGATGCTGAATAACTTTCCTGAAAACAGTCAACACTGTTTGCAGGGCAAGCTAGAACTCTTACAGTGCAAAAAAGATTGGATAATCAAAATTTGAGTCAATGAATTATCGCATAATGATGAAACTATTTGTACTTGACACCTGACAAGTGAAAAATAAAACCAGTAGTGAAATACAAGTGGGAAAAAAAAATCAATTACTAAGTAATAATTTTCGTTTGCTTTTAAAACGAGCAAAACTACAAGTTTTCAACAAATTACATGCAATGTATCACGCGGAAAACATCTTGAAACTCCTGAGCTGCTGCTTTCATCATATGGACTATCATTACTCTCATCTGATGATCGTCGCCTACTTGCAGATGTTACTGATGATGAGTCATCGCTAAAAAAAAAAAGATAGTTAATTTAATACGAAAATCGTTTTACAATATACAATAATTACTTAACATATCATTCCTATTTAATACATTGAAAAATGAAACCGACTTTCATCTCTTAAGTGCTCCTAAGTCTCTAACTTAACATTATATAAGCTATGATACACTTCATGAAAGCAAACGTTATTTCATCACCCCTCTACTGGAAAACCAACAATCATTTGCATTATTTCATTATCCCCAGAACGATATCGAATACCAATCATTACGAATGACAGTTTACATGCTGATATTATTATTTCATATTCCAGTTTTTGTCACCTTGGCGATAAAGAGCTTTTTCTATTAGGAAAAAGCATATCCCATAATCTGGAAACTGAAAAGTACGCAGATCTAAAAGTTTAAGTAAAGTGAAAAGCATGTAAACTTACGGTGAATCGTGTGATAAACGCATGAAACTATTAATAAGTTGTTCAGTCTCATCTTTGCCATTATTTGGCACATGTATCATCCCTTTTTCCTGCATATTTTCAACAGCCATGATATTTGTTTCAACACTGGACAAACGTGCTAAATTTTATTAGCTACAGCAAAACAACTGACATATTTGTATATTTGCTGAAATATAAAAAAATCCATACTACTGTGCTTATTCCTTTCATTTCAGTTTGTATTTCGAACAGTGAACTCATTAAGATCAAATCAACAAGAGAGAAAAACTTCTCTGTTCCAATACCATTTGAAGTCTCACTGAATTCGGTATGACGAAATTCATCCTTGAAAGAGAAATGCGGTCGTTGACCATTGAAATATTTTTTGTACAATGGATCTTGCTCTAAGAAAAATGCAGCATTGGAATGATGATCCCTGCAAAAAAATAAAAAAGTGTGATCTCGACCGAAAATCAGAATTTCCAATTTATACTTCAGATGAAACAAAAAGTATGAATATTAAAACTTACCTGTACATGCGATGCATAGTTGGATCCAACAGCTTATCCAACACTAAAGCCAATTTATCATTACTATCTTTGTACCTAAAAATAACATTAACTACATATTACAAACAAATTAAACTATGAAGAATGACTGGGATGACTACTTTAAATTCAAGCCCCACTATCAATACGAAAGTTCCCAATATGACAATGCTCTGAATCTTCTCCTTCTACATGTTTTCTTTTCATTTTCTTCCTCAACAAAAAAAAAAAAAAAGAAAAATCACCCAGATCCTCACCTTTCCAATATCCTATTTTTTGCAAATGATTCAAACTTTCTTTAAAATTAGGATCTGCCAAATATTTTTGTAGAATATTGAATATTAACCTTAACAGCATTGTGAGTGCCAGATCACCACGCTGTAACCGTGTGCTTTCACAAAGCATTGGGTAATCTGCTTCGGAAACCACTAATTTCATACCTAATGCTTCTAAAGCGACTTTTATAGCTAATTCTTCATCGCAAGGGCGTCGCTGAACACCAGTTTTCGTTACAATGCCGCTTGTGGTGCGGCGCCTAAAAATTAAATCCTACTTTTGAGATTTAAAAAAAACAAATCACGGCTAAAGAATTATGAGCAGACATTTTCAAAATAAGAGAATTACTCATAGAAAAAAAAAAGAAGAAAAAAGAAAAACTGAATTAAGTTTTAAAAAAAAAAATGAATTACTCATAAGAAATCAGGAAACTTACCCATGACAGGTATTATGAGAGAACGATAAAGAGTCTAAAATGTAATGGCCCAACGAAATAGGTAAAACGCAAGGCTGAGGTACGGAGGCTAAGAGAATAGCATTTTCCACGAACTTCCTCGCTCGATCTCTGATTATTTGTAATTCAGAAACACCGATTTCTATTCTTCGCAACAAGCTAACCAGCTCTGTTTCCTTAACAAGATTACCATAAACTATAAATTTCTAGGGTTAATATAACGAGTAGCATTATGATCACAGATAAAAAGTGTTCTATCAATGAATGAGATCTTTTATAATCGCCAAGTAATAAGTAAACTGGATCACGAAGAATGGAAAATCATACCAAATAGTAAAGTTTGACTTCCAGAAATTTGTTCGCAGCAGGACTACGAGGTAGTTCAAGTACGGATATAGCAAGAGTAAAAGCCAATCGATGTGTTTTTGGCTCCTTCATTAACGTTTGCACCAGAAAGAGTGTTCTGGAAGTGTCTCTCTGGTATGTTAGACGTTGAACGGTTACGCATTGAAAAAACATTAGATAGAATGAATCTTGGCTTACCTCGTGTATATGTTCTCTGCTAATTGTGATTTTTCGATAAGTTGCTCATGAAATTCAAAAAGAGGGGCTTCTAAGATAGGAGTAGCAGAACCTGACTGCGAAAATCGCCGTCTATGTCGCTGTATCTGCAGTAAAAATAACTTTAATAGTGGTTGATAATACTCAGCGAAAGTAACACTTTAATTCAAAATTTCAAGATAATATAAGATCGATAAGAGATTAAATTATAACTTACAAAAGTTGTTAAATATAAGCTCTGATTTCAACACTAACTGCAGATAGTTCTGGATAATATCGTTGTTCCACTACGTGATGAAGAAGATTTGGAGGACGACGCAGCATTTCTTCCGCGAGTTCTACTGCCATAACACATGCCTGATGTGGATACCCATGTGCCATTAGAGCTTCGCATCTGGCGAACTTGATGTCCCAATTTGACTGTTGTACGTGTGCAATAGCAAATAATTCATCAACATCACTTTTTGGATAGTTCATGCTGCTTAAAAAATCAAAAATTAGTGAATTTACTCATAACTCCACCATATTTATGTTCACAGCACTGAATTTTCAGCCGAAAAAAAAAAAAAAAACATGATAAATGTAAAATTGTGGAAAGAAACTACCATAACTGCCAGGAGTATTCATCAACTAGATCATCTTGTGTCACATACTTAATAAAAATATCCTTTTTGTATATTAAAAAAATCTAAGTGAAAATTCGAATCACATGTGAATATGGAAAATTTCTGCCCATATCATTAACAAAAACCTGAGTGAAGCAGTGGATTCATTACGATTTGTCGAACCGTTTGTCCGATTATTATTTCTTGACATCGATGGACCTGCCTCGCTTTCTTGTCCCGATTCAGCGCTATCTTCTTCTTCACCCAAAGCCACTTCGCGCGCAGCACAAGCAGCGGCGCGTACAGCACGGATTAAAGATCGTTCATCATGAAATTCAAACTGATGTCCACGACGACCAGAAATTCGGGATGACTTTTTCCTTCTTTTACGTGAAGCCTTCAATGACACCAGTGACTTATCTCATACTTCAACCAGTAGAAAATGAATTTAGTTTGAACATTTCATCGAAAATTAACACCACATTTACAGCACATAAATGATCAAGCATAACCTGTTGGTGAAGTGAGAAGTAATTTGTCCCAGTCGCATAAACTGATGTGCGGTAAAATGATGTGCTAATATCCAATAAAGTGGTGTCTTCAGAAACTCGTAGGGGACGACGAAGAACAGGAATATTTGGACTGAACTTAATATTTGAAAAATCAGTAGCTGAACGAACGTTTGATAGATTCTAAAACTTCAGCATATTTTGATACACACAGTTTGTCGTAAAAAGTCAGATCTTAAGCAGGATTCGAGAGAGATATTAATCAGATTAAACATCCATAACTTTGGAACTCTATAACGAAAACAAGAATGATAGCCATCAATAATCTTGAAAAATAATTTACGTTATTCGATCCAAATAATACTCCATGTATATTACTGCTATTCCAACTAATCTGGCATGCCCTTAAAGAACTTAGGAATCCCGGAAACAAATCAGCAGTGAAACGAGCATTTTCTGCGGATAATCGTTGTCCCTGTCGGTCAACAACTGACATAATGAAGCTAGTAGCTTGCTTAAAAAAATGATCATATTTCTACCTGAATTTTATAAATAAAACTTGAATATTAAATAGATTAATAGAAAAGACCAGTTAAACGAATTAGAAACCGAAGAAATAAAAGAATGTGTCTGAATGAGAGATTAACTTACGGATGATACTGAAGCTTCAGGATTCGCCAGGAAACAAATATACTTCCATATTCTCTCCACAGCATTCCGATGATATATTTGTATGAAACTAGTCAACTGAAATATATATATATATAATTTTTAATAACATATATATATATATATGTTATTAAAAAATGTATATGAGTTACTAAAAAAAATTCAGTTTATGGCTTTATGTACTTGTTCCCTTTCAAAAGATGATAAACGTGGATTCAAAGCAGCAAGTCTCCATAGTTGTACTATTTCATCACAAAGTGATGCACAGTTTAACTGAGGGGTCTTCTGATTTGACATTAATGAACTTGATTTGTTGGTAGAAGGCGAGCAAAGTGTCCATTGTCCGGATTGAGATAAAGCGGTCTGATACCACCAAATCAAGACCTAAATATCAAAAAATTTTGACATTTTTTATTTTTTTCAAAAAAAAACAAAGCAATTTTTCAAAAAAAATTTTTCATATATATATATATATATATATATATATATGTATTCAAAGTTTTGTCACATCTCAGATAGTATTACATTAATAAATCTTTTTTATTCCATGAACATCAGCTCGCTAACATCCATAGCAGAGGTACAGAAACCACAGCATTCTCATGTTTCCTTCTAGTCGAGCATTTTAATCACTTTACAACAAATCTTTCGAGCTTTATCAACAGAATATTTTCCAGAAATTAAATTTGATGTTTCCTAAACCTCTATAGTAGATTTTGTGTTGAATTTAGAAAATCGGCGAGGCATAAGACATAAAGATATTTGATTTCGAAACCAAACACAAAACCTAGACAAACAACATAAAGATACAGCAGAATCGAATAAATTAGAAGAAAATACAAACTTGTGAACAAGCTAAGCATTCTTCAGTAATAATGTGTAAAAGACTGGTTGCATTTTCATCACGACGTTTGAACATCTCACGTACAATGGACAAAAGATTCCATAAACCTTCAAAGTAAAACTAATAGTATTACAGCATATTTGAACATCCATTAATTATAACAGTATCAACAGCATACCTTCTGGCTCTTTTGCTCTGTGAGGTCGAAAAAGAGACAACCACTCACTAGCTGCAGGTGGTTGATTGGATGATAAATACTGCACATCACTATAAAAATACCGTTCTTGAATCAAAGATTCGAAATGGGACTTCAGCAAAGAACATTTAAACTTATGATTTCTCCTACGTACAATTGATTTTTGATTTTGCAGCAATTCTATCTTGAAAGAATATACCAATGCACAGTTGGAGAGGGAAGACAAAATTTGATCAGTATACGACGAATATTTTCGTGCAGTGTGCGTTGATCTAAGCACCAAATGGCGACATTATCATGACCTCCATCTGTTGGATCTGGTGCTCCAACTGCTGCATTTATTTCAGAATTTGGATTCCGCAACTGATCGATCAAACGCTGTGCCACAGGTAGATACTTAAATTTCATAAATTTATAGAATGCTACTGAAACAACACCACTGACAATGAGAATATCTTTCGACAACAACAATTTAGGAGAATCTTTTTATGTGAAATTTCTCTAGGCAAATAAACCTGTCGAGGAAGATCATTTATAAGAAATTGGGCTAATTTTTTTAATTCTTCATTTGTGAGTTCATTGATTGAATCCCAAATAGTAACACGATATTCGACTTCGTTCACTTTATTGATTCTATACAAACAAACAGCGACAACATGTTGGCACCACGATGCTTTGAAAGCGCATGAGCAGCTACATGATACTATGCGACACCTGCAAAAGAAAACATTACGTACAATCTTATGAATTAGAACACTGTACGAAATAGATACTTGCATAACTACTTACAATTTTATTATGCGAAATGTTTAGCAACAAGCTGTATCAAATGAATACCAATTTTTTTTCATCACAATCATAATTAATTCAAAATTCCTTTCATTACAATTATAATCAATACAAAATCAAAAAAAAAATATTTCAAAGACAGACCTGTCAACCCGAACTGATACATTGTACGTCATCTTTGAGCGACAAGGAGGAGCTGATGAACTTGTTGGAGTAACTACAGAAGAGGCGCCTGTTGCATTCACTACAGCGGAAATATGATAACCTGCAAAACGATAGACTATCAAAAACATTAAGTTGTGCAATTTACATAAACCTCAAAATCCCCATGTCAACAATAAGCTGTGAACATTTGAAAGGCAAATCGTTTCTAAAAACTGGTAATAATCATTTCTAGCAGCTCCATATCCAGCTCAGTGATTTGAAAAGAAGATTGATGCACATAAATTCGAATTTAAAGAGCACTTAAACAAATACAGAAATCCTAATGCATAAAAAAATGTCAGAGTTGACACTTCATGAACGGGTAAAACGGATCTATCTGATTTGTTTACAAGAGAACTGAGAAACTCAGCATTTGACAAACCTATTTGAAAAACGTCATGTACCGCATTTGCTTGATATAAATACTCTCCTCTGTCAAACTCATCGGCATTGCCATTTGCCAAACAGCTGAAATAAATTATGAATTAGAGACGAACTGAACTACGGAAATGCCAATAAATAGACCACGGAAGGAAATATAATGCTCGAAATGTAATGATAATAAAAACATCTCCTTCATAATTTTATAAAAAAGTAATGCAATGTTTCTACAATCTCCTTACAAAGTGAAGTTTTCGATATTGAAATTCTTTACCTGTATAAACGGACATCCTCCTCGCTTTCAGGAAAGCACCATCGCACTATGCTCAAGAAAAATTTGTCAGGAATTGCAGCATGCTCCACAAAAGCATTTTCAAGTATAACAGAACGATCATTCATACCGCTTCTAAGATTTATCCGTCTTTTTTCAACTGAGATCGCATGATAGCATGCTTCCAACATTACGAATGAGAAACATCGAGCAGCAACGCGGGCAGCCATTTCAGCAAGACTACGCACTTTATATGCTGAAAAAGACTGAATCTCATTTACAATATTTGTCGAAGGATAGTAGCTGCAGTAAGGAAATGAAAAAACAATTTAGCTGCACTGTCTACTTTTTTCATTTCTTTTTTTTTTGTTTAGAAATTGACATTTCAGCAGTACTAACCAGTATTCGCACAAATACTCGTTGTAGAAGCGGGGGAGCCCAAATTCGTCGTAGCTGCTGAAGTAGATACAGGATGTCGACGAGACTGCGATGGTGATGTAATACCTCCAGTAAAGCGTAATAACGAACTTGGTAACAGTGGACCTGATATATCACCAAATGTATGCTCTAAAAACCAAAATTTTCTAAATTTCCTTAAACTTAAAGGCTTTATCACTGAGAGAATTTAATATGAAATCCCACCGATTCCAGTCTGTGCTGTTGGATTCCTCGTTGTACTCCATCCACGCCAATTCTGATTTAAAGATTCCGCATCCGACATCCACGAACACAGAGAATCTTCTTCAAAGCGTTCCGAATCCTAAACAATATCATAAGCTAGTTCTCTCAATTTCTCAACACTATGAAAATGCACTAAATAATTCCGAGTTTCTGCAGAGCAGCAAATTTTTGGAAAAAAAAAAATCTACGGACAACCTATTTCGAATTTTATACTTTTATTACGAATGTTCCAAATACTCCCACAAAAATCTATCTGGACTTGTAATGATGTAAGACCGGCACTGACTGAAAATGTTAAAATAAGGCGAGACCCCAAATGATTGAAAGAAATCGCGAAGAAACTATCTGACTGTTGAAATCAGCCAACTAGCATCACTAAATAACCTAATAGCAAGTGGATTAATAAAAACTGTTTGATAGTAGCACCATAAGCCTCATCGAAGGCGGTTCAAAAAATGCTGCTACAAATATAACTAATATACGACCTCAAAGGATAACTGGTCATCATCTTGGGCAACGGCCATCGCTCCTACCGGAAGCTCATTTGCATCAACCTCCTCCTCACCACCTGCAGCGCGCATCAACCATGCATCATTCGGATCTAATTCTCCTTCCTGAAACCATTAAAAATGTGTTGTCCTTGGAAAAGTTGGAGACTACAAAAGTCCTAAGTCATGTTGCTCTAATATGTAAGATAAGCCTTCAACAATACTAAGGGAATAATTTCAAAGATGAAAATGTGTCAGATTAATTCTCACCCTCTTTACTTCCCCGATCTCTCCTCCTTAGCAGGTTTTAAACACATATGAAAAACTATGAAGCGTTAAAGAAAGAAACCTGTTCATCCACAACAAACACTTCCCCTTGCTCCATTTTACTTATTTAAATAATCATTGTTTCTGAATCGATTTCTTCCTGCAAAATAAAATATAATACGCGGAAATAAATAAGCAAAGAAAATGATGAATCATCGCCTCCAAATACTTTTTCTCACGTTTACCAATAATTCGACGAAATTTTTATATCTCGAAGAAAACGATATTTTGGTGGATACTAAATAACTATGCAAAACCTGCACACTGGAAATTCTTAGTGGGCACAGGCTGTTTCAAACCTGAAGAAAAGTTTAGTTTTACGATCAATAAACTGAATTACACGTATATAAATTAAGCACATTTCAAATGTGACTGATCCATTCAATAATACGAAGAAAGTTTTTGCCATATTCTTTCATTTAGAGCTAACAGAGAGAATCATGTATTAGATTATAGGCGGATAAAAGAGTTGTTTTACACCCTTCGCATTCAAATGACCTTGTAGAGAGTGTGAAAGGCATTGATGCCACTATAGACTGCTTTTCGAATTCCACACAGAACCATTATTCATAACAATGTCACAAATATCACAACAGCATACGGAGATAACTCAGAGCTTGCCTTTCATTACAAACAAAATACATTCTACGTTACTGGATTTTCAAATGGTCTGCCCGGGCCATCTTCATACAGCCCGAGTTGACAGAGTTCGCACTAATTTCTGGTCTTATCCATTTCTTTTAAAGGATTGCTTTCAACGAATTCATTTCAGTCCTGATAGTAATGTTATGAAATCAGTCTGAAGCACACAATATTGATGACTTTTTCAGTATTACTGATGAAATTTGCTAGCAAGGATCTGGTAATATTTATTACCATAGACTTGTTTAGCATTACTATATCTGTCAAAGTTTCAGCAATCTTTCCATTAAATATTCGTAGAAATAACCTACCAGATAGTAACAACAGTGCATCCAAAGAAAAATGCTATCGAGCTGTAACGCACATTAATCCTTTTATTTTATAAGTGAGTTTGATTTGCAACCCGGTTTTCAAACGTTATAAAAGATAATTAGAAATTGAAAAAACAAAAGAGCGGGAATTCACCAAACTAATTCTATTTTAACAACTATTCCTGGAGAATAAATGTTGTTTAATTCTCAAAAAAAAAAATCACAGTGCTTAAAATACATATAAGACTGGCCACACGATGATAACCTAACATTGTATCCATAAAACGACAAACTTTTTACAAACAATCAGATCAAGAGTCTCAGTTTTTTCGAAGGATAAATAGCTAACGATTCTTAATTCTCAACATGCCAGGGAACAATGTTTATGAAATTCGGAGCACAATTCTGAATAGTAGTAAAATGCAAGTCTATAGATGTGAGTATAATGTTCAAGGTTGAAGAGCAATATAACAGTTCTCAGCAAAAAGCAAATTATATGTTAAATTCAACTTCTCTAGTAATGTCACCATGTTTTATATGAAATATTTGTCGCTTTTGATTCCATTGTTCATTTAAACAGAAAAAAAAAAAAAAATATTCAATGAAAGATCCCTCTGACGTTCACCTCTAATCACTTCTTATCTGCAGTGTGACAGTCTCTAAACTAAGCTTTATTTATATACTAGAGAAAAACAGAAAGAAGGATGAGTGGATGAATGTTTGCACGGCAACTTAATCGGAAAGATTGAAAAAACCATCGAGTAAGCGATGACTTGGCGACAAAGTGTACTATTAATGTAGAATGAGAAGAGTACAATGAAGATGGAGATAATTGCAATATGTTGGTGATTAAATACAATTCTCCGCAGCTGTTTCCATTTTTCCCCATGAATTTCTGTTGCTCAGGAATATTTTCAGAAAAAGCAAACGACACGAAGAAGAACGGCATACTCTTAATTTGATAAACTTAAGCTCTTCAGTATGCATATATTAATACTATTAGTAATAGTAATAGTAATAATAATGGTAATAATAACAATATCATTATTATTAATTATTATAGTAATAATAATGGTAATAATAATGATAATAACAACCATACTGATATAATAATAACAATAACAATTAATGATTAGTTATTATTAACAACAATCATTAATTATTATTATTGATAAGTGATGACAATTAATAACAGTAATTAATGGTAATAATAACAATAGTGATAATAATAGTAACAGTGAAAACCTAAATTGCCAGAAATTTATCCCTTGATGGATAACTTTTGGTCAAGAAAATATTTTGTATTTCATGATAAGAGTAATACGCTCTCAATACAAGCAACTTCACTTCCAACAAACCCGCTTTCCGGAAAGAACTCTTTCTGCCCCGTCCCTCCCATATACCACCGTGGATTAAAGCAAAGTAGACATCCCCTATAATAAAGGTGGGCCAGTCCACCTGTCCCCCACGGTCCCAACTACCACCCATCAAATCTCGCATCTTCGCCCCCTCACCAATGGCTACATCATCTGACGCCGAGCAATCAATACTCGTCCACACATGCACCACACATACACACACATACACATACACACATACATATAAGTGTGCATCTAGGACAGATATGCAAGAAACGATAGGGCTTGCCTAGCACTATCATTATTCTCTGCCAATTTAGTAGGACAACAGAACAGAATACTCAACTATATATATTTGTGTGTATGTGTGTGTTGTGCGTGTATGTGTCTGTGCACATGTGTATGCATGTATGTGTGTATGTGTGTGTGCGTGTATATGTGTGTGTTAAGATTTGCAGTAGGTACATTTGCGAGCGCAATGTGACACATCAATTTAGGTTCTCGTTTTGGTTGTCAAAAGTCCGGCACTGGTGAAGATGACCAGAGAAGACTTGTGCCGGCGAGATGAACATACTGTGCTTCATCAGATAAAATTCATGAATATCTCTCTAATTTTCATCGAATCATCTCCCAGGTTTCGTAGTAGTAGGTGAAAATATGAAATCGACACATTGCGAATATGTCGTTAAGTCGAAAACAAAACCGCTACTGTTGAACTAAACCAGTGATGGTTTAAATTTAACAGTAACGGTTTTGTTTGTGTGCGTTCTACAGTTTGCGAACTACGTGCAGCGCGAAGAGTCGCTACATCTACTCTTTGAAATTCCTTGGTCGCGAAAACCGCGACAAATTCGTTGATGTGGTATGAAAGGTGTGGTCACTACATTTATTTTTAAATGAGAGAACAGTTGCAGTTTATTTTTGTATGTAGTATTTCAAATACTCATCAGTCAGCGAAAAATCAGAGATTTGTTTGAATTAAGACTAACTCTTTATATGCAGAGAAAGGAAAATGATTGTTGAATCTGCGAAATCCGAATTTTTGCTTGGCTACTGCTTAAATTCAGATTTCAAGATTAAATATTTCACTCTTTATTTAAACAATGAATGAAGTTCTATGGACAAAAAAATCCGAAGAATTCGAAAATTATTGAAAATTCCAAGAGCATGCTAAAGAAAAGCTAACATTAAAACCATTTTGATGACACCACGTAAGAGTTTTTCACAAATTTACCAAATAATTTTGTGTGAATTGATTTGTTTTATGGTCACCGTCGCGTTCTGTATGGCAATCTTCCTGATAACGATATATCTTTACCATTTAGGTAAATCTGAAGAGATCATACAAGCCTCACGAAAACATTTCATTCAACATATCTACTGTTTAGACTTCCGGTGGTTCAAAATATATTTGATTTTTAAATTGATAGTGTTTGGCTTAAAAGAGAATAGCGAACTCAGAAATGATTACATCTACTACAGTCCCGAAATAAGGTGCTATTTCGCATGGAATTAACGTTAAATTTCTATTAGATATCCATATTATTCTCGGCTAATTAATTCCATCATTAATTTGTTCATTTTACTAAACATCCACTATCGTTTTACTGTCAATTTTTTTTAGGGTGAAATTGAAACCGACTGCTGAACTGATATCCACTATCCTCACTTTGCTTTGCTCCTATCTACGCAAACATCTCTAATTACAATAAAAAGTTTGCCGTGTAACAAATGTAGAGGGAATTACTTTCGGTACTTAATAATAGAATTTTAAGTACGACACGCATAACTTCTACCTTGTATGGGATTCAAGGATTCGTATCAGGAAGTCAGCTTCATTTTCCCTTGTTGTCCTATCACTTTTGTCCCCCATGCAATCTAAAAGGATAAGTTTTACTAACAATAATGAAGCAATGTTGCACAGCGTTACCATTCGCAGACAATGCAAACGAGACGTTTCGACTTGTGCAATCGTCCGGAGATTCTCGGATACTGATCAGGATAGAGTCATTTCTTGAGTTACTTGTGACTGTTCTGTCGAATACCCTATCGTTAAGTAAGCTTGGGGTTTGAAAATACATCAGCATTCATTGAATGATACACTAAAGTGATGGTGACAATAATCTCCATAATTTTTAAAGAAACACATCAGGTTTTTGCAACGTCGGGTTTAACGAGTCCCTTATCTATTATTCATAGTGGAATGAAATGAAGGAGTGATCTTTTGTTCCTATGTTTTCAAGCTAACTGTGACTGTTGCGGAGATCAATATTTCTGGATGTTCGGAATTTTTTCCTCCTTCCAGATTCAATTGGATTAGTAAGCAACAGAGTGAACAATGGCTGTTGATCAGCTCATTGACTCCTACGTCCCCTATACGGTGAAGCCGATAATTGCACATGCATATGCTGGACCATTTGTTTTCTTATATGTAGGATGGGCTTATTTATGGTTCAATGTTTATGGAATGAATGAATACTGGGAGTTAGGATGCATCATCATGGCTGCTATTGGTATTTTGCAGGTATGTTTAATTGATGCATGTCGATTTTTTAATTTCTTGCTTAAAATATTAAGATGAGTTATTTTCGTTGCCTTGTGATCTGAAAACCTGAATTAGTTTTATGAAAATGTTGATTAAATATTTCTTTTTTCAGGTTTTGACTGTGTTATTTTGCAGTTGGTTCGTCAGTGTTCATTGCTTGCTGACTTGTTCATATGTAATATGTTTGTTTTATCAGCATATCTTCTTTTTCTATCACACGTGATCAAGAAAATAAACTTTAGTTTGATGAATCGCCGAAATTAAAACTAATGTCAGTTTTTCTAGGAGTCCAATGTTGAGAGAGCTACAGTTGTGAAAGTAGTTCCAACACCAAACAATGGATGGGCAGAAGTGGTTCCTTTGCACAGAACCAAGGTGTGTTCCTAATTGTTCTGTTTATTGATTTGTGCAGTTACCTTAATATTTTACATAAAAAGAAATTTCAATATGTACTGTAATAGAAAGTGGGAAGCCCTTCTGTTATGCAGTGCGGAATCTTGATGGGCATCCTCATTGATGAACCTCATTTTTATTTTTTTCTGTTTGAAAATTGTGGTATTGTAGCGTATTTGGAGACTTAGACAACACTATAACCAAATTGGAATTCGATAAGGACGGGATTTTCTGCTTGCTAATTTAACTGAGGATCCAAAAGTTATGTTTCGGTTAAGCAGACAAGCATTAGGAACTTTTTAACAGTGAATTTCCAATATTGCGATGAAATGGTTCAAGAACAATAAATAGATAGTTTTTCCATATGAAAGTATCTAGAGCCTAGCGTAACACTATTTACTATTAATAAAAGCTAATTTCTTGAGAAGCATATCTCTTTTGATTCTTTCATCATGTGCATTTGGAAAGGGAAAGTTCGATCTAATGAAGTATATTGGAAGAATTCGGGACTTATAGAACTTTAGAATATATTCAAACGTTTTCTCAAGAAGGGAGAAGGAAGCTTATGTTACTTGGATGCGGATTTAAAATTACTGAACTCATTTTTAGTTGATAAATGGCAAGATAAAATTGTGGTTCGAATTTCAAAAAGTTCATTACACATTCGTTTTGGAAAGGAAGACTTTTTCGGCCTTAGAATTGGACACAAATCAACCAATGTCCTACTTTTATGAGTCACGAGGACTTGAAACAGATGAAGCGATTTTGGAAAGAAAACAAGATTTGGGAGATAATAGGTGAATAATTACGTAATTTTGTCCTGATAATGTTCGTGAGGTTTGGCAGCTCTTTTGTTAATTGATATTATATAGAAACTTTAATTTTAAGAATGGAAATGGTTATCCCTCAGTTCATGGAGCTTTTCAAGGAACGAGCAACGGCGCCATTTTTTGTGTTTCAGGTATTATTTATTACATACATTCAGGGATTCATTTAATGTTCTTATTTCTAGTTCTGTTAAACTGGTTAAAAAGCGCGCAATCTAGAGTGAACATATTGAATTCATTGAAAAGCTGATATTATACGTATTACGTATTCGTGAGATTTATGGAGCCGTTTTACTTTAATTTCTAATTATTAACCTTCCGATTCTTACTCATAAAGTGTGCTCCAGAACTGAGCAAAATAGCATGAAATTTGGTCTGAAATCTTGATATCCTATTTTCGATTTACATGGTCATTTATTGCGATCTTTGTGTAAATAGATTACAGCTAACTTTTGAATAAGATAGATATGTTAAAGCAGTTGTATGATTGAAGAATTTATTTTATCAATACTCTTCGAGTTTAAGGTTTTTTGTGTTGGTTTATGGTGTTTGGAAGATATGTGGTATTATTCATTATTCACGTTAGTGATGCTTATGACTTTTGAAGCGACACTTGTCAAGCAGCAGCTGAAAAACATGTCTGAAATTCGTAATATGGGTAATAAACCGTATCTCATTAATGTGTACAGGAATAAGCGCTGGAACCGTATCAAGACTGATGAATTACTTCCTGGCGATATCGTATCTATAAGTATGTTTTGTATTTCCATAACCTTATGCTGAAAAAATTATTACTTTATTATTATTTTGTCGCAATACACTTCTAATTCAAAACAGATTCATTACTAAAACACTCAATAGCGTACTTGTAGGTCGCTCGCCAGATGAAAAAGCAGTTCCATGCGATTTATTGTTGTTGAGAGGTCCCTGCATCGTTGATGAATCCATGCTTACCGGTGAAAGTGTACCTCAGATGAAGGTCAGATTTTCGTTTCATTTTTATTTAATTGCATTTTGAAGCGCCTTCAGTATGGATTACGATTACCGTCAGAGAAACATCATGTCACTTTTCAAGAAAATACAGTTATAGGAACCGATAGAAGATGTTGAAAAATCGCGTTATTTTGACATCGAAACTGATAGTCACTTACATGTCGTTTTCGGTGGCACGAAAGTTGTTCAACACACTTCACCTGGTGAGCTTCAATCGCCGTATAATTCATTATGAGATATTGTTTCGTTTATCCTCAGAAGTTTCATTAACTAATACAAGTTCCATTTCTCAGAGTGGTAACTTCACTTCTCGTCTAGGTGGTTCTGAAATGCTCGATAACTTCTTTTGTTTCTTTCGCTTGTAATGAAAGTGTACAATTCTTATAAGCTTTATAAAAATTTTCTGCAAAAGCTTAGAATTTGTTGCAAAAATTTTTAAGTAATATTAAGGCATGGTATTATGTTTACATTATTTAAGCGAAAAATGAAGCTGGCATGAAAGCACCGGATGGTGGATGCATTTGCTACGTTTTGCGAACAGGATTTAATACTAGTCAAGGAAAGTTGTTGCGTACAATTATGTTTGGCGTGAAGCGAGTGACCGCTAATAATATCGAAACCTTTGCTTTTATATTATTTCTGCTAGTTTTCGCTATTGCTGCAGCTTCTTATTTATGGATTAAAGGTAATGAAATTCATTTAGTTGGTTTCATTATATGATTAATGGTCATCACTGCTTTATTTGTTTTCCTGTAGTAAAAATTTTTGATTAATTTTCTCTTTTTCAGGAAGCGAAGATGAGTCGCGTAGTAAATATAAGTTGTTTCTGGAATGTTCGTTGATTCTTACTAGTGTAATCCCTCCTGAATTACCTATAGAATTGTCACTTGCTGTGAATAATTCACTAATGGCACTACAGAAGCTTGGTAAAGTTCATTTTTCGTGCAGTATATCCAGAATTATATTGTTTTATGGAGTACTGTCCGGACTGTGCCACACGAAGCATGGTCTAGATAGTCTGTGTAAATAAAAATCTAAATGATGATTAGTTCAAAGTCTTAAATCTCCGGAAGTTCTTAAACATGCGCCTTATCTGTATAAGGCTTATCTTTTTATCTGTATGAAAACACTTGCCTATTCGAATGCAACATTGTGTCAAAATTTCAAATCATTCGATGAAGAACTTGAAACGTTGTGCGGAAATCAATAACGAATATTTACATTTTTATTTATTTAGCTGAGCCACTTTTATATCACAGGTTTGTAATGTTTTCCTTAAATTTATTAAAAATGAACTCTGACGACTAACGACTTCGTTGCATCAACTTATTAAGTACAGGTGAGTGCTGTTTCAAAAAGAACTGAACTTTTTAGGTGTGTTTTGTACGGAACCATTTCGTATACCATTTGCTGGTAAGATCGATATTTGCTGCTTCGATAAAACAGGAACACTAACAACAGATAATTTAATTGTTGAAGGTGATTATTTTAAGGCTTGCTGGCTATTATTTATAACTATTTAAATTTTTACTTATCTTGATTACAGTTCATCAACACTCAATTTTTTCTTAGACTCTTCAGCATTTTTGATGCTTTTATGAATATACTTCAATAAAGATAATTTTTTGCAGGAGTGGCTTCTGCGAATTGTTTATGTTCGAGTGATGAATGCCATATTCATCGTTTGCCGTCTGAAGTCCCACCAGAATCAATACAAGTGCTAGTGACATGTCATAGTTTAATACGATTTGATGAGGATCTAGTGGGTGATCCATTAGAAAAAGCTTGTCTCAGTTGGGCCGAATGGAATTTGACAAAAAGTAATTTTTTATATATTTTTGTAATTACTGGTGTGATATCTGGAGCGAATTGCTTCACAGGTTACGAGATTATCTCCTCATGTCAATTGTTTTATAAAAATACAGTTAATCATTTCAGATGATACAGTGATTCCGAGAAAATCCAAAATGCAGCCTCTTAAAATTTTTCATCGGTATCATTTCTCCTCATTCTTCAAAAGAATGACAGTGATCGCTGGTTATGTTGCAGCTGGGACAAATGAAACTAAATATATTATAACTGTCAAGGGCGCTCCAGAAACACTGGAGAGTATGGTTTGTTTTATACAAAGTTTTTTAAAGTTTTTTTTTTTTTTTTTTTTTTGTTCAGCTAAAACATATTTATTATGAAATTATGTATTTTTTTGTTGCACTTTTTTTTTTTATTTTCTATTTTTTTATCTTGGAGATAATTTCTATTCTTTTTACAGTATGAAACAGTTCCTGAAAACTATATCCATGTATATCGACACTTGGCACGACAAGGTGCACGAGTTCTTGCTTTGGGCATTCGAGAGGTCGGATCATTAACCTATCAAGAGGTATGCATATATGTAATTTGGAATTGTTGAACTGATTTTGTTGTGAGATCTTCAGTTGTTATGTTATACATTAGAACTTGTGTATTTAAATTCGGATCGTTTAAAATATATTTAGAGGGAGACATCCTTTTCTTGTTCATGTTTTTTTTTTATTTTGATATTTTGGAGTTGACATCATGTTGACATGTTATTGCTTTTTAGATACGGGATCGAAAACGAGAAGATTTCGAACAAAATTTGACATTTGCTGGTTTCGTCGTTATATCATGCCCCTTAAAACCAGACACTAAAGCAATGGTGAAAGAAATTGCGGAATCATCTCACAGAGTGGTAATGATTACTGGCGATAATCCTCTTACTGCTTGTCATGTTGCTAAAGTTCTTCGATTCACAAGAAAATCAATACCTATTCTCATTTTGGATCAACCTCAAGGTCTTTAAACAATCGTTTTTTAGACAGTTCATCATAGTGTAACGAAATTTCATTCACTTGATATCTTTTGGTAATGAGAAGCAAAATTTGGTTAGTCTCTCCAGTTTAAATCTGCTTAGACATTTAACACACTAGCAACAAAAAGCTGCTTTATTTTAGGGATTTTAACGTAAGAACGATGGATTTTTGCGGTATATTTAACTTTTTATGAGGCGAAAAATGAAAAGAAGTAAAAGTTTGAAATAAAAAATAAAAGCTTTTTTTTTTTAGCACCATTATTGCAACTCTCTTGTTACGTTTCCTTCTTTCTGCATTATTATTATAATTTTGTAGGTAACAATAAATGGGTATGGAAATCAGTAAATGATGACTGCGAGTTCAGTTTGCAACCAAATCCAAGTGTTGAAGTAGCGCTTTTGATTAATGAACATGAGTTTTGTATCACTGGTCAGGTATGTTCCATTTTGTTATTGTTTTCCAAACATTGATTATGCTGTTCTCTAAATAGAATTGAGTTCGTTAAATGCTAGATACAGTTTGTTAGATGTTCATTTACAATGGTCAGTTACAGAAATGCTGCTGAAGCATCGCAATATAGTCTTACCACAAAGTTGCTATTTTTGGACATGTTTGATCAACAATATTTAGTACTGAAAGTTTGATCATATTTCGATTTATATTATTGAATACATTTGGTTCGATTTTAAAAATATGTGAACACACTCCATGTTTCAGGCATTTATCTACCTTCTCAATAAGCATATTCAATTTCTGCGATACATTATCCCTCATATAAAGATATTTGCCAGAATGGCACCCAAGCAAAAGGTAACAAAATGGCATGTTCTAATATATTTGCTCTGTATGACATATTGCTTTCTATTTTTTGGGTTTCTTAACGAGTTATGATTAAGCATGTTAAGCATATTAATATTCATTAAACTCCTACGATTTTAGTGGATTGTTTGCTGAAAATTGTTCAGAATTAGTAGATTTTAAACTAAGTAATGATAAATACAAATCCCTTTCACAAAAAGTAGTTATCCTGGAAAGATTCTTATTTACATATCATTCGAGTATTTTGTTCTAAATTCAGGAACGGGTTATAAATGAGCTTAAGAGACTTGGTTATATCACACTTATGTGTGGAGATGGTACAAACGATGTTGGTGCATTGAAGCATGCTGATGTCGGTTAGGTTTTATTGCTGTTTTTTATTATTAATTTTTTGTTATGATTTTGTCATAATAAAGTCCACTTGGTTCTAATTATGTGGTTTCCAACTTGTAGTTATTACTCTAACAGGATTTTTTTATTGTTTCATCTACAAATATTGAATATCTTGCTTCGTTTTTGTATTTCACTTTTTTTTTTTTTTTTTTCTTATGAACATTTTTCGTTTAGGTGTTGCATTACTTTCTCACCCATATGATGCTTCAAAAACTGGAGAGAAAAAGCGAAAGAAGGAGGAAGGAAATAAAGCAAACCCGTCCTCGGACAACCTCTCTCAGTCTCTTTCAAACTTACATGCTAATTCAAGCAGTTCAGTAAGCAGTTTAAAAAAATCTCCGGCACAACATTCAGCTCGACGGATGGATGCGCCGGCTGGTGCAAGACAAATCAGGTTACTAGTTTCAGTTGTCCTGATATTTTTGATGCAAATTTAAACTCATCGTCTTTTTACTCACGAGTACTATTATTGAATTATTGCAAAGTGATTTTTTGATTTTAATAAGTATATTTTATGTCAGACATAATCCCGTATCGAGTACTGCCGCCAGGCGGCTTGAGCAGATGATGAAGGATTTAAAAGATGAAGAAAAGGTTCAAATTGTGCGACTTGGTGATGCTTCCATAGCAGCTCCGTTTACTTCGAAATACACATCCATACAGTCAAGTGCGTTTTCTTTCACTGAACTTGCAGAATATAACAGTTAATTTTTAATTGGATTTTTTTTTTTCTGGTGATTGATTGCAGTATGTCACGTTATCAAGCAAGGGCGGTGCACTTTGGTTACAACGTTGCAAATGTTCAAAATTCTTGCTCTCAACGCTTTAGTGCTTGCGTATAGTCAGAGTGTACTCTACTTGGATGGAATCAAGTTTTCTGACACGCAGGCTACCGTTCAAGGTCTACTTCTTGCGGCATGCTTTTTGTTCATCTCGAGATCAAAGGTGACGTTTCAGTTTACTGACAAATTTTACGAAGAATTTTCCATGAATTTTGCTTTATATAGTTGTTTCTTCACTCCTACATCTTTAAACCCAGGATCTTTTTCATTACAGCCACTTAAAACACTCGCTAGACAGAGACCTATGCCAGACATATTCAATGCCTATACGCTTCTTACGGTATCTCTTCAGTTTGCCATTCATTTTGGTTGTTTAATATACATTGTGCGAGAAGCTCAGGCAACAGATCCTCGGTGAATATTTTCAGTAAATTTTTTTTTTGTTATTTTTTTGTACTGTATACTATGATAGAAGCGTGTAAAAGTGGCAAGTTGTGTCGTTTGTGCTGATATACTTATTCTAGTGAAAAAGTCGATTTGGAAGCAGAATTCAAACCAAATTTGCTTAATTCAGCAGTTTATCTTATGGCATTAGCATTGCAAGTGGCCACATTTGCTGTGAACTATCGGGTTGGTTTAGATTTTGAATCTTGGAGACATTCTTTCTGATGAACAATATAAGTTATTAATCAGTGATATGACAAATAAAACTCCCTGGAAGGGATGGTTATGATTAATCATTCTCTTTCTTCAGTAAAGAAGAACTTTTTGCCATTGTTTTATTAATCGTTTGTTTTCAGGGTCATCCGTTTATGGAAAGTTTGTTGGAAAACAAACCCATGCTTTATAGTTTGTTGTTTTCTGGATCTGCTGTGTTCGCACTAGCATCTGGCATATCACCGGAACTTCTGGAGAAGTTTGAACTCGTTGAATTGCCGGCTGGAGTAAGTGGTCACATTTATAGTGTTAACAGTTACTAAGATTGGGTCTGGATTTTTATTCATTAATGAATGATTGTATGACGAAAAAAGGAAGTGGTTTGGAGTATTTAACCAGGGTTTGAGATATTCAATCATTTCATTTGACATTTCAATGTATTGGGATGCCATTTTCGATGCGCTGATATTTTGGTATCTTTTAAATGTAGGTAGTCAGCAGAAAAAGCTGTTGTTATGAATTGGGACTTCGATCCTAGATTTTCGAATAATTTTCTGTCAGATTTTAAAATTATTTTCATTTTTTTATTAGCAGTTAATAAATGATATTTCAGTATCGAAAAGCTTTATTAACTTGTATAGCGACGGATTTGCTGGCTTGTTTTATAATTGATCGGATGTTGTGCTTTCTATTTGGTGACATGAGATCTGTGTGACAATGGTTGTTTTTACTTCAGTGTAATTGTCAGTGCGAGAGGAAAAGAATAGTCGTTGTTGATTTATTGTAGAAAATCAAATATGACTTTATGGCAATTTTTCAAATTACAGCAAAGAATTCGACGCATGTTAATTTCCAGTTTTTTGTTTATTAGACGCGCTCGTAACGTTTCTAAGTATAGTTCAAATTTTGTTATGATAAAATAATAATTTTTAGCTACTCAACGATGTGTTACCAAAATCACTGATTATTTTGCCCCACCTTCTGTAATAGCGTATTTTGCAAAGTTTGTTCGTCTGAGAACAGTGTTCACTGTGACAGAAATAACAGCTAATAGGCTTAGAATTTAGCAAATAGTTAAAAAACTAAGCATCCAATTCACTGACCATACTGTATCAAGCACTAAGACCCGCATAATACTTCCTCTTAGTTATTCAGTTCGATTTTTGCATGAATCCCTCGTTTCATTATAACGCAAGAAGTTACTAGATGGATGAAGTTGAAACATTAATGAGTCTTGTAAAAAGGATGATTTTTTGAATTTTTGTTTCAAATATAAGAAACTGTTTTATTAGATTCTCTTTATTCCATTCTTGAGTTCGGAAGTCAAGAGTGTCTAAAAGACGGTGATTATTCGTAACTTCATGGGCTAATTGTAATTTTCAGTCCAGATGGTTCTTATGATAGGCATCAAATTAATAAATAGGATTATTTTGCTTAGTCAAGAGCACGAAGAAGTTTTCGAATGATTGTTTGATCGTGCTTAGTGTATTAACAGTTTTTTGTTTTTATATTGTTGATGGGAGCTATTACGATAAATATTGTTGCAGCAAAAGCTAATCTTGATTCATGTTGAAAAATAAACGGTTTTAAATACACTATATAAATCGCAGAAGCGGCTTGAAGTTAACTTTGTGTTAGACTTGCTTTTGCTTCTTAATTGTGTATTAATATTAAAAGGTTCCTCGTAAAATATTTGATAAATCCAACAGTTTATCTCGATCTTGAATTTCACTATCCCATTGGTTTCTGAAGATTTGGGACAAATTCTTTGAAACTGTATAGTTATATTGGAAACTGGAAATAATTTCAGTTGAAAATGACCACTTAGTACTTTGAAGGTATCTCGTCCAATATCATGAAGACACATGCAGTTTACTTAATAACTTGACCGCCTCGGATAAGTTCAGGACTAATCTTATTGATAGTCCTCTTAGGATAGAATGGTCATCTTGATGGCATGGTTGTTAACTCCTTGACAATTACTTTGGAAGATCGGATTACGCTAAACGATTTGTTTTGTTATCAATTCAGTGCTTATAATTCGAAGAGAATGAAATGTTTTGTAGATGTTATTACTGTTCAACGTATATTATTGTCGGCATAATGGAGCCTTATTAGATGCTAAATCATCCAACTCAATTCACATTTGTTTCATCAATACAAGTTTAATTCATCCTTTCATGTTCATGATATTCATTCTTGCAGTATGCAGACATTAGTGCAGAATCCAGAAAACTTGCGTCAAACAGTATTAACTGTATGATTAAACCCATTAAAATCCGATATTAATGACTTGTGAGCAGGAAATTATACTAACTCGGGTGGCAAATTTGAATTGAATAAGTCTACAATAGAAGTTGCTAGTGTTACTGATAATGAAACTATTCGAAAAATATATCACGATTTTAAGGCTATCAACAAAAATAACCTAGAATATGTCAAGTATTAAATCTGGTTATAGCGCGAGGGGATTTTTTTTTTTTTTTTGATAGTTAATGCGGAGATTATTTTTGATGATGAGGACAGAGACTATAGCCACAGACCATAACAAAAGTTTAATGTTATACTAATAGGATAAAAACAAAAATATTCTCAAATTCTGAAATACCATTTGAGAAAATTGAATGCTTGTCACAATTGTTACGAAAGTGGACATACCCCGCAAATGATTGTAGAAATAGAAAATGAACTTGTTTCTTTCACAAAAGTCATCACAACACAGCGCTATGTCAAAGCAAGTACAAGGACCACGAACAATATGTTGGACTAGACAAGGAAAGAAGTAACTCTGTGAACGTTATTATACCAGATGAAAATACGCGATATGGAGAACAAGAAAGGATAAATTACTGCTTTTATATAAGGAAATTAAAGTCGTCAACTTAACCATGCATTAGATCGCAGAAGACGCTATAGTATTGTTTGATACAAGTTCAGAATCATCGTTCATTTCGAGAAAATTAGCATAGCGATTGAACTTAGAAGGTGAACATTCAATAAATAATGAAAATTTCTACCTTCAATAAAAAACAGTTGAGTCCTACCCCAGTTATAGAACAGTAATCGGAATAAGAACTACAGACTCAAAATTATATCACTCAAAGTAAATGTTTTAGAATATTTGACCAGTCCAATACCAGTCGTTTCATTCGATCAACATGAGATATCAACCAGCGAATTAAAACGGAAGAAACGCCCGATGTACTTATCGGAACTGACTATTTTTCAGAATTTACACAATTCAAGAAGAGTCGAAAAGCAAAGTTAGGATTCTCCTTAGTAATGACCAAGATTAGTCCAATATTGACGGGTAAAGGATATGTAAAGCAGCCATGTAATATCAACGAAAAATTAACTCATCCAGGATGGTGATATCTGTCGCGAACTATCGCGATACTCCAACCGAATTCCAAGCAAATAGATATTCAAGCGAATTCCTCATTGTAAATCAGTGTAACCAATATTATGAATCATTTTACATTCCTTAGATTTATTTCCCATGCTTTTCTGTTTTTATCTTTCTGTTTTTCTGTTTTTATCACAACTTTGTATTCCTGTCATACGAGAAATGCCATTGCTGTCAATCACTCACAATACTCATCTAAATTCACATTTTTGTGCATATTCACATGCTAATCTTCTCATTAGATCTTGTTACGATTCTTATGTTGTACTCGGGTCTTAACAGTTTCCGGTGATTAATGTAAACCACTCCCATCTCTAATGTATATATACCTGGTTTTATTAAGAGAACAGCTATCTTCAAAATAAAAATTTTGTAATTCGGTGTGGTCGCGACCCGATTCGACTCAACACAACTTATCCCAATTCGATTCTACACAACTTACCCCAATTCGATTTTACACAACGTACCTCAACTCTACTCGACACAATTAGCCCAACTCGATTGGACGCTATTCAACCAAATCGACTCGAAACAACTTGACCCAACTCAATATAACTCAGTCCAACTCGATTCGACGCAACTCTGCTCAACTCGTCTAGACTCACTGGTGGTAATTGGTATTGATCGACATCACTCACCACGATACAAAAATATCCACGACAATATCATGCAAAATGTGACATCATGAAATATATCAGTTATGCCAACTACTGTATTCTTCATAAAACCATTCCAGGTATCGATCAATTTTGGAAATTAGAAGTTATAGGAATATAAGAAAAGCCTGATAGTAATGACGATGAAGGAGTTTAGAAAGATTCAAAGAAACTATTACGGAAATAAACGGACGATATCAAGTATCATGACTTAGGAAAGAAACAAATTTCAAGCTAAATGATAACTTTAAATTATGTTTCGGGCGATTAAAATCATTGGTCAAACGACTTCAGAATGATGAACGTCTAAATCAATAAACAATCAAAAGTCAACTGCAATTCAGTATTATTGAAAAAGTGGACGACAAATTAAAAAAAGTAGGAAATCATTCATTATTTACCGCATCATGAAGTGAGTGATAACATCCAATAAATCGACCACAAAACTTGGAATCGTTTCAGACGCTTCAGCTCATCTCAAAGGAACGAAAAGTCTCAATGACATTTTGTACTGAAGATCTACTACACTCTCTGATTTAGCAGGAAGATTGCTTCGTTTCCACGCAATGAACAATATTATAATAGCCGGTATAGAAAAGGCTCTTCTACAATTGAAATTACTTCCGACAGAAAAAAGCTGCACGAGATTTCTTTGGTTAAAAAATGTCCTAAAACCAGTTGCAGAAGAAAACCCAGTGTGTTTTCGATTCCAAAGAGTTCCCTTGAAATAATTTCATCGCCTTTTTAACTGTCTGCAACTCCCAATCACCATCTCGAGAATTATGGAACAGAAACTGCCACGAAATCAGGAAAAACCTATATGTCGACAAAATTATATTATCAATCAAACGAACATTATAAATCTGTGAGGAGATGAAATCAATCTTCAAGGATGCTTCCATGAATATAAGAAATTTTTTTTTGAATAATAAGGAATTCAATGCGCAGATACCAGAACAGGATCTTGCCGAGGTAAATCAAACGAAGAAAATTCTTGGTATCAATTGGATTCCACACAACGATTCTATTGAAATAACTTTGAAGCCATGGAGCGACAAGGAACCAACAAAAAGGACAATATTGCAATTTATTGCTTCTCAATTTGACCCATTAGAATACTTGGTACAACGATGGTATCACTCAAATTATTCCTTCAAACTCTTTGGAAAAAAATTTTTGTTGGGAACAAATGTTAGAAGAAGTAGAAGTTCAAGCTTGGAAATCACTCAGAAATTCATGACCAATCCAAATAAAGAAAATTCAACGTACAGCAATCGATCATTACAACAATTAAATTTCCATGTATTTACGGATGCATCTATCACCGTATATGTTGCTGCGGTGTATGCACACCAGGGTACAAAAATATCCTTGATCTTAGCCAAATCATGAATAATTCCAATTAAAGGCATGACAATACCGAAATCAGAATTGTTAGCGATATTGATTGGAGTAAGAGCAGCCAGATTCGTCATTAAACAATTAGACTTTGAAAATGCGAAAGTAACTTTATGGTCAGACTCGCGATGCGCGTTGCACTGGATACAAAATCAGTTACGTCTCTTACCAAGATTTGTACAAAATCGAGTTGAAGAGATATGAACGTCCCATTTTTCATTTCGATATATCCGAAGTGAATGCAGTTCTGCGGATATAGTTACAAAGGGAATTTCACCAGATCGATTAGCGAATTTCCAACTTTGGTGGACAGGACCGGCGTGGCTAAAGGATGAAGAATCGAAATGGCTTCAATGGGAATATAATATTCATGACGAATGCGAAGAAAGTTTATGAGAAGAAAAAATAAAGGATGAAGAAGGGAAAAAAATAATAGCATCAATTATCGAGAAAAATCTCGCGAAAATATGGATTAAATTTATAGATGCAAGCCGATTCAGCAAATTGTCAAGGATGATAAGAGCTACCATTAGAACCTTGAAATTTCTCCAATTAATCTCCAAGAATAAATTTCCGTGGCTGAGTTATGTAGAAGGAAATCTTATTACTTCATATGAACATGAATTCGCTTTGAATTTACTAATCAGACAAGCTCAATCAGAAGCAATGACAGCAAAAGAAGCGGAAAAATATGATTTACACTACGCAGAGGACTTTTGACGATTTGTACATCGACTACAACTCCCAGATAAAGGAAAAGGTGTATGATACTCAATTTATCTCCCTAGGCATAACAAATAACAGAACTTATTATACAACACTATCACGAAGAAATGTTTCACGCAGGGATCGCGCATATAATTTCTGAATTAAGGAGATCATATTGGATATCAAAGGAAAGAACAGAAGTTAAGCGAGTATTAAACAAATGTATGGGATGCAAAAGATGGAAGACCAAATCGTTCAAACTACTACCAATGCCCAATTATCCTGAAAGTCGAATAAAACCTTCTAGAACATTTGCACGAATTGCTTTAAATTATCTGGCCCCAATCACAGTCAAAACGGAAATCGGATTGAAAAAAGGGTGGGTAGCTTTGCTTACTTGTTTTACTACTCGATCAGTACATCTCGAATTGGTGGATGATTTAACAGCAGAAAGTTTCTTTTCCGTCCTCAGAAGATTCGTTACATTTTGGCTGCCCCAAAATTGATTTTATCTCTCCTAATGCCTGCTTGTCTACACCAATAGGTAATGATGATAACGAAGACGAATTTATTCTTCATAAGTTAAATATCCCAGAAAAGCTTATTAAATACTGATCACATAACTTGGAAATTTTAGATACATACATTTTGAGAGACATGGAAGGATGAATATTTAAATAGTTTAAGAAAACGTACTCAAACAGAATATAAATCTCCCAGGTGCGTAGAGAATGGAAGCCTTTCAGTAGGTCAAGTTGTACTTATAAATGATCCACGAATCCCACGAGGTATTTGGACATTAGTTAAGATAACAGAACTTAATATAAGTAAAGATGGAAGGATAAGAAGTGCTCGAATAGAAATGCCTCATGGAAAAAGTTTAAACCGGCCAATAAATATGTTATCCTTTAGAAGTAAGACAAAAGAATCGATCAGAAAATTCTATGAATGAAACTGTGGAACCCGAAGAACCAATTGCTCGACGAACTCGAAGTTCGACAAAGAAATGACCAATTCCAAATGAAGAATCGATTATTCAACAAAAAAGGAATACGACAAGTAAATCATTCTCGCTTCCTCGGGAATGTCGGAAAAACCGAAATCCCCAACTAAAACTCATTATTATGGAAAATTATATAATCGAATGGTTAAAAATTTACAAAATTTTCTAATGAATCATCATCTGTAAATTATTTCTCATTGCGTGCTATTTTCCACGCTAATTTACAACCACATCTAAACCTTTCCGTCCACAGCTAATAAAATCATTAATCTTGTGCCTGTATATCCGTTGCCATCTTTGTATTCAATTAAACTGTTGTAACACTTTTTCCTTTTAAAAAAAACTGTTCCTTTCTCACAATTATCTTGTTATCAATCGTATTATATCCCAACACGCCCAATGTCAGAAAAATCCGAAAATTGTAATCAGTATAAACAAAGAGTGATAAAGTTCACGAAGCGTGTAGTTTCAAACAAACCAACAAATCGGTAAACATGTTTGCCGCCAAAACAATAAACAAGAGGACAAACTGTTTCCTGCCGAAGTGCTCCGACAACAGCTAAACAAAGCGAGATCGACAAATCACGATGCGACGAATCATAGATCAAGAAAAAAGGAGGAGTCTCGTAAGAACACAAAAGGTTCAGATTTTAGAGTACAGTGAGTTCTCGTTTGGAGTTCAATGGCAACAGCAGAAGTTCGGGGCGACATAACAGGCGGACAATCATGGAGCAATATTTCTTCTCTATGAATAACAAAGAATACTGAGTGATAAGTTATTTAGATATTCTCGGATAGTTTTTTGCTCGTAATTGTTCTGTTGCTAATAAATTCTTTCTTCAAACAGAATTCGTCCTTGTCGCAATAAAAATAATTTAAAAAGGTTTCGCGATACCCAATTCTTGACATTTAAAATACCCCTACTAAATTCCAAAAAAAACACTTTTTTCTAATTCATTCATTCGAATTGGATTCGCTTCAACTGGACGATCCTAAGCTATGTTATTCCTGTCCAAACTCCCAACATATTCTTCTCTAAAAACTCAATCGACATCATCCTCTCCACGCCTGATTTTCTACTGTATTGCCAATTATATATTATTCGATTACTGCTACTGTTAATAAAGAATTAATACAAATCTGTTCCTTTCACAGCTCATTCCAAATTTCAAGCCTTTCACAACAGACGTTATACAGCAATTCTCGTACACTGTTTGAACGGCTAAATTCTGCAGAAACTCTAGTTTGCAATAGATTATGACACTATCGCCTATAGCTGCAACCCTGTTTTGATTTTTCAGTTGGGCATTGTAGACACCGTAAAAAGTTGTGTGTACGATTGTCATGCTCCATCATGCAGCAATCCGCAGATTCGCATTTGAGTGTTAATTCTTTATTATAACTGATAATGCCTTCTTTTATATATAGGACCATTATGATTTTTTGGATGTTATGTCTTAGAGAGTCTTCTTTGAAGAATTTCAGGATGTGTTTTCCCTGAAAATTCTGAAATTACGGTACATTATCGAAATTTTCAAATTTCTTGAAGCATCATCTCGTATCAAAACGCTTGACATCAAGAAAGAAATGAATTGTGAACAATCTGAAGCCTCTGAAAAAAAAAAGAAAACTGATGCATATGAAGCATCAATAGTTATACTTACACTGTTATTAATACTTCTGGACCGGCGTATTCTGGAATACGGGAAGTAAACGTTTTAAACGTAACTAATACTGTATTTTGGAAGTTATCTGTTATGGATGCATTAAAAATAAAAAGAAACCAAGTATTGATCACGTCAGTGGTTTAGAGCCACAAAATTTAAAAGATTATTTATATCAATGATTCCACATTTAATGAACATATGAGAAATGCCTCCACTTCGATCTTATTATTTTCAGCGTACTATGCAAAATAATCACCAATAACAACGTACTAATTCCTCTTTGCTAAAAATCTCAAACAAAATTTTTGTTGTGTATAACCGAAATTCTTGAAGTAGATTCAATAAGCTGTTCGTGGAAAACATGTTTGATCTCTCCTTATAACTGGAAGTAGAATAAAAAAAGAGGGACAAAATTCTACAAACTTGAAAAATTACCGTAATTACACTGCATCTTTGAGTTTCCAAATTGAGAGATTTGTGATAAATCAGATTATCACGATTAAATCTTTTATTTAAGCAATGGAACATAAAATATAAGGTGGTGGTAAAGATCAGCAAATCATAAGTAGCTAAAAAGTAGGAAAACTTAGGCCGAAAGTACATAAATCAAAAAGGAACTATTACGGTACGGAAAAACGATCAGATATATTCGAAGTATAAATATGGAGTCTTCCTAAGATTTGAAAACGCTCGGATGAGATAAAAACTGTCTTTTCATTATGATACGAAGTCTTTAAAATTATATTTGCATTGCCTCTAATCAAATCTAACTGGAAATTTAATCAAGCTTAGGAAGTTACAATGTATTTTGTCTCAGAAATTAGCTTATTTCTCCCAAAAATTAGTCGGCGACACATAGTATGACGAAAACCATATAATCTGAGTGATTAATACGTTAACATGTTAACCAGCCAATAGATTAGACTAAATAGTTTAAAGGATGGTTATTTATGTCACACAGAATTGCTGGATATTCTTAACAATTTCTCATGATAAATTTTCCATAAGATTGTTAGGGAATTAAATTTGACACAGAAATTTCTTTATGTTGTAAGAAAAGCTTTTCACAAAAATAAAGAGATGGACTGCGGAATCCCAAACTAAGAGATGATCTAAAGAATTTTCTAAAATCTCGATTTTTAGATGAAATAACCTAGATATTTTAAGAAATATGACTCATCACCGATTTATATGGAGATGAAGTAGTTCTTCAAGCTGGTAGCAATATGAAATTCAAACGCGTGTGACAATTCTTTCTCGTGAGGCACAATAGCCGATCAATCAAGCATACCAGTATGAACTAATATGAATGTATGCAGAAACAGCGATCATTATTGGAAACAAACAGTTCCCCAAAGGCATCATCCAAATGGTTTCGCTTTCATTGACATAATAGGCTTCGAAAAGAGTAGATATTTATCGGAACGCCACGTTTCTTTGCAATGACATATGTTCGTATCAGTGGCGGATGGATTTCCATTAAATTTTTGAAGATTCCGAAATTTTTGAGGCTTTGAAAGGGTTGCATCTTTCTGATTTGTAAATATTATAGCATTCAAAAAGGAACAAGTAGTGGAAAGTAAGAAAGAGACAACTAATAATCATTGATTACTGCAATTACCGTCAGTGGGACTGTTTTGAGGTCAACAGTGACAGAGGTACTTATTTAAAAGAACTGTCTTAAGATCTAGTTTCAACTAAAAATTATCAAATGAATCACTTGTGATTCCCGAACTTATTTCCTTACAGAATTAATCTAAGTTATTAAATTCAGCTTTACTACAATAGTCACTCAGAATTCAACCTCGCCATAGTCAACTTGATAATATTTCTTCCTTTGTCGTTTTCATTGTTTTTAATTTTCTTTCGTTTTTTTTTTTTTTTTTTTTTTTTGATATTTTTAATTTTAACTGTCAATCAACTTTTCTTTATATGCTAAGTGTAATTTCTTTCATACTGCTTATTTTCACATATATCATTTCTGTCAGTATACAGATCGTACTAGTCTTTATTCTAACAACATTGAATATTTCTTTATCCTCTAATTCCCGATTTCCAGATTCTAATCATCAGAATAATTCAAGCTTAACGTGATTTATTCACTGCAATCCCAGTGGTAATTATCCTTCCAACAAGAAACGTTCCTGAGACATCAGCAACTGTTGCTGGCGAACAGGGTTATTCCGATGAGCAATTCTATAATACGAACATTATTCCGCATTCTCTAATATATTCAACTAATGATAACTATCATTATGCATTACTTTTACTGCTGGAATAGCATTAATATCACATACAACTTTTTTCTACTATCGTTTCATCATTTAATCGATTGGACAGTTATTTGCGTGGGCACGATTCATGAATGTTAATTTTACTTCGCTTAGTAGTATTATATCACTACATTTTATAGAAAAGTGCTATGTGCTTTGCAGCAATAAGCGGATTTAAAGACAATATCTCTTTGCTGAAAGAATATAAGAGAGCAATTTACTGGACCTTGCGAATTTCTGATTTGTGCGAGCATCACTCACGAAGTGCCTTACTCACCACTGATATAAGAAGCGAAATACCATATCTGTATATAAAGCTAACAACATTAACCAAATAAATGGGAAATATTTACATTCAGTAGTTTGCAAGTATATTAAGAAATCTCTTCGAAGACAAACATTCCCTGAAAAAACCGGCTTAATAGCTGCTATGACATGATGTGCTTATTTAGTAAAAAGTTTTCTGCTGTTGTCCAACTTGAAAGTAACACTGAAGAAGTTTTAATTGTTTTCGTCTCCTACTTTTTATTTTTCTGGAATTATTTGAACTTGGCTTTTGTTTTGGACGATTTGAAATAAAAGGCAAATTATGCATCATCTGCAAAAAAGTGGAAATATCCATAAATGGTTCTGGATTAATCTTTATGAACATTGAAAAACCGAAGAAAAAATATCTTTTGTAGTGGATGTTTTTTAACTCTTCCCTAATTTGTCTGCTGTTTTCTCTCCATTAATGCATAAATAAATCATTGAGGATGTCGGAAAAATCTGAAAGATGTAATTATTGTAAACAAGGATGTTAAAGGTCAAGAAGCATGAAGATAATTTCAAGTGGACCAATAAACCAATATGTTTGCCGCCAAAAGAGTAAACATGTTTACCGCCAAAACGCTCCGATCAACAGATAAACAAAGCAAGGTTGACTAACTGTGGGGAGACACGTTGGAGATCAGGAGAGAAGAAGGAGCTCAGAAAGATTTAAAAGGTTCGAGTTTTAAAGTAGGATCAGTTTTCTAGAACGACCGAGCAACAGTTCGGAGTTTTGACCATAGCAGTAGTCTGATTCAAATCGACACAACAATCGACAATCAAGGAGCAGTAACTCTTTTAGAAAAGAGTACCTACAAGCAACAAGGGAAAGAATATCCAGCGGTAAATTTATTTGGATATTCTCCAACAATCGCTTGTTCGTAACTGTTCCGTCCATCAATAAATTCTTTCCTCGAACAGGAATCGTCTATTCTACAGAATCATTTTCCTAACAGAGGATAAAACAGGAACAAGACGGTGTTCGGATTTGAGCTACGAGAAATAATTTAGATCTTGCGACGATTTCTTGTGATCAGGCTGCAAAAAGTTGTTTGTTGCCGGACAATTGATGTCACCATTTACCAGGTGAGTAAGCAGTTAAGTGATAGTGGCAGAGAAGAGTACCCTGATTTGATATGTGGTCTATGCGGATGGCGTCTGGATGATGGCTTATTATTCACCCTTTAGACTGATGGCATTTTGAAAATTGGAAAATCACTTCTAATTTTTTGTCTTTTTTTTGTCATTACTACTTTTCTATGTAATATTTAAAGGCATGGATCACAGCTGGAAGTGAGACATGAGCAATATTCATTACTTATATTTGTATGGATCATGCCATTGATTTTAGAATAGTTGCAGATAACAGTACATGATAAAATTTCACGCATTCAGGCTGGAATGTGGAGTGAGCCTGACTTTCCATATCCAGAAATAGAATCGGCATACCGGCCGGTACTGGCATGGCAGCGTCGATTACCACGTTATCCACTTCCGTATGCTCGCCCTCCGGACATGCCACCATCATTTATGAAACCAGATATAAATATGATACGCATGGGTATTCCACCTCCATTCCGTATGCCAAGGATACCGCTTGAACTTGTGACTCCTCATGCTGGTTGGTTTTTACTACCATCAAGTAGAATTAATTCTGATAGATACATAGTGCCAGTCATTATACAGCATAAAATTAAGTTGTCATATTTGTATTATTTGGTTTTATTTCGTGATAGTTTTATTTGCTCTATCATTTCGTTATTTTATAGCAGTTAGTTGCAATCTTCCTACCAGACTTGGAGATTTGTGGTGTCTGAGACCAGTTTATGCGAAATGATTGTTTACTTCAAGAATTTTTTAGTGTCAATTTTAGTCAAAAATCACTGGCTTTATAAAAATGGGCTGTTCAGGGACTTATTAGTATGCTTATTAAAACGAAAATGTGCTCAAAACAGACAGAAGAAGCATAAGAAGATTTCATTTAATGACAGATATCTTTTTTCCAGGTCCAGGAATGCCACCACCACCGCTGCGTCCTGTACGACCTCCCAATGTACCGTTGTATCAAGATTTTTCCGCACCTCCGCGCCCTACACCAATAAATATCAGTGTTCAAACTTCAGCATTAAAATGTAGCGTAGAATGGAAATCTCCGGCGGTATCAAGTTCGTTCTCCGTGAAATCACGTGAAGACTTCCCTTTGAAAGTTTTATATCGTTGGTTCTCTGGGACCTGAATTCTTAAAGGAAATGATTTATTAAGAATGACTTGGCGTTAGAAATGTTCAACTCAAACAATAAGAATAGAACGACTCAAGAAATCAGAAATTAATGGGGAAAAATATCAGTTACTCACACTTCATTTTTGTTACCATTTAGTAGTTACAAAATCTGTTCCAGAAACGTTGAAATATGCATACAAATTAGAAGTTTGGGAAGGAGTCAGATGCGACACATATGATTTTCCGGCACATATCCTGTCATACAAATTAAGAACTACACCAGGCACAGTATATAAGGTGAGCAGTATTTTTGAATATCGTGATTTGCAAACCGTAATAGAATCATGAAATGATTAGCACATTAAAAGTTAAAAATATTTTAGTTATTCGCTGAGATATTACTTGTGTAGAAAGACTTTTTTACAGGATTTTGAATCATGCCATCACTGGTATTGCTAAAAATTGAGATAATTAAAGTAAGATCCAAGTTTGGATTAGTCCTTTGTGTCGTACTTGACAGTGTGTGAATAAACAGTGAGTCTCAGTGAGTCTTCTTAAATAAATTAGTCAGTTGAAGTGATATGCCTTTCATAGTTTTTTAATTACTGCTTTTGCCATTTCTTTCCGAATCTTGCTTATGTGATATGTCCTTTATAGTTTTTTACTTTCTTACATGTTAGAAAGTATCATTGATACATTCATTTTCTTTGCTTTTACGTAGTTTAAAGTTTATCTGTTGGGAGTGTTCATCGAATTTTCGAATGTTGAAAGAGTATTCATGGTTTGATTCTTTGCTCTTACGAACAATATTTACTGCTCCAACTAGAATCATTTTTCAGCTTGAGTTATCTGCACGCGATGCAAACAACAGTGTTGTTGCTCTTGGAACAACTTGCATGAAAGCAGGTTCGCGATTATGCTTCAGATTATGAAGTGTGAGCATATGAGAGATGGTACGAAGTTCATTTAAGGAGAACTTGTGCTGTAGTAATGATATATTTTAGTTTTCTCAGCAGAGGAAATGCAAGCGCTTTACAAGAAGTCATTAGATTTCGTAGGCACAGTTATGCATTCGTTCCGCTTCCTTTATCGTTGCAAGCCAAAGATTTATTATGACGATATACAGGTATTCAGATTTATGACTGGATTTTTGCAATATACTACAATTTTTCATTGTTCGATATAGAATAAAAAGTTCGATCTCTGTATATTTGAGAAAAATTTTGTTCCTATATTAATAATTGGTATACTGAACAAAAGAGGTCTTAGTAAACTCTTATAAGTTAAATAAGTCACTGAGGGGGACTTCAATTTTTTGACAAATTCATTTTATTTATGAAATTTTTATTAGTTTCATCGTGGTGGAATAATGGAAAAGTATATGAAGGATAATAATGGTCAAGCAGCTTCATCAATTAATGGTGCTATAAGCGGTAAGTCGTGATTACATATAGGGTTATAGAAATATTTGTTTTGTGATAGACTGCTCTGCATACTTGAAAACTACTGCCATATATTGAAAGAAGACTGTAGTGTCCATATTTGTAGTATGTCACAAAAATTTATTCAAGAACGAAGTTGACTTATTTCGATTTTTTATAATGTAAAGAAATCAATACCAATTCACAGCGAAAGTGTTGTGTTTATTTGTTGTGGTTTAATCAGGATATATTTATAGGTTTATTTTTTTCCGCACGGCTCTTACCTGACGGAAGCTTGCCAACCCACTCGCCCTTTGGCAATGTTCGAATGTTAGTACCAGCAATGACGCTACTTGACCCAGCTCGTGTAAATATGTACTTTTGCGATTTTTACTGCAACTATATAACTCATTATGTTACAGTTGTAATCTGCGAGAAGCATTCAGATGTGAGTTATGTCATTGTCGGTAAATAAAAACGTTTGAATAAAAATATATGATACAGACAAATCAAGTATTCTAATAAGATTTCATTTCTATTAATTTTCATATTATTATTTACCGTAACCTTCATCAATATATTATTGAAGGTTTGCTATTTCAGACTGATATTTTTTGTATGCAGCGTTTGATTAAATTGGCTCCGGATTCCAATCCATTTTTACGAATTGTATTCAGACCTCCAATGTTTGAACCCGAATTTTGGGTAAATAAAAACGTTTGGGTAGAGATATATTATACGGAAAATGTGCCACTGAATTGGGGTCGATTTGATGCAATTACCGCAACAGGTGCAGGCACATCACGTGTGGGAGGCTTACCGCACAATAAGGTATGTCAAAGAAATATTTAAGTTTGCTGTTATAGACAATAATTATTCAAAGAATAATACCTTTGATAGGGAATTTATCTATGTCAAATAGGTTATCGATAATTGACAAGAATATCGTTCGAAAGTTGAAGTATGTAGTTTTCTTAATTGTTGATAGCCGTGATATTTGCGGAAGAATAATAGAGAAATTTTCTGGAAGATTGCTTGATGATGGATGTATGTTAGATAAAAATTGAAGGAGTATAGCTCGCCGCATTACCGAAAGCAGTTCTGAGTGAAAAATTCTTTTCTTCCAACTGATAGCATCTTGAGTGACGGATCATGTGAGAAATATTTTAACAAAACAATACTTTGATTATTTGAATATATTTATGCTAAAATTATTTCGGTTTTTTCTGACAAGATTTGTTCCTTATGAAGGTAGTTCTGGTAAAAGATAAGTTTTTAATACTTCTTTACATTTTAATTAAAACATTAGCTAAATATCCTTTGAATCTTCCAAATTATATAAATATCATTCAAAAATATGTGCATTAACTTCCATAAATCTTCCACAACTTCCACACATAAAACTTCCATAACTTTCACACATATTTTTTTAAATATGTGAATTAATTTCCATAAATCATTTTTAATTTTTTTTTCATTAAATACAATTTCAGCAATGTCAGATGTGCAATTTATATCCGCAGAAAAGTAGTTCTTCCGCCAAGATTGCTTCATCGAAGCTTAATTCAACATTTGAATTACTTCTGCATTTGGAACGCAAAAGATTTGGTTATGAAAACATAAATGAATCGGCTGATTTGATCGAGACAATCTGTTCCATCATTGATTCTGTAGTTGAGCAATGCTCACAGAATACAGAGAATGAAAACAGTAAGCAGGTAAGGACCGGTGATAAATTATTATAAATATGAAACTGATTTCCTAGCGGTAAACAGCTGTACAAGTAACTAGACATGGCAGATCCAGATATTCAGTACTAATATTTTCATTTAGATATAGGAAAATAATTGTGAAATTTTTATTAGGATCGTTCCATTATCGATAGTAAACGTTTAGTCAGTGATCAGTATTTTTGGAATTTACAGGAAAATGACAATGAAGAAAGGGGAAAAAGGAAACTAGAATCACCTCAAGAAATCATGCAACGTCTTGATGCGCAAGATTTATGTGAGGAGATGCAGGATGTAAAAAATTATCTAAGAGCATTCATTGATAGTATGGACAAAGGCTTATCTAAGATTGAACGTCTGTTAAATGATGCAAGGCAGTGTTCAATGCGCTCAACATTTTTGTCTCAAAACTGTCTTGTACGATAGTTTCAATTGTTATATTTTATTTTAATTTAATTATGGATCTCAGATAGAATATGTTAAAGAAAGGAAGGAGCTATAATGACTTAGTAACGTGAATTTTTTTTGCATTGTAATCATGAAGTATTTGAATGAATAGGAAATAACGTATTGGGCATGTCTATTCGAATTATAGATTTTCTGTTTGTTGTCCCACATTATTTTGGTCTAATTTTTTAATTTTGCGTTGGTGATTGGAAGCGTTTGTTATGATTCACTGTGCTTACTATGTTTATTTCCATTTCTATGCATGTTCAATGTTGTCACTCATTGATCTCACAGGCGCTGATTTTTACTTGTCTTGGTTTTTGAACAATGTTGTCCGGTGTCATTTTGTTTCAGGCGATTAATTCGTTTGTGTCACTTTTGCATGTTTCTTATACGCATGTTTCTACACTTTCATAGCTTCTTATTTTGCAATTTGATAAAACTTCGTCTGTTCAGATAACAGTCACTGAACTGAACCAACTGTAGTCGAATTGGAGAGTGTACCTATACAAACATTGTGTTTTTTGATCTTGAATTGGCTAGGCAGTAAATTATTCCTGATGAAGAAAAAAGCCTGCGAAGATCACACTTATCGGCGTTTGCAATTATGACTACTTCCTCTCACATCTTAGTACATAATTTGCGTTTTGCTATGTTAAAAATACTGCTTACTGATTTGCCGTGTGTTATATCTGGCAGCAGAGTAATTCATAAATTGCACTTGCTATGTTAAAAATACTACTTACTGATTTGCCGTGTGTTATATCTGGCAGCAGAGTAATTCATAAATTGCACTATTTACATTCCTGCGAAAATGATTATTTTGGTAAGGAATTTCTATTTCATTCTCTTATTATGTGTTTGGAACTAATCGTGGAACGAAATATTTGGAATCAGAAGGAACGGTGATCATTGCATGGAATATTTTTCTTGACACATGAATGGTGTGTCCTTGTTACTTTTGCAAGCGTATGCTTTTTTTTTTTAGGATTCGTGTTCAGTAACATTTACATTCCCTTCGGATATATATAGAGCTTATGACGGAAAATGGAAGTTTTTCAAGCCCGTTTTTTGCTCATTTTACGTGATGTTTCGTAATTTGATTGAGTGTTAAACTTGAGTTTGAAGTTGACTTGCATCGGTCGAGATTGGTTCACAGTAGAATAAAATTCGTCTATAAGGAAAAAAAAAAAAGGCAGTTACTGTTCTATCGAGAACGTTGCAGAGAAGTCGAATAAATTTGAGAAGATAATTTTCAATGCAGTAACACGGAATCTTAGGTAACAAAATGTAAGCTAACTGTATGATAGATAGGCTGTTCCAGTTAAGGCAAATGAAGGCGTTGGGCAAAATATAATAATCTTATATGTCATGATTTGAAGTGTTTACTACTTTTCGAAGCACGTATTGAAGAAAAGCCATTATAGTTTACATGTATGTGATTCACATATGTAGTTCATAATTATGTTGTTCTTTGACTTTATTGCCCACGTATTCATTGTATTAATAAGTTTAAATGCTGTTTTTTTGTTGCTTATTTCTAGGCAAAAACTTGGTTTTTTATATATTTCTAGGTTTGCTTTGGATAAAATGTGCCTCTTGTTAATGTTTTCTGTTAACTACTGATAATTTATGTGAAATGTTACTGAAGTTGCCCTCAAGTAAATAACTGACATAATTTTTTAGTCATATTGTAATAGATTGAGATTTTTCTGTGTGCTTTTCTTCCTGATGTAAGCAAGACAAGTTGTGAATCAAGTCTGCAGATTAGATCATTTACTGTAATTTTATTTTAAGATCTTCACACAATTTTTTTTTGCTCTCTATTTTCTGTTTTCTTTGTAATGGAATGGGAAAGGAGGAGATTTTCAAATGAACTTAGAATGATTAATGATGAAGATTCGAAGCAATGGAAAGACATCGTGAGATCTAAAAGTTTTTATATTGCATTCGGCTGGAAGCGAGACGATATGATGGGAAATGAGGAATCTAATATCTTTGATGTTATGTCTGTCACAGTCATAATTGAATGGATGTCTGTATTTAATCTATCCAGTTCAGAAATATAATTTGGGATTTATGAAGATCATTCTTCGTTTTGCTTGTATAAAATCTCATCGGTGTGACTGAAGTGAAACTATTTTATTAAACGATATTACTTTTTTGTCTTCTCAACGGTTAGTTGACAATGAAATCAACCGTCCCCCAGTAGTTTACAAATTCGTTATCTTCGTTTGTTGGACAAATTATGATTACAAATTTTCATAGCAAAATATTGCAGGTAGTTTATTATTTATGTGCTGTGCAGATTTTATGGAATGGGTAATTGGGAATGGTGCCCAGCATTTTGGTGTCGTTATCAGAGATTGTGCAAATGAAGGTGGAAAAGGATTATTTGCAACAACAGATTTTCGAGAGAATGAAACAATAATATGCATACCAGTCGAAATTATTATCACTGCTGGATTTGTTGCCGAATTGCCGGGTTATTGTGATGTTTTCAAAAGGTTCAGTATAATCTATAAGTGATGACTACAGCAGAAATGCGTTGTCATAATAATTCTGGAAAAGGTGATAACTATCACAGCTGAACTTCAGCTGGTCGGAATTTCCATGGATTTCTTTTAGTCAAATCTCTTTGAAATTGATAATAAACTAAAGTATTAGAAAATAAACTATGTAACGAAGAACATATTCATATAATCTAGTCGAAGAGGAGGTAAAACCCAAAGTAAAATGTCATAGTTCTTATTTAAAAGCAATGAAATGTTTACTCACGAATAGTTATGCAAATGATTCTCATAGTAAATGAACCGTCTTGAACTACTAAATGCATGGTGAGAGTAAAGCTGTTTTTGTATTGACAAAACGTATTTTTATTTCTGTTTTTTGTTTTTTTTATAAATTAAGTTATATTTTTTTCGTTTTTATTAGGAAATTTTTATTGTTGCTTCAAGAATGTTGTGTGTTTTACACAGATTCTTGTCTTTTTTTTCTTGATTAATTCTTTAATTATTTTATAATCTCTGCTTTAGTAATTTTTTTTATTTTTGGTCTTTGTTTTTAAATTTTTGTATTTGAACTGGTTTGAACTGGTTAATCTTAATGCAAAGGTTGATCACATATTTTAGATATCGCTTGAAACCATTCGAAGCTCTAGTGTATTTCTTCTTAATAGAGAAAGAATCGGACTCGAAATGGGTTCCCTATTTGAAAGTGCTTCCAAAGTCCTTCTCGACACCGGCTAACCTACATCCAAGTTTGAAACCAGAAGATTTTCCATATCACTTAAGAAAGCAATGGTATGGGCAGAAGAATGAACTAAAGATAATGTATGAAAAGGTAGAATTTCATTATTAGATGACGTGAAATGATTTCTTCCTTTAGGAAGAAAGTCCTCTTTTTTTTTTTCTTGTAATTTATATCTACTCACAATGATTTGCTTGTTATTTATATCCAGTCACAAAAAGAGGTTAAAATTTCGTTGAAATTAAATGAGACCACAGTTCAAACTTAGTCTAGAATGTTTTAATTATGGAAGGAATCTCCAGAAAGAACTCATCCAGCATAATTATTTTCATTCGCAGTTTGTGACGATATTAGCAGATGATACAATCTGGGATCATTTTTTATGGGCTTGGCATATTGTTAATACTAGATGCATATATCGTGACAACAAACCTCATCCACTGATTGACAACAGCGAAGGCGACTCACTTGCAATTGTACCTCTTATTGACATGTTGAATCACAGCAACGATAATCAGGTATTATCAACTTCATTAACTCTTATATATCTCTATGATTAAATAAATCATTTATGTTTATCTTTTAATTGGTTTTAGTCAAGAAAAATCGATTTTCCAAAGTGATTGCAGACTATAATAATCTGTTGTTTAGTGTTGCGCGATTTGGGACAGCAAATTGAATCTGTATAAAGTGATTGTTACTAGACCCATCCATAAAGGAGAACAAATATTCATTTGTTATGGTAGTCATACAAATGGATCATTGTGGATTGAATATGGTTTTTATTTGAAGAATAATATCTGTAATAAAATTGAAATTTCGCTTGGTTAGTTTAATTTTGAACATTACTGATAACAGTATAATCTTTAATTGTTCTTTGTCGTCTTATTAGAGAATTAGCTAGTTTTCAGATGAAATATGAATACTTTGAAGAATGAAAAATTAAAAATTAAATAATTGGTTATCGGAATGGATAATGTTAAGTCTTTGTAAAGTAAATTATTGATAGGACAAGATTTTTGCAGTGAAACAGTGATTTTTGCTAGAAAGAATCGTTTTGAGTTTTGCATTTTTGAAAGCAAACAAAATGTTGGGGGAAATTTGAGATAATAAATAAAAAAAATAGCGAAACACATATTATTGTCCAGCTTTTTATCAATTTATTATAGTACATCTTTAGAACACTTTATGCAACTAGCGAGTACTGCCGGAATCAGTTTCTCAGACCTACATAGAAAAATAGTTCTTCAAGCAAATTTTCCATGGTAATTTCTTCTGTCTGTTGATCTCTTTAATAACTTCATATAAAGTAGTATTTTCAGTCTTTTAAGAGTTCACTGCATGATTTATATCAAGTTTTTTGAAAATTTTTTAAAAGCAGCGGTGTTGGTTGTTACTTGATGAGCAGTGTCGTCTGAGGTGCCAAATTAACTCATATTTTGATGACTTAAGTAGACAACGATTTTTCACAATCACGGATAGGATATTCAAGAATTGCCACTAAATCAGCGAAACTGGAATAACATATTTATAACGAAATAACATATCATCATATTCCCTTTTGTGTTTGGATTCTTATCTGCATCGACTGTCAAATCTTATTGATAATTTTTCAGTTCTATATACGCCACTGATGTGAAACCAAATTTTGGGTTTAAAGCAAATCTTGCACTGCTGAAAATGAGTATATCAAAACTGTAAGTTCCAATAAAATTTTTAATTTCAGCATGTATAGTTTATTGGGTCATCTCCATCCGTTTGTGTTTGGATTCTTATCTACAAATCTGCAATCAGTTTTCTTATATTTGAATTTGCAAGTTTTTCTTTAAGCATCAGATCCGAAATTAAATGGGTCACATTCTATTCTCTGATTAAAAAAATTCTTTACACGTAAGAATGATTGCAAAAATTATTTTTGCAAATATCAATGACGAAGTGATTTTTGAAAATTTTCGATCATTCCAAGTGCAGGAAGGATTGGGCGAAGGTAATCTATGAGGAAACGAAGAATGTAACAGATGATGATGTTCTAGTGATTGTGCGATTGCTGCAAAATGAAATAATCAAAGATGGAAAGAAATCATCTCAAGAAACGCAGTGGTTATGGAATGAGCAAACTACACTACTCCATACTTTCCTCAACACTGTTTAAATATATGATTCATTTCTGTTCCTTCGATTGACTTTGCTTCTTGCTGTGTAGTTCTCGGTTTTTAATGAATTGTTTGCTGGAGATTCACTGTGACTTTTATTTTGAATTTACAGAATAGCATTTCTAATATTTGAAAGGTATCTCATTTTTTATTTGTGACTTTTTCTTTTGATTTCTGCAAAAGAGCAACATGGAGCAGTGCGTGAGTTAAATATTTTAAGATATTATTTTTAAATAATAAGTCAAATATTTTAAGACTTCTATTCTTTGTTTCAGAGTGGAATAAATATGACACTCATTTTCCCAATGATCCTTATTACAAAAGGCGCAGGGTCTTCTTATTTTGGTTCCTTTTGGTTTTCCATCTTCTTCAGATTTCTTTGGCACATTTGTTACCAAAGCTGAAGTTTCGTTAGGGCTATGTTGTAAATATGACTTTGACTTACCAGTGAATAGGTTTTGCTCCTTCATGTTCATTACTTCCTCATTTCTTAATAGAGTTTCTCGAGAAAGCATCTTAACTTTTTCACTGACTATGGCTCTTGTTCCTTTTGTTGATAAATTTTGTCCAATATAAGCTAGCAATCTGCTTTCTATTATTATTTCGATACTAGACTGTTCAAAATTTTCTCCCATATTTTCCAGCTGTCGAAGTATTTTCTCGATAACTTCGACAGTCACTCTCCATTCTCGATCATTCTTCTTGATCCAATGCAATTCGTTACAAAGTGATCTTTTGATCGTATGTGATTATCCGAATTTCACAGTAAGAACCTTTCTTATGACATTATAGTTTTCTGGGGTTATATCACATCCCCTTACTGCTTGTAAGGTATCTGCTTTGAGACATGCCATCAAATAGTTTAATTTATGAATATTCGGAATATTTTGAAGATGTATTGCTACCTCAAAACTGCTCCAGAATCTCCTCCATTGATTGGGATTACCGCTAAATGTGGGCAGTGGCAACTGCGGTAAATTCACAACTAAGTGATTTGCCGTTTGGGCTAACATTCTTTGCTGAGTTACTTCTTCCTTTCCATTTTTTTCTAGACGCTAGAGTACTAGTTCTGTGTCATTTTTGTGCAGTTTTAAAATTATGATTGTCTCTTTGCCTTCATTTATCAAGTTTAAAGTATCTGTTTTCTCGTCGATCATTTGAGCGTATTTATCCTTCTCTTCTTTTCTTTTTACAGGGTTCGAAATCTGTTGAATATATTGTCGCTATTCTGCACTGCCGGTTTCAAGCATACCAATATGTAGTTCGAGATGCATTATTTTTTCTTCGCTCAGCTTTTGGTTTAATTGGGCCAGATCCCTTTTCCTGACTTCTTCGAAAAGTTTTTCCACATTTTCTCTCGCCTGTTGTGCGCTTTTAATTATTGTAGCGGGCATCCTGGCTCGTGGCACCAAAAAATTTGTTGTGAAAGGCTTAAAATTTGGATTGAGCTGTGGAAGGAACAGATTTATTTTAATTCCTTTATTCAAAGTAATAGTAATCAAAGAATATATAATTGCAGTACAGTAGAAAATCAGGCGTGTAGTGAAGTAAATTGGGTGATGTCGATTGTGTTTTTAAAGAAGAATATGTTGGAAGTTTAGACAGGAGTAACGTAGCTTAAGATCGTCCAGTTAGAGCGAATTCAATTCGAATGAATAAAAAGGAAGAGTGTTTTTGGAATTTTGTAGGGATATTTGAAATGTTAAAACTGGGCGTGTTGGGATATAATACGATTGATAACAAGATAATTATGAGAAAGGAACAGTTTTTTTAAAAGGAAAAAATGTTATGACAGTTTAATTGAAAACAAAGATGGGAACGGATATACAAGCACAAGATTAATGATTTTATTAGCTGTGGACGGAAAGGTTTAGATGTGGTTTTAAATTAGCGTGAGAAATGGCTCACGATGAGAAATAATTTACAGATGATAACTCAACAGAAAATTTTACAAATTTTTTAACCATTCGATTACATAATTTTCCATTATAATTAGTTTAGTTGGGAATTCATTTCGGTTTTCCCGACAACGTTACGCAGCAAATGTTATTGGAGATTGAAGTATGAACAAATATAAGAAGGAATGAATGACAGGAAAAATGCCCCGTTAAACATATATATATTGAGAGATGTACCCTCGCGGTGAAACTACATATGTAGATATTACAATAGAAGGAAGTATAGTATAACACCTTTCCTATTAAAAAAAATGATCAATCAAATGAAAAGCTCAGTGATAGACGTCAAGTATGTGCTGAATAAGGATTGAAGTATGAACAGATCAGACGGTATCACGATTACTCGTTCTCTTTTTTTCCTAAATAATATTGCTGAGACCAACAACAGGAATGAACCAATTGGTCTATTTTCCTCCTCATAATTCCGCTTTGACTGCGAACCAGATGAATGGTGATGAGAACTGTTACCGTGCTCCCCAATATAAACGAGTTGATTACGATGCAATCGTCAAAATTCTGCTTAATAATCAATAAATTATTCCATTTTGTATCAAAATTTTGCTTAATAATCTTTAATAAATCTGATTGTGGATGATTCATGTGAGATTGGTGAGAAGTAATGACCAGAGTAGTTCATCCTAAATACGACAAGGCTTGCTGGATTCCAAGTGAAATGATATACAAGCAAAAGACTGGATGTTTTCAGGGAACATTTTCATTATCTTCTTGAGCAGCAATGCTTGGAAGATCCACAAAATGTTCAGCTTAACTGTTGGATCAGTGAGATAACAGTAGTGATCTGCTGTTTTTCATATCAAATAAAAATACAAGAATTCAATACAGGTGAACTGATATTACTGTCAGAAACAAGAGTTCCCGGTGTTCCAAATTAAGCAAAGATTCAACTAAGGAACAGAAGATTGTTGAAACGGTTGTCTTATCATGAAGAATCTCAGATCATTTGGTAAAAAGAATCGAAAGCAATAGATAATACTGATCAGCAAAAAGTTCTGCACAATCAGTCTAGATGCGTGACCAAGTTGACTTTGTGAGATTTGACTACTTATTCTAATGATAGCTCTATCAAGATTTGCAATGTCTGCATCAGTTCCGGAGGTTCGAGTCTGATGAGATCCAGCAGTCATGACTCATTTAGCCAGATTTTTAAAGATGTGATATTCAGTGTTGAATAGAGAAACAAAGAGGGTAATGATCAGTGGTGAAATTCACTAGCAAAGTAGACTGAAATAGTTTCCTTTGTTCCATAGAGTGCAAATAAAAGTTTATGACCGATAAAAAAGTGAATTTTCGGTCATGTTCCCTTTTGCAGAACTCCTTGATAACAGATATTATAACAAGACCTTTTGCAGTCTAGTTCTAAATCTTCTCTATCTGCGGTTGGAAACCTGAACATCAGAAATAGCTTTCCTACTGTAGACAATGAAGCGATATGAAATAACTGCTTCAAGCTGTAATTACATTGGCGAAACTGCAAAGCGCGAATTGTAACACATAAGAGATCGAATTGGAGAATGCATTTGATTTTGATGAAAGCTGTTTAGCACTGGCTCAATCAATCGAAGCTCGCATTTTTGTAGAGAAGATTGTCAAGGAAGCTCAAGGATGTTATGTTACATAGTAAATGCATTGTAATGGTTGATTAAACTAATAAAGGAGCAAAGAATAAGGACATCGGTGGATACAAAAGATCTGGATGATAAAAGTTACGGCAAATGATAGCAAGAAAATAAATAGAAATGGAATCTTATTAGAATACTTGACTTGTCTGTATAATATATTTTTACCCAAGCATTTTCATTTACTGGACAACGACATGACTCACATCTGAATGCTCCTCGCAAATTACAGCTGTAACACATGGAGTTATATAGTTGCAGTAAAAATCGCAAAAGTACATATTCATACGAGCTGGGTCAAGTAGCGTCATTGCTGGTACTAACATTCGAGCAATGCCGAAGGGCGAATAGATTGGCAAGCTTCCGTCAGGTAAGAGTCGTGTATTACAGACATAAATGTCTCAGAAAGACTGCATCTCAGTGAATATAAAAAACAGCTCAAGAATTTCGTTTCAAAGGACGTCCTTCTCTTCTTCCAAATTCAGGAAACTTCTATACAAATCCAAATAGCATAGAAAATAGGAGATGAAGAATCATTCTCTTAACTCAAACGATTTTTAAAAATCTTGTTGTTTCTTCATCTTCACCATTGACGGCTATCCGTTTAAACTCCAAACTTTTAAACTTTATCCCAAACTAGGTTAACCATATTTTCGCCAGCGTCAACACTATACCCACCTTATTAGGTCCAATACGAACAAATAAATTTTCAAAAGGAGTCAACGTAGAGTCGTTCCAATGACCGAATTTTCTCTAAAAGTCGCAATCGATTACATGTTCTTACCGGTCAGCCTAAATCTGGCCTACTAATTGTGGGAGGCAGTATTTAGATGTGTGGGTGGGCGGAATAGATCGGTGGGTGAGTGTTGGTTTGCTCGCAGGGCAGGCGTGACTATATGGGGATGATTGTCGTGCTTCGCATACCCTTTGTAAATCTTGGGATGCTGAACAAACAGTACCAACAGGTCAATGTTTTTGCCGCTGATCCCTTGGCAGCCTGGTCCCTGGACCATTGCTGGCCATGTTTGACAAACTAAATTAGTGACTTAGTGTGCATCTCTTAATAGGGATTATATGTAGACCATCAGAAGGACAGCAGTCTAGAATGCTTTCTTAATTAGAAATAAAGGTAGAGTAGTATGGGCTTCTCTTTATTAAAACATAAGAGAAATCGCAGTGATATTCAGTTTTTCTTGATGGTCGCTTTCTGCTTAGTTGATTGGCATTGCTCTGAAAAGTTTCGAGGCTTCATATATTATGCTGTATGTGCATATGTTACTGTGGTATTTCTTCTCGGACCGAAGTTATTTTATGGCGTTATAAAGATGGTAACAAATAGTTAAACTGAATTAGTGTTGTTTTTCGTGTTATAGACACATTGGCATTTGGTTTATATATGTTTAACAGATGTCTCAAATTATGTTCTTGCGAAATATCTTTCCGATACTATGTAGGAAATTTTTTTTCAAATAAGATTATATGAGCCACAAAAATGGATAGCGAAGAATGAATTTTCGTTTATTTGTGCTTGCAGAGGTAGAGAAGTTCGGAAAAGACCTCGGAGTGGTACGTTTGGGTTGGCGCCTCGGTTGCTGGATAGATTGCGCCCAAGTGTATATTGGTCTGGTATGTTAATTTGTGTCACAACGAATTACTACTGTTATAGTGTTTCTTTTCATTTAAGTAACATGAGAATCTTTTCATTCAGAAATACATTTTGATAGATGTCAAGTGGTTATTCACTACTTTTTCTGACTTGTGGACTTAGAGTATTACAACACGACACACAGGGACATTTTATGTGATCATGGTTTTGATGTTGAGAAATAAATTTCGTTGACTGGACCTTATAATCTGGTCTGTAATACGGGGCGTTACAGTTATAAGACCTATCGAATCATATTATAATACATATCCTGCTGGCAGCGTAACTGCGTGCTGAACGTTACATTGTAGAAGATGACTTGTGATACTAGTGCTCAAGCATTTCCTTTATTTCATTGTTTTTCCGTAATTTTCATTCGCTATTCAATAAAAATAATTATTTCTTTACGAAGAAGCAATCTTCAGTCATGGGAATGCTTGAGCAGTTAATGGCTTTTACCATCTCCAAAAGGCATGAGGTTTGACTCTAATTTAGTATTAATGACTATTGTAGAATTGTTTTTCTGTTCCTATATACTTCTCAGTTTCTAATAATATTTGTTGTAGTTATCATCTTGTTAATTGGCGATGTCAGACGGTAGCAGTGGTGATGATCGGCACCCTCCACATGGAGAACAGGAACTTGCAAGCAAAATGCTGCAAGTTCAGAGTAAACGGTTTTATGTTGATGTTAAGCAGAATAACCGAGGTCGTTTTATCAAACTTGCGGAAGTGAGTCTTTTAAGAAAATTAAATCAGTAGATTGAATTATTTGTGAAGAGTTATGAAATGGCTATAGTTACTGCCAGCTTACCATAGTTTCGTGAGGAAAAGAGAATATTATCTGTCTGATTTAATGTGTAATTTTATTGATATATATTATGTAACTGTTCGTGGACTGAGATTGTTGAAATGGATGTTGTTTTAGTTCGCATGACATCTTACAGGAAAATCTAATTCAGGTTGGCTTAGGAGGTCGAAAAAGCCGGTTGATACTGTCAATGAGCGCAGCAGTTGCATTTCGTGATCATCTTGATAAATTTGTCAAGTTCTTTGATGGCCTCGGTATTTCATACACTTCAGTCTTTTTTTTTTGTTTGTTTGATTGAAATTATGTAAATGTTGGAGCTTATTATTGCTTTTTAGTATTGCTTCTGCATTATTCAAGCAAAATAGGTTTCCGTCTGTTGTATCAACTTGATAAAATTAAATCGAGTGGATTTAATTGTATCGGATTGTTGCAAACTTAAACTTTTCCATACGAAGTGAAGTGCCCGAATTCCTGAAAAAATTAGCGAAATAATTTCGATATGAATCTATAGGAGACTAGAATTATTGCTAATCCGACTCTGTATTTTGATTTTTAGCTAGACTTTTTTCTTTCCAATTTTGTCAAAAGAGAATCAGAACTGAATTGTCAGATGTTACAGCCTCCGGCGAGGAGCCCACTGTGGGTGAAAATGGACAATTGAAATCAGAAATAATTATTCACGAGTCACGCCGATATTATCTTAGTCTAAAAGAAAACCAAAGGGGGCGTTATTTACGTGTTTCTCAAAAAGTTTCTCGAGGCAACTCAGGTCCTCGTTCACAAGTAAGTTTTCTAACGTATATTTTAAAATTTAAATTTAATAAAGCTATAATAGAGTAAATACTGGAACGGTTTTTTAAAATATGTTTGTAGATAGCATTACCTGCACCTGGCATGACTCAGCTTCGCGATGCACTAAATGAACTGATTGATAAATATGCAGAAGGATATCTTAATGAAGTAAGTTGCTAATCTTCGTTACAGTGAAAAGGAGGGAAGAATATTAATTGAAATTTTGAGAATCCCTCAGTTTTTGCGAGGTATGTACCCTATTTATTTGTTAAAATTTTTGCAGAATGATGCAAACGTAGAGTTGCCTGAACCGAAACATGTACGTGCTGAAAATAATAAAATCTTCTACTTTGACGTTGGACATAATGAACGCGGTAGTTTTGTGCGTATATCTGAGGTATATTTTTTTGTTTTTGTTTTTTTTTTTTTTTTTTTTTTTTTCGTTTATTTGTCATTAATCCACCATTTTAAATCTTAGTGAAAACACATCTAGAAAGCAGCAGAAATTCATCTTCTGATACTTTTTCTTTTCTTAATATTTTAATCTTTAAAATAAATACTTCGTCTTGTTCATTACGTCTTATTATTTATAGTTTTCAGGTGAAGCAGATTTCTGGAAGTCGTTCTTCAATCACGGTACCGATGAGCTCATGGGGAGCCTTTCGAGATGTTTTAGCAGAATTGCAAGAAAAAATGACAAAAAAAGTCGAGAATGATGCTGAGGGAACGACCAAATCAGATGTCAAATTGGAGCATAATAAAGAGTGAATATCTTTACTATTTTGATGTCGGACTATTTTGACAAAATTATAACGTTGAATTGTTGGACTTTTTCGACTTACTTCTACAATCATTTTATTCTGTATACTCAGCTTAGGAATACTAGAAATACTATTTTCTCCAGAGATCTATTATACTCTGTTTACAAAAAATCTCGCATCACCCAGAATTCTGATGTGTTTAAAGGAATCAGCCACTCTGTTTTATTTTGGGTTCACGTTGATAATCCTCACTGTCCACTCATTTCTAATTCTTTCTTTGTTATATTTTCGCTTGCAGATATCAATCATTATAAAGTACCTCAATAATAACAAGTTTGAATTTGCCGTTATGCTACTTTATAAAATTAATTCAGCTAATATTCTGCAATTTATAGGTTTTGCTGTCTATTATAGTTAATCCAATTTCTTATTGCTTCGTAAACAATTTTCTATTAAATTGATACGTTAAGTGCATGGTCTTGTGGAATTTGTAGTTTAGTAACTCTTATATTTTCTTGGTATTTTCATACATTGTAAACACCATCGTTGTTGTTGTTATTTATATGGTCTCCCTCTCTCTCTCTCTCTCTCTCTTTCTCTCGATATTTATATCATAACCTCTTTTAGCAACAGATTCTTATTCGCTGTTAGCGTCTTGGTTTTCGGGGTGTTAGGAAACCCGTATTGAAAGAAGTGGTTGGTATTTTATTGTTTTTCTATTTATGTAATATTGCGAATGTTGCGAACAGATTGTTATATTGTGAAATTTATTTGGTCCGAAAATAGTGCGTATATTAGTGGACATATCCATGTACACGCACATCTGTTTATGCATGTTCCGTGTTCCGTCTCGAGAAGCGGGATTTTTTTAGAACGTGATGTTTGTATGTTGAAAAAGCGCATTTCCTTGGATTTCTATTTGACTGTGTAACTTGTACTTTTAGATGTCTCATTTGAGTCAGTTTAATGTGGACATTTGGTCTGTGAAATTTTTTCATTGGTTTTCATTTGATACTCCTTTGTTCAGCGATCCTGTACTGGCAACAGCTGTAATTCAATCGTAGTACTAAATGGAATAGATTTCAATTTGGAGACATTGTGATCTGGGAAATAAAAATATTATTGATTCGTCATACTTAGTAGTATATCTGTGCAAATTTTGCAGTGATATTTTTAAGTTAGAGTATGATTAAGATTTGAATATGGTCTTTTCAGTGTACTCCCTATTTCTCTACTCTGGTCTGTTGTGCATTGATCGTTCAAGTCGAGTTGGATTTCAAATTCCATTGCTTGGAAGGCTGGATGGTGAATTTTAGTAAGGAGGAACTAGAGGTGAAATTTATGTTGAAGTAAAAAAGTATTCTTTTCGGCAAGAAATAGCAGGGAATTCGGGCGAGTATCGTCTGGGGTTGATATGCTTTTGTAATCATCCGTGATGTCTTACTTCACTAAAGGAACTATTGGAACTTTTTGGTCGGAGGTAACAACGAACGTCCCATCAGTTCATTCATTTGGTTCAACATGTACTTTTGATTGTATTAGCATGATCGCTATGCCGGTCATGTCTTCGTTTCATTAAGTATGATAGCCGTTCATTAACCTGACTTCCTCATGGAGGATTACAACTCAAAAATCTCTGTCGGTTTTTTCATTGCCCTTGTAGTTTTGAGTTCAGAGGGACGTTTGAACGCAGACTGTGGTGTGTTATGGTTAATTTCAAAATAGTTTGGAGGATTACAGGCAAGTTTAACTTGATTCACTGTCGCATCTCTTTGTGATTCTTTCCCTGCTGAAAACCATTACTGGATTAAAACCGCTTATCATTTTCAATCCATATTCCAGTGTGATGATAGTTGTATTCCCGTAGCTCTTCGAATCTACGATACAATTCTCAATCCCATAAAGAACATCTCTGTCTCTCTTTCCCTCAACCAAACTGATCACAAGTTCAACTTGTGGCCATTTCACTCTTTCGGTAATTATCTGATGCATGAAAAAGTGGTGGATGTTTGTTACGATGTTTTCTGGAGCTAAAAGAAAGTATTCGAGATGAGTGATGGAAGATGAGTGGTAGATTAGATGTACCCACAGGTGTTGATTCTAGGTAGTGAGCACATTCATGGCTAGCTGATCGATCATTTCTCACCACGTTTTCTGGAAGTTATTTTTGTCGACACTTGTTGCTGGCATGATATTTCTTTGAACTGTTCCACTTTCTATGGCCCAAATATCTCTCTCTCTCTCTCCGATCACGTATTGATCCGGCTAATAATAAATCCTTCTCGCTTATTCACTGAAGAGTTCATGGAAAGGTCGTCTAGTCTATGTAGCTTACCATCTCGTAACTTGTTGCTATCACCAGTATAGTGTTAGCAGCATAATAGAATATGTGCCAGTACTCATGCTACGTCTTTGGTGACACGATATCTGGGAAGTGAGTAGGGATGGTTTGTCTTGGAGGTAATGCACGTTGGACGACATGTTGTGTAACTATTGGCGGGATATGGCGGCTCTATTCTGCCTCTCTATTCTCATTTTTCTGCTCGCCATTCCAGTTTTCATCGTTGCGTGGGTAACCAGACAAGCAGGTCGGAGGGAGTGCGAGTGGCGAGTGTATGTTTACCTGATGGTCACCATGACATTCATCTCCTTGTCTGCTCTATTCGTGACTCATCCACCTACTACTACTCATCGATCGTCGCGTCGCGGGCAAGAGGGGTGAAGACGGACAGACATTGGCAGTGTAGGCCGAAGATGAATGGTGAAGTTGTGGTGGTAGTTAACCAGGGAGGTTGCAAGTAAGTAGTACTGCTGGCTGGTGGTGTGTTACTTGGTGAGGTGATCAGCGGGATCTGAGGTAGTGGGATGTGCATTCGAATGTATTCAAACTTGCACTCTGCCCAGTCGTCCAAGGGATATTTCCTATTATGCTCTCTATCACTATATTCAACGGTCATTTCTAATCCTAAATTAGCATTCCTGTTTTGTAAGGCACAAATGATCAGGAGGAATCTTAACCATGATTTTCAATCAGTATTTCTTTTACATGGATGCGATAATCTTCGTATTTTCAAAACAGAAAAGCATACCAAACGATGCTGCTCAAAGCCTATCATTTATTCCCTGTTTAGTTAGGATGCAGTATCATCCTTAAGATGTTGAGGATAAAATGTAGTGCTACTCTGGTTGGTTATATGTAGAGATCGAATTTGCCTTGGTCGATCTTGCTTTGATTCTATTCAAGTTCTCGTCATTATACGAATTATTTTCACGGCGGGAATTTCTCAACATTGACTCTCCAGATTATGCATAGAAGTGCTGATAGGCAGTCTAGCAGTGTTTTATTATGGTTTGTGGTAAAGAAAATCTTTAACGAAAAACTTACTACTGTATAATACATGAATAAATCAGTTATCTTAGAAAAATATATGGTATTGAGAAAGTGAGGTAGCTAGAAGCAAGAAATTTTGTTTTTCATAGTCAGTTCGCTAAATATAATTATGTTTCATATTTCGCATTTATAATTTGTTGAACGAAGTATATGTAAATTGATTAGCTTTCTTGGTTCTTTTTGATGAATGATCGGAAATGGAAATTGGAATGAGACTTTTAAAACCAGCTGCAGGTTAGTATGGATTGTTCTAGATATTCGGTATAGCTACGTCAAAAATGTGGAAATCCAGGAATTCATTAAATGTAAAATCTTCGAGCTAGATTTCTGTTGTCATTTTGGCATCGTTCTCACTACTTATTGTATCTATTTCAGTTCGATCGCTTCTAGTACTTCTGGGGTCTCAGCACAAATATGGTATGTTCTTTCTTATATCGTTTCAATGATTACATATGGTTGCATCCTTTCAGAGTTGAAAAACTGAAACAAATATGTTTCATCATTTACATAATGAGCAGGTTATATTTTGTAGTTATTACGACATCTGGTAGAGGAATCAATTTTTCATGCTCAGATTCTTTTTTTAGCGCGAGGTGATATCAGTACATGTTGGCCAAGCTGGTGTTCAAATTGGAAATGCCTGTTGGGAATTATTTTGTTTAGAGCATGGGATTCAGCCTGATGGACGTATGCCATCAGATAAACAAAACCAAGTCGATGATTCATTTTCTACATTCTTCTCGGAAACGGGCACTGGTCGCCATGTTCCACGAGCAATTATGGTTGATCTGGAACCAACGGTAGTAGGTAATTGTGTAGTAATCTGTTTGCTTTCTCAAGATGCCAGTTGTCAAGTATATAATATTTTATCCATCTCTTCACTTCTTTTTTTCTTTGGCGAGTGAAATTTGGAAGTTTTTTAGTTTGAACTGTGCAGTTTAGATGAAATCAGGACCGGGACATACAAGCAACTTTTTCATCCTGAGCAAATGGTCACCGGCAAGGAGGATGCTGCGAACAATTATGCACGAGGACATTATACAATTGGAAAGGAAGTAATTGATTTGGTACTTGACCGTATCCGGCGTTTGGCTGAGAATTGCACTGGTCTCCAGGGTAAGATTAACATATCTTCTTTATATATTGGTTATAAAAAATGTATGTGCAGATTGTTTCAGTGTAATTTTCTTCGACTTGATATTATTTTAGGCTTCCTGATTTTCCACTCGTTCGGTGGTGGGACTGGTTCAGGTTTTACATCACTATTGATGGAACGATTATCTGTCGATTATGGCAAAAAAAGCAAATTGGAATTCTCGATATATCCAGCTCCGCAAGTTTCTACCGCTGTTGTCGAACCATACAATTCTATACTTACTACTCATACTACTCTTGAGCATTCCGATTGTGCGTTTATGGTTGATAACGAAGCTATTTATGATATTTGCCGTCGCAATTTGGATGTTGAAAGGCCGTCGTATACAAATCTCAATCGGCTCATTTCGCAGGTCTGAAAAAATTTGGGCAGATATATCAAATTGAAGTTGATCTCATTATTTTATTACTTGATTCGTTATTGGTTTGAAGCTTTTAGTGTATTAAAACGATGGAGGTTTTCAGTATTACAAAATGTACAAAATGTGGTTCTGCTCCTAGTTTTTTTCGTGTGATTGACAGGATTACATTAGCATTTCAAGAAAAGCGTGAGGTGCTACGAGGGTCTGTGATAACATATGCATGACAAAGATTTTGCAGGTAAAATGAAGGTTAAATCAATATTCACAAGCATTCATAATCGAAGCATTATAGGTTGTATCGTCAATAACTGCCTCTCTCCGATTCGATGGTGCCCTGAACGTGGACTTGACGGAATTCCAAACAAATTTGGTACCTTACCCACGCATTCATTTCCCTTTGGCTACTTATGCACCTGTTATATCCGCGGAAAAAGCATACCATGAGTCGTTGTCGGTTGCAGACATCACAAATGCCTGCTTTGAGCCAGCCAATCAAATGGTTAAAGTAAGAATATTATCTTTATTTGATGGTCGGAGGAATTGTTTCTAAATTATTGTTAATATTAGAAAAGTGAGTGTTATCGAAATGAATCCCTTCCACATTTTTAGTCAAACAATGAAAGTGAACAGTAATTTTTGCGTCACAAATTTGCTCACTTTAAGATTTATCTTTTAACAAGTGCTTGCAGAAATGAATATGGGACAAACAAGGGAGGGGGGGGGGGAAGAAAGAGGGAGGAGAAGTGACTATCATATATTGTTAAAATAACTTCATCTCGTTTTTCATTGATTAAGTTCGTGCATTTTATCCTGAAAACTGTGCTTCTTTTTATGATTTTAGAATTTGGCGTGAAAGAATTTATAATGCCTAACTGATGAAAAAACTGACGTCATCGTACTTAAGACTGGAAAATGTGCTCTTGTATGCGTGTGTGTGAGAAAGAGAAAGAGCGGTATCACATTCAATGAGATTTGGAACATCAATCTTTTAGTGCGATCCTCGACATGGAAAATATATGGCGGTATGCCTTCTTTATCGCGGTGATGTTGTACCGAAGGATGTGAATGCTTCCATCGCTAGCATTAAAACGAAACGTACCATTCAATTTGTTGACTGGTGTCCGACAGGTTTCAAAGTATGCCTTTATTTTGCCATTGAAATGTGAATTGCTTTAATTGACAAATTCTTTTTTTATTTGCTTTTTTTTTAGTCATAGGTTTTTTTAGGTTGGCATAAATTATCAGCCTCCTACAGTTGTTCCTGGAGGTGATCTGGCGAAGGTACCTCGTGCTGTTTGTATGCTTGCGAATACGACAGCAATCGCGGAAGCATGGGCAAGGCTTGATAACAAATTTGATTTGATGTATGCGAAAAGAGCTTTCGTGCACTGGTACGTCGGAGAAGGCATGGAAGAGGGGGAGTTCTCGGAAGCGCGAGAAGATCTGGCAGCTCTCGAAAAAGACTATGAAGAGGTTTAAACATTCTTATAATTTGGGCTGAAATAAATAGATATTATCTAAAGCATTTCTTTTTTCTTTTTTTTTTCGTTCCTATTCAATTTCTAGTTTCTAATAAGTTTTTTTTTTTTTTCATAAAAGAGTACTTATTTCTGTTTTGAAGGTCGGGATTGATTCATTGGAAGGCGAAGGTGAAGGCGAAGGCGAGGAGTATTGATATTCAGTTGAAATTGTTTGCAACATCTTCTGTTTCTTTTTTGAATCTTCCAAGTCTCATCTTTATACAAAGAATGATAGTTCTGTTTATTCCGAAGCAGAAATGTCTTCTTGTATATTTTGTTTTTAACAATAAATGATAAAATTGCAAGTTTTTGTTTGCACTTGTCATCCTCAAAGTGATGTGCTAGTTTCATTTACGTGCGTCTTTCATTTTATACGTTTCGTCGTATATTTCTGGTATTGGCACTGTTTTGAATGCGTTTTATGGGACAATACGATTAAGCAAGAAAAGGTGGGACGGACAGAAAACGTGAAGAGTATGTGATTTATATGAATTATTAAGGGCGAGAACATTTGGAAATTCATCGGGATCTAGTGCAAGGGGGGTGGTTCTTTGTAGGCGTGAGATCTAATCGATTAGTTGACTGGTTTAGTGTGTTCCGAGTCCGAAGAGAATTGAAATTTTCAGTCGTTGAACATAATTCGTTGAATGAGAAATGTGAAGTGTAGGCAATTTAGGCGTGTTGGGGTGCGCGTGCTTATTCGTTTTTCTTGGTTGATGTATAGGGTTGGTATGAAATAGGGTAAAAGTAGTTCCTCGAATCATGAACTGGAGAGAAAATTCGAATTGCGGGTTGAACAGCAGGGGAGGGAAGTGGTTTTCATATGAGGTACGGTCGTGCTTTTCTGTAATCATCTGGAACTTCAAAAATGTCATTACAAATATGAAGTCCCGCTATTAGAATCACTCGATCAGTTTGCATTATCGTTGCAGATGGGATGATTTACTGACTGCAAATTGCTGTGGTCTTCGTTGCCTGTACAGATATATATTGAAAGCATTGAATTGATCGTTGTTTTCAACAGTTTATCGGTTAAGTAATATACGTTAGAAACTTTTCGAGTTTGCAGCTCAAGGGAATTAGTTTAGTTTCCCCATATGATTAATGAAGAGCAAAATTTGATTCTGTGAAAAGGAATTATTATGTCGCTTTATAGGTATAGTGGTTTTTAGAAGGATCCGAAATGTCTTACCACACAAAGTTATATGAAATTAAAAAGCTATGAATTCTCCATCAAGTCAACGTGCCTTCTTTCCTTTTTGTCTGCTCTTTTGTATTTACATAACAGGAGGTTTTTAAATAATCCGTCATGCATTGAACAAGTATGTATTTTATCTTAATTTATAAGAGTCGCGATAATGTTTTTTTTTTTCGGGCAGCAGACATAATCCCTACACAAAAAATAACTGATAAACTTTTATGCGAAATGAACGAATTAGTTACTCATATTGCGCTGCGAAACTTATTGATAACATTAAATGAACTTAATTTAGGTTGTGGTAATTGCGAATAAAGCAAACGTAATTTTTTTTCCAACTTTTCGTTAAAAAAATACACGCCAAGTAATACTGATTATTTTCTTTTGGATAAGGCTACTGAAATGTTCACAATAAGCCTGTTAAAATTCTTCATATTTGTTAAGCAATTTAATGTCTAATGAAAATTTTTGTAAAAAAGTGAATATAAAAGTGATTTTTTTCCTATCTATTGCTTTCAAGTCTAATACAGAGTTGATGATTACTATGTCTACTACTAGACAAATTATAATAAATTCAACGAATAAACTTATTTTCGTCCATTTAATCCGAGCGCATTTCCGATGTATAAAATGTCTGCCATTAAATTCTGTACAAATCTTAGAAATTAACGTGGTGCGCAGACATCTATTTGCTTCAAATTTGCATTTTGGTTTCAATGAAGTGACTGATAGTTAATTGGTGTCATAAAATATGAGTCGCTCATTTGTCACCGCTTCTTGTGTACAGATTGTCCTAATTTTTTAATTCTTAGTATAGAAATATCTGTCTAAGGATTATTTATTTTTTCTTTGCTTGCGTTTATTGTTTGTTCTGATTGAATGGATCGCCTTAAATGATAAAATGCACTTTGCAGACCATTTGATTTGCTTTTAAATTGTCCGAGGAAGTCAGGATCGTTTTGCAACTCATCGCAATAATCAGCAGCTTTTCATGGTAGTTTGAATCATGGCTATCTATTTCTTGTCACGATTTTCCAAATCTTTCTTGCTATGCACCACATCAGGAAATTTCAAATACAATGGAAGCAAATAACTGGAGTCCAATGAACGGTGAAAGAAGTGAGAGAGTTGGCTAAACTAGCTTATCTTTTATAGAAAACTATTAATTGGTAGTTTATTATTCGTTATCTCTCCCTATAAGGTATAACTATTCGCAGGTGGCGAATATGCATAGAGACCGAGCGTATGAATGTGAATTGAATAATGAGAAAAACAAAGTTGAAATTGTACGGGTAGCTATTCAAAGCGATACAGAAGATCCCTCCCATGTTGATTTTTCATAACCGAGCAGGATGTTCGGAGAGTTTAAGAAATCATATTTCCCTAGTACGAACATTCGGTGAATTCATTCTAGGAGCATTGTTTGGAAATTGCGATGTATTTCGATGTTTTTTATAATATCATGAAGTTTACGTGAATAGTGAAGCCTAGCATAAGGTGCTGTAAGTTGTCATTGGATGAATGAGTCGAATAATCTGTTAAGAAACTTTCCTTTTTTTGCTCCACTGCTTTCAGTCAACGAAATCGTTCATAATAGAGGCTATGATACTCTCCAGCAATTTGATACTAAATCAAATGAACGGATGAATGTTTTTAGACAATATTCGATAGCACCAGATGCTTTCCCAGAAGATTAGTTCGATTGTCCTGCTGTCGACGAAAAGTCTTGTTTTGAGCTATCGTTTCGGTAGTTTTCTTCCCACAGAGAACATCAGTTCTTTTTTCAGAACAGCGATGCATCAGGATTACAATCTGGGAAAAAGTTGCGTTTCTGGGCGTGGAATCCATATCTCTTATTTGTTGGAAAACAGAAAGTTGAGAATGAATTAATCACTTTTGACCACATTTGAAGGGACGTTTCAAAGCTTTCTTCTTCATTATTAAAATGAGGGAGAAATAACTATAGTAATACTTACCTGAGTCAGATTTAAGAGAAAGTGGAGTTGGCAAAGGACAATATTAAAATGAATGGCAGTCTCCATGAAGAAAGACATCAGTTATTTGAGGTTACCTTTTTATAATATGGACAGGTGACCTTTGTAGTGATCATTTCCTTGCTCTCTAGATATTGATTCATCCTGTTCATTATTCTTCAGTACTTTAAGCTTCACCTTTTGCAACAGTATGAGTTGGTCCTTATTGATTATTAGCTTATTGCCGAACACAAGCTGCAAAAAAATTTCAGTAAACAAAGTCCAGTCAAGACCAATTGGGCAGAGTCATGAAGTTCAATCAATATCAAATACCATACTTTAGCTAGTACCACACTTTTTTCACTCTTTGGCATTTTATATCATTAGCTTGAAAGAAGATACGGAAGCACATTTCATTTCCTAACTTATTCGCTCTTTTCAAAGGATGGGCTAAGAAATGAGTTAAGTTGTAATTCATTACTCTGCCTGATTGACTGGTCAATCTTATCGCTAAGTCATCTTCTTATCACCAAATACGCGAATTCAATATCTGCGTTGAGAGTTGTTCTACCAGCGATTTGCTCTGATGATAGATACCCTTCCAAACCCCAATCGAGCTCAAATTCCTCTGCAGCATCATCTCACTTCTCCTGGCATCTGCCTGATATGAAAATATCGATCTAACGTCATTCGTACAAAGGTCATGGCGGGAACACCTCTGCATGTCTGCCCCTCCCTTCTCTCTTCCTTTTTTCCCTTATCTCCTTTGTTCTTCTCAGTTTCCTTGCTCTTCTCAGCTTCTCTGTTTTCTCCATGCATTTCGTCTACAGTGCAGTTATTACCACAACACCCTAAGCCATCCATTGCGCGGGTTAAGAAATCGGTTGTTGTATGTCTGTCGTTGTGACCCCGGCTTCTTGTGTGCTTAGCGTGAAAAGGTTCATTTTTATTGCGTAGCAGTTCGCTGAACGGGGTCATCCTCATTTCAGACTGATCATGGTTTTTAAAAGTCAACTTTGGTGGGAGATAGGAAAGATAAGCTGTGCTGATGAGAAAATAGCAGATTGATTTTGTTTGAAATCTGAGTTATTCTTTTCTTCTAATGTCGATCGCATTCAAATGCAAATTAAAAGTAGTTTTCTCTGCAATTTGTCTCCAACGAAACTCTTTAACATAAATCACATGAATTGCACCAACTCATGCTGCTTACTAAATCTTCCACGAAATTCGTGAAGGACTTCAAGCCTGTTTACTCTATGATATTTCCAATGGTAAATTTCTGGAAACCTGCATCTAACTCGATAACATGTATTTAGTATTATGATTACCCGTATGTTTGGCTACCAGGAGCTGTCTTTCAGTCATACAGATAATTTATCGATCTCTGCTTTTTCTTTTTCCTGACTCTTGCTTTAGTACTGAGGTGTGCATCTTTATGAATGTTATTTTGAAGCGTAATTGTTGCGTATGAAAAGTAAGTTTCATGAACGTTGATAGTATATTATGTTATGCTTGAAAATATGTGGAAATAAATTTGCAGTATTACGTTATGGCTGGAGGCAAAGGCAAAGCAGGCAAAGATTCTGGCAAGTCCAAAGGCAAGGTTATTTCGCGAAGTGCACGTTCTGGCTTACAGTTTCCTGTTGGACGTATTCATCGCTTCCTAAAACAGAGGTGCATTTCCATAATTGCTTTATATCTGTAGTAATTGGTCGAAACTTTGCCACCACTGTGTATTTGTCTTGACTGGCACATAGGTTAGGACAGGATCTTTTTGATGTTGGTGAACTTACTTATGCTGTTTCCTGATTATGTAGTTATCCAAAAATTTTGATTAGATATCTGGAGCTAATATTTATGAGAAATCAAGATTTCTGGCAATTTTTCTCTTGCATGAGTCAAGGTTTCCAATTACTAAATTCAAGACTTTCGAATGATAACTTTTCATAAATCAGGACTTTTGATCTATCGAAGTATATACGTGAAAATTTTTGCACTTTTTCGAGTGCCCCTTTTTTTTCGGCTTTTTGCTTATAGAAATTGAATTGCAAGTCTGCAGCTACCTAGACATATAGACTTTTCGTCCAACACTTAAACTCCTATAATATCTATATAAATCTAAGTGAAATTGCAGAACCACTTCTCATGGACGTGTTGGTGCTACAGCAGCTGTTTACAGTGCTGCGATCTTGGAATATCTAACTGCTGAAGTACTGGAATTAGCGGGCAATGCTTCCAAAGATTTGAAAGTAAAGAGGATCACACCAAGACACTTACATTTAGCAATACGAGGCGATGAGGAATTAGACACACTAATAAAAGCCACTATTGCTGGTGGAGGTCTGTTTCTGTAACTATTTTATTTACATTACTCTTTTAATTAATTTTTCTCTTCATAAAACTGTTACGTTTCCTGATAGCAACAGAAAGAAAAGACAAGGAAAGTCATGGAAAGAAGAACAGACATTTCCTGATACTTAATGCTACTTTGGCTGGTTTAGCAATTCCCTATATTTGATGTTTACTGTTTACAACATCCTTTTATTTTTAGGTGTGATTCCGCATATTCATCGTTATCTAATGAGCAAGAAAGGACAACCGGCTCCAGCTCAAAAGCAGGGTCCAGCTTGAACTAAACAGTCTCGTATACACTCGATCATTTATGATTGTTTTAATCATTTTTATATTTTGCTTTAAAGTTGTCAGTTTACACTGGTGTACTGGATTTCAAGTACCACATTTTATCCCAACTTTTTTTATTTGCAGTCATATCAGTGTGTTCTTTTTATCAAATGGCTCAAATAATTTGAAAATGTGAATGTTTTTTTTTTTTTTTTTCGTAATTGTCGCATCACTTACAGCAAAATTTATTTGGCTCTGAAGCTTACAAGAGCATGAAGGATTTAGTATAACGTAAAAATTTTGAAGCATACAAAAATGTTCTGAATTATTCCAACAGTAGTAGTTATATCTGTCATTTTGCATTTCGTATTCTTCCATGTTTTGATTCATGTGAGTATCTGCTTTTTTTAATTTTAATGTTCGGATTTTAATGCACAAGAATTTCAGATCTCTTATTTTTCGTCTTGCTTTGTGGATTCTGATAAGTTTCCTATCGTAAGTTTGGAAGTGAAGATTGAGACTATCGATTTTCTGTTTGCATTTGTGCTCTTTCCATGTTGTCTTCTCAAGACGGGGAATGACTACATTTTTGATAGGAGTTCATGATGTCAAACTTTTTTATCAAATCAGGGTGTTCGTTATATCATTCATGAAAATTGGGAATACTGCGGTTTGCATGTTTTCGAGCACTGAAGGTCAGTAGAACGGAATTTATACGGAATGGTTTTTTATGTATGATGGATTCTCGTTCCAAATGCACGAGGAAAAACAATGACGGTTGCGTGTGATAGCGTGAAGTTTTCCACTCAAGCATGATTGTGAAGTTGTGAATGTTGTTGGCGTTGCTTTTGTCGTTCACCATATCATTGATGCGGGCTGGATTGAATTGAGGAGCTTGGTCATGAAATTAGCGAAACAGATGTCATTTCTTCCATGCTTAAGATGCTTTCATGTTATCATCACCGCATAATATAGTTAGGCATCTAATGCAGCAATTATTGGCTTGGATTTATTAGTCGTAACCGATCTCAACTTTGCTCGAAACATCTGTAATATGCATTACCCTATGCTCGAATTCCTGCCATTCCCATTACAAGATTTTATAATAGTCTCGTTGCATTATAATAAAGGTAGGCGGGCCTTTTGCAAACTTTTAATGTTTTCTTTCCAGGAGCACCGAACAATTACGAAATACTCTGGTATGCAGAAGACTGAATTTTAGTGCAGAGGAAGGGAACTGCATGGGTCTGGGTCAGGGGTCTGGTAACAATGTGGTAATATGTGTGCATAAGTAATCATTTTTTTTATCAGGAACTTCGCTATCAGTTTATCGCAAATAAGCTGTGTTTGAAAATAATGATTCAGCCTTCATACATTCCCAGTAGTGATATATCTTATGTGCATTGGTTCTTTTTTAGTGTTTGTTACCAAAATAAAGGCCATCATAAAGTCTTATACATACCATACTGCAATAATTCATGTTCATGTCAAGATCGTATACTGACAGTCTGCCACATGGAATTCGTAAATCATTAGCTAAAAAAACAGTGAAATAGTCATCAAGTAAATGAAAATGCCTATAAAGTCATAGAGCAGCATATACATACATGTACGACACATTGTAATTTATTCTGAAAGAGAGGACATGACACCATATATACAGTCACACGCACACAGAGACGCACACGACATATACAATGGAATAAAAAAAGTTTCAAGAAAATCCAAAATGACAGGACGAGGATAAAAATAGTACAACTTTTTCCAATAAACAAAATAACGAAAGAACATAGCAACAATTTGAAAGAAATTGAATAGAATCGAGAAAAGTGAATGCGACATTTAACGAAGGAGAAAGATGTAACAATTCTCAACAATGACCTATAGCCAAATTGCGGAATGAAGTATACGGAATGGTTGAACTGTAAGTCTGTTTCGAGAGATTCATAAAACGAGAAAATGAACAGAACGGAATGGCCTAACAGTTTTACCGATGAGTATTAAATTAAGATATTTCATGAGCTCAGATGAGGGGACTTCCAATATGTCAAATTTAAACGCAAATTCTCAAATACGTTATGTTCTTGATCGGCATCACATATGCAAGATGTGCGCACATACTGCACTTCATATTGCAGTCTTTCCTTTCTGCTATCAGTTATTTTAAATGACGCAAGATGCAACAGCTTTTGAATCATCGATTGATCGACTATTTCGAGAAAGCCACAAGAGGTCAATGTGTGTGGCATTTCGTGGCATAGGAAATTGCAACGAATAAATTTGTCAACTTTTCGATACGTTTTTTGACCATTCCAATATTTGGCAACAAAGGTTGCCCTAATGGGAAGAGAATTTGTGCTTAGTGGTCATGCCTCTTCGATTAACCTTCGTCTCTCCATCTTATACAGCCGAGCACTCTAACGATTTACGTTATAAATTTTTCTAATAAGGCCATAACATAGCACCACATCTATAGTGAAGCCAAGCCAAGTTCATGACGTACAGTGCGTTGAAAGCTGTAAAATACCACTGAGGTCAACGATGATGAGAATCACAAAAAGTAGATGACTAAACTTGCATCTTGCAGTCCTCTGCATGTAACAAAATCGCTTTCTATTGAAGCACATGAAAAATAGCATCACAAAAGTGGGCAGAAAGATCGCACTTAACAAGAAATATTGCTGATTGAGTGATGAGCAGTCGATTAGAGTGGTGCGAATTAGCACGAGCAATCTCCAGAAATCTCTCAAAGAGTTCGTTTGGATGGTTGCTTTCAGTGGTAGGGATTGGTATCCGCATTATGTCTGTAGCGGGAGTCAGGAGGGGATTTAATGTTAAACTTTGTTTTATTTTACTATTACTACTCTTAAAGCATTCCATTCTGAATAGTTGTCACTGTAATAGAATCTCTGATAAATACAAGTTGAAACCTAAATCATAACTGCTTCGTTATTTTAATTGTTTATTCTCCAATGTTACGCACTATTTCCCATCTTCTCTTCCAGTTTATGCCATTTAATATTCTTCGTCCCTTCTAAAGATTGTATTTTCATCTACTGTTTAGGATTTTCATCGTCCCTAAACTTTTAACCGCCTGAGATCTTCAATGTGGGCATGTAACTGTACCTTATAAGGCGGATATCCACCTATGGCTGCGCTTGGTGTCAGAAAAAAAAATGTAACTACTGGAGGGATAATTCAATAGTAAACATTATTTCTGTCGGTCGATCCGAGAAGTCCATTGTGCAGCAGTAAACAGTAAACAATTGCTTAATGACAACTGCTTAATGAATTGTTGCTGCTTTAATAGATTTTACATAACTTTTCTGGATATTCACTTAATTTTGTTTCATCCTGGTTTTTTAATAATTGTTGTAGAAATGGAAGATTACTGTTCCAGGAATTATATTCTGTAATGTTTGAAAAAAAAAAATAAAGATATTTTTCAGTTCTACATTTCAGACGTACCGTTTTCCGAAAATCTGCATCTTGTAAAGATATTTCTGTTAGATGAAATGAAATAAAGGAAGAAAAATTATTAGATGTTTTCGGTCATTTGGTGTGGCGTTTTTCCATGGATTTCTCGGAGCGACTGAAAGAAACAATGTTTGCTGTTAAATTATCCCTCTAGTAGTGTTATAAGTAAATTAGTGTTTAGGATAAAGCTATGTCTCCAGCTGACTAAATGTCTATTCGTCGTATTTGTCTGTCAGATGTAGATTTGGTCTATTTCTTATAACTTTTTCTTAAATTTTTCGTATAATTTATTCTTCATTATTCCGGTGATAAAGTTCAACTGCCTATCATAAACACTTTATTCCATTGTTGTTCTCGACCTTTTTTTTTAAAGAACCTTTAAATTAAACTCTGGAATAGCTGAATTCTTGTATTGATGCTTTTCAGTTTGTTTAAACATCTTGTTTCTGATAATTAAACTACAAAGACTGATTCATTTTTTTTTAAATTTGCGTATTGATTCTCTTAATACTGCAATTTTTATCCGGTAAATATCTCTTTTGTAATACGTTTGTTGATAGGAACTTTGCAGATATGACAGAGGTGCTCCTTGGACACGATTTGATAAGATCTCCACTCGATCCAGAGAAGGTATCGGAGAACTCTTTAAAAAATGGAGCACCACGTTCTGAATTCTTTTTGATGACCGGTGACAAAATAATCAGTTTGAATCATAAAATATCTCCGCGATACGCTGAGGTTAATTACTAATATGCAAAGCTATCACAAAATTGTTTTGTAAATATTTATTACTAGGATATATTAATCTGGGTAGGTATGCATATTGCATACTGTTCTCAATTATTCATTTTTGTTTGATAACTCGTCATTTCAGATTAGCGAAAACTATGAATTTATACTTGAAGTAACATTTGTTTTCAGCCTTTACATGTTACATAGTAGATCACTTCCAATATCTCCATTTTTGGATTAAATTAACACTAGAACTTGTTTATAGATGCATTGTGAACAACTGCCACCAACAACGGAAAAGGCAGACTTACCTGTAGTTAGAAAACCGTTTGACGATTTTCCTTCAACAATGCAAGAAAATTCAAGAAATAGGAGATTTAATCTAGAATCTGCAGTGCCTGCATCACAATCTGAAAATGGACTACATGAGAAAGAGTATCTTCAGGTTTCGTTTTGATATTACTTTTTATTTGAATGATATTATAAACAAAAATCAGCAAGAAGGAAATCGGACTCTTTCATCATTCTGTAGTATCGGCTGCAATTAAAAATCGATGGAATAAGGAGTCAATCAGTTATTAGTTTCAGGATATTGAGATTGATGACAAGAATTCATCAGTGACAGTAAATATAGATAGGAATAACCGAAGTTGTACAGCAGAAGCAAGTGGATCTCCTGTCGCCTGGATTTCCAATGCTTTGTTGTCACATTGCAGTAATTCTGCAGCAGCTCCACATAGTCCAGAGGCTGAACGTAAAAATCCCGTTGTAGCGAGAACATTCGAAAGTAGTCGAAGTGAACCAAACAGCCCTTCGAAGGCTTCTGTTCCCGTTATAAACAATTTTGTATCAGCAATTAGATGTCCATCTCCTGCAGGTAAATGATTTTTTCGTTTTTAATAAAAAGATAGCGAGCTTTTATTCAGTAAACATATTTAGATTATAATAAAAGATCAGAATTCGACGTTGAAGTACCTATGGGTCTTGCTAAACGACTGTTCGTGCTAGATGGTTTCAAAAGTGAAGATGTTGCAGCCCATTTATCAAAAATGTAATTCTTTTGAAATTTTGGTTACTTTGTGAGGATAAAAATTATATTTCCACTGACATGAATACCTGTCAGATTTTACTCAAATTTCGAGATATATTTTGCAGTTTGACGCATACTGTAATAGAGACTCAAAAATGAGAAACTGTTAATGTATTAAGGAAGAATCAGTGAGTATCAAGAAAGAAACTCACAAGAGAAAAAAGACATTCGCTAAAAAGAAATATTTGCTCGTGGGCTGATTTTTTGCCGCTACAGTTTTGTGAAAAACAAATTTCAAGTTAATACGAATATGGCTTTTGTGTTATATATAAATAAGAAGTAGAACTGCAGTAAGAATGTGATGCATTTTTCATTTACGATGAATTTAGAAATGAATTTGGTATATCCGTTGCCGAAGAATACTGTGCCTTGTTCAATTTCTCTGGCATTCGTTTGGATGCAGCACTACGTGATTTCCTTTCAAGATTTTGCCTGTTGGGTGGAACTCAAGAAAGAACTCATATCATTGAGCATTTCGCAAAGCGTTATTACGAATGCAATCCAACACTTTTCAGAAGTGCAGGTAAGTATTATCGATGGAACAGTAGTAGTTTATGTGGATCTCAACGCTACTTTTTTTTCTTTTGAACAGTAAACCCGCAATAATATCCACCATAACCCATAACTTTGGCTTTTAATTGTTTTGAGTTTTTGGTTGTTTATTTTTATTTGTTTTTTTTTGATTTTGGTTTGTATGTTTTTGCTAAATATAATTTAATTTATTGTTATAATAGTTCAAATTCAGAGTTTTATTTTGATGAGACAGTGGTTTTTATAATTTTTTCATGGCTTTTTAATATTATTTTGGTATTTTTGTTTTCCAAACAAAGGGTTTTTGAGCTAATTATTTATTTGCAAAATTATGTGTTTCAAATATGAATTTAACGAGATAGTTCGTAGACACTGTACTGAACTATCTGCTGCATAATATTGAAAGGCAATCATGGATATTCACTAGGTATAAAAGTAGGACTGTAAATACTCCGATTATGTGTCAATGTTAGTAATATTAAATCTTCAACAATTCATAGTATTTTTAGATCAGGTTCATGCACTTACTTGTGCCTTGCTGCTGCTGAACTCAGATTTACATGGTCCGGTATGATATTGTTTCAATTATTATGTTTTCATCAACATATTTTTCCTTAAATGTTTGTATAATTAAACAAGAAAACAGAGTTTATTATCACAGTTTTTCAAAATCTTCACATTACTTATTTAGACTGCTCATTACCTATTTCATCTTATATATTCTGATTACAAATTTTTATGTCTGCAGAATGTTGGGAGGCGGATGTCTAGTCGTGATTTCGTCGATAATCTAAGCCATACAGAACATATTTTTGACTGCTCGTTATTGAAGACTTTATATATAGCTATCAAGGAACAACCTATCAAATGGGTTGGGTAAGTTTGCTTAATAATTTCTTTTTTTTCCTACCACAACTAACGTTAAATCTCTGAAAAATTTATATCATCCTGCTTTTCCTCAAACCATTGCAGTGAGTTAGAAGGGACGTCATTTAATGATGTATCAATGGAAGATGATATTGCTTCGCAGTTTCATGAAAAAAAGAAGAAAAAGATGCTATCAAAATCGCGATCGACAGTGAGTGATGATGATCAGATTGAATATAAAGCTGGTTGGGTTGTGAGGAAGTGCCTTTTTGATAGAGATGGAAAGCGAAGTAAGTCAATCAATTTTTTTTAATGATCACATTAACTTGTTGAAAGGTCGACTTCGACCTCCACTGAAATCTGTGCTGATTTTAAAGAAGGATTTCCTTCGGAGTTACTTACGACAGCCATATTTAGTATTTCAAAGAAAAATAATAAATGTAGTGATTTAATTCACTTGATTATAGCTCCGTTTGGTCGGCGCGGTTGGAAGATGGTTTATGCTCGACTTCGAGGGATGGTTCTTTACTTGCATAAAGATGAGAACGGTTTTCGGCGTGACCGTTTCCAGACATTCAATAATGCCATCCTTTTGCATCATGCGTTAGCTGAAAAGCCTGAAGATTATAGTAAGCGACAACATATATTCAAACTGCGGACAGCTAATCTCGGTGAAACTCTTTTCCAAACGAGGTGATTCATTACCTTATATTTTGAATTTAAAGATCATTTATTATTTCATTTTCTTCAAATGAATGATTTTCATTTGGATAACCTATCATATAGTAATCAAATTTTCTCCTAGTTCGAAAATAAGTGAAATATATTAACCAAACATTATTGATTTGAAATAATTTTTTTCGAATTTTACATAATTTGTGCATTATATAATGAAGCTATGCAAAAAAAAAAAAAAATGAGTTTTTCAGTGATCCGAGCGAAGTGCAGCAGTGGATTGATACGATTAACTATGTTGCTGCAGCATTTTCTTCGCCTGCATTACCCACATCTGTTTCAAATCAGAGTGAAGTTTTCCACAAACCGTTACTGCCTAGCGCGCCATCAGGTCTTTCAATAGTAAGTATTTTCTCAAATTAAAGTAAGAGAAGGGGGAGAGGTGCAAATCGATCCTGAATTGCATAGATTTACATGCAAGTTTGGAAAAATCATTGTATCTCTTAACAGTCACCGCTTTTCGAATTTCCTTCACATTATCCATTCATTTGGGCGATTTTTTTTTAACATTCAAATGAGAATAAAAATCGTCGTAACGATAAAAACATAAGATATATTGCAGCGGTACATCTTTTTTGTAACTGCATCTGTGACTGCATAGTGCAATAATTTTTGAAGCGATTCATAGACAAAATTGAAATTCGTTGCAGGCGGAGCAGTTAAAAGCACACGAGAAAAAAGAGGCAGAGATGGGATTAAAGCTTGAAGAGCTTATGAAAACAGCACCATCTCTGAAAGCTAAAGGACGTGTTGTGCAAGACTTTTTTTGCAAAGAACGTTTTTTATACCAAGAAGTAAGTTATTTATTTTGTTTAATACACTTCTTATGATATCGATGTCATTTTAGAAAATTTGTAGAGTCGGTTATTGCAGTAGTCAGAAATACTGCTTGGCTCTCTGTCTACATACAAACATTTCATTTTTCATCATATTGAAAAAATAATTTGCTGTCAAAGTTCCGAATATTAATCTAGTTTATTCTGATTCACTTTGCAGAGGGAACGTTATCAGCGTTATGTCGAAATTTTGCGTGGAAATGTTAACGCACTCTCACCGTCTCATTCCACTGCAATACGTGTAGAGCCAATCATAGGAATTTATCGGGTAGGAGATACAGCGAGGTCATCCAGTGTTACCCAAAGTAAAATGTTCGGATATACAAGTGTAGTCAAAGAGGAGGCAGAGGCAGAAGCAAAGGCTGAAAAAGCTGAAGAGTTAGAGTCTGATGATTCAGATGCAAGCGCAGGTCGCTGTAGTTACCAGGAAGCAATACTACAGAATCCAGGTCCCCATTTAATAAAATCAAAATGAGATATTTTGATTCAAAATTTAGGTATCAGTACAATATGTTTTACCGTTAGATCATTCGAAAATTCGCATTGCATTGTTCTGTTTGCTTCGCATGAGAAAGATTGAGATATCCACAGTTACTCTCCCATCTTTTGATGAAGTGGCTTTTAGGGAAATGATCAAGATTGAAGTTATTGGCAATAACTGTAAGAGTCAACACTTAAAATGTCTTGGAGAGGATTTTCATAATATATGGAAGCAGACAAGTGACATGTATGTCTTTTTGTTCTAGTCTTGCCTGGTTTGAGAGTACTCGACAACCTCAACTCTCTGCTGGGAATACAGAGTGATGAGTATAGTTTTATAAGGTCGCTTACTCATGCCACTAATACAGATAATGATGTTACCCTTTTGCATTAATATAGGGTGACTGAAAAAAAAAATTAAAGGAGTTTAATCAGATTTCATTTAATTGCTGCCTTTTGATATCTTAAAAAGAAATTACTGAATGTAGCAGCAATATAAAAATCCATTTTATATTGCTTGAGTAATTTTTTTTTCCAAGATATGAAACTTTGATTGTGACGAATTTACATGTTGATCTGTAAAGAGATTTTATGTTTGTTACGAGAATTATTTCATCTAGAAGATATATGAATTTATATTAAATCATGACTGATGTAAAAGTTTGGGATAATCTAATAATCTAATTTTTCTTTATCGTCGTTTCAAAAGACATAAAGTGACTGCAATGTTGAAAACATACATAACCCTTATTCACATGATGTTTCGAAGCGTAACCTTGTCACTAAAGGTATAACGAAATTCTCCAATCTTAAATACAAGCCGTCATGTACATATAAGAATCTTTTTATAATAAGGAAAAAAGTGAAGTTAAATGCTAGGCATTAGCAAAGTAAAGTGAGGGAGAAAATGAATACAAATGGAGAGAAAATAGAAATGCAAAAGCAAAATGTAAAAATTAAGTAGATTGCAATCACGTTTCCCTCATTCAATAGCTGCAAGCTAATGTTCAACGAATTCTTAACACATTGCTGTATTATTTTCCTGGCTTCACTGAAACTGTTATAGTTCTTTCTCTGTCGATAAATGTTTATTTTCTGATGCTATTGCTATGAATAATTAAATATTTACCAGTGAGTTAGATTGCCACTTTGTATTTTCTTTTTTATTCCTTTGTGACTGTTACAAATCTATGGAGCCATCTTTTTTTTTTTTTAAATTCCGTTGAAAAATTTATACAATTTTCTTTCATATCCCCATTCTGCTGAAGTGATTTATTTTCAAATTAATTCTGTATATCGAATTTTTGATGGCATCATCTAAAGCTACGATTGTCAGAATTTTTTTTTCCTTTTTTGATACACCATGTATTTTTCTTCTACGGATTTCCCTTCATCTTGCCGGCTTATTAAACACCTTGACAATGCTTTCAGATATGAAAATTTTCAGCGCTGTGTACATTAACATTTTAAAACGTGAGTTCTGGCTTACCATTTCTAGTCATTTAACCTTCCTCAGCGGGCAATCAAACGGCAGTAACAAAGCTTGTCTCACATAGTATGATCAATTACATAGATGTAATCGAGGATACAGAAGTATTGAGTTACCAAATGTTAACGTAACTGAAATCTGTTGAAGTACATTTCGCTGTTTTTTCACATGATACCTGCTGTGAATAATTTACAAATATTTCGTTGTAATTACAAATCTTATAATGCTGTCGCTCGCTCTGTTCATTTGTGTTCCATCACAACCGTGTCATCACTTTTTTCTGAATGAAAGGATTTCCGTGTTCAGTTTTTTTTAGCAGAACATTAATGATTTCATTGGTTTCTTGAATTAAGAAGGAACATTTTGAGCGGTTGAATGTGAACCAGTCTCTTGTATTGTAATTTATTCTTTTTGTATGCATATTTCAGTTCTAACTAATGTCCTTCATTGTATGTTATTTCCTAGTTAGCTGTTGGTGGTACAGCTACGTAAATTCATGGTATCACTACGCGATCATCATTTTCATTATTTGGTGATAAACTTTATGGGATTCATTTAGATCTGTAGATATAATGATGTAAAATAGTGTTAAGAATGATCAGCAAGACATGATTCTGCTACCCCAAATTATTATCACAGTTACTTAGTTCAAAGATGAAACAGTTAAAGTTTTGTTTCTTTCATTGAATATATATATATATATATATATATATAAATTCAATGAAATGAAGTGGTGCATAGATCAAATATTTAAGCAGGCATATTGAAAAGATAAAAGGTGTTGGAAATTCACTTCTTTTTTTGAGATTGAAGTTGGATGCTAGCAACATCTCTCATAATCTTATTAGCAGTTTTAAAGCCTGGTTGCGTAATCATGCAAACTTGATCCAAATGTGATTAGCTCCCCCTACAACGTATTTAACTACTCAGTAGGATTAATTATATATATATATATATATATATATATTTCTATATATATATATTTCGAGATATCGGTTTTTTTTAATCACTTAATGAACATTTATCCTTTATTTTGTCGATATATCGCACAGAAATTCGGTTTGTATATTCTTCTGCAGAACACAAGTAATGGGTTGTTATTCTTAAATTTCCATTGCTTTTGTAACAGTGGCATTCAAATAAATATGCTTCAGACCGTCATTCCTTCTATATGAATTCATTCAAGGTTTTCCAGCTTTTAAGCATATTTCACTTGATAAATTGTATAAGATTCGGCAGTATATTTACTAATATCTGTCTCATTATGTTCTCTATGGGGAAGTAAGATGTGGAATTTGTGTTTGAATTTTGAATTTTTAAACTCGGTCTTTATTTTCTTCAAACAAAAAAAAAAAAAAAAGATAAGAAAACCATTGTTGAGGGATGGATCCAAAGTAATCTAGAGCCATATTTCAGTAATGCTTGCTTCAGATAAAAATGGCAAAAATATATTGTCACATGGTTCAAAAATAACGTGATATGACAGTAAAGCTGGAGAAGATAGTGGATGTGGTGTAATCAACAATATCATTTCATGTAATTGACACTGTCATGAAGACATACATGTGGGAGCAACAACATCCGAGATCAATGTTCATTGATATTTAATCTTTGGGAGGGTGAAGATCTTGCTTGTACCTTATAATATGTTAGCAGAAATTTACATAATCCTTGACATCTTCTGTAAGTGGATTTGTGAGATTTGCATATCGATGAACAGCATAGATTTGCCGAAATTTAAGCGAGGATTATGTCATTTTCAACTAATGTTTCTTTGGAGAGGTTCCCTTTTATCAGCAGACAGTTCTTTAGTATATTTCAAGTTCAACATAATTTTGGAAATCTGGAATATATTCTTTAGAAACAGCATACATCTTTCATAATAAGGGATGTATGGTGCGGGCAGGTACTGTATAACCGAAACGAGTGATCGAATTGCAGTCGGAGTAAGACGGAAAAATTGTGATGTTTGACAAACTGCTGATTAGAGGCTTGTCTCTTAATATGAACTTTTTCGGAGCTAAAAAAGGAAACGATCGAGTTCCAGGATACAAAACGAATAAGATTCTTTTTGATTACTATGTTGTCACATATTGGCTTAGGTCTGAAATACGTAAAACTCCCATTCATGGTATTAGGAGCGCAACTGGTTGTATGATAGCAACAATCAACTAAGGCAAAATTTTAGTTTTTGGTGTTGGATTTATGATCACATGGTCTTATCATCGGTTATACAACTTTCCCATTCTTTTGTGCTACTTCACAATAGTTTTTCTCCAGTATTCCTTGTTGACAATTAGGTTCTTTATTAACTAAATATCTGTTGGGAGATGTTGACGTTATAATGATGGAATGAAAAGTAGTGGCACTATTCCTGTACTACTTATCATTAATGCATTGATTATATTTCAAGATATGGTGTATAATCCCACTTGTGATTCACGGCTTTCCGGTCAAATATTTTAGCCAACAATTGGAAGATATGGATGACAGTGCACAGGATCTACAAAATTTAGAAGCAGTGGAAAAAATCGAACAAGAAGGTATCTATTTTCTAATCTAGAGTTATTTTGAAACAATAATATAACTTTTGCAGAAAAGTATTTTTTTCATTAAACTAGCATGCCAGCCACAAAGCTTAAACGCTATAGTGTCCGCCCGGCATTCGATAACTGTTTTAATCCTGAGCTGCCAAATAATCTTGGATGTGGATTTGTGGAAACTATCTTTACTTTCTGTAGTGTAATTAAAAGATAATTTACTTTTTTTTTTTTATAAAACACGTTGTTTTTGTAACAGCGCACAATCCTGTATTATTCGACACGCTCTGCTAAATCAGAATATTTTTCATGCAAAAAACAACATTTCACAGTGTTAAAGCAAATTTATTACTCAGTTTGTTAGAAGATATCGATATAATATGTAAATGAGATAATCAAGGTGCTGAAAAACTTTACTATCACTATTTCGAAAATTATGAAAGTAAAGTGGAGACGGTATAAAGGAGAGAATGAATAGAAATATAATAATTATTTGCTTTCTGATCTCGCTAGAGAGGAGGGAAATGTAAATGGGAGTGTAGGTGTAGGAGCTTGTTTCTATATTCGAACCCATGCAAAAGAGGAATTAGAGGAACGAATAAATGATAGATAACAAGAGGCTATTAAGATAATACATCATCATGATAATTTGAAAATTCGTCAAACAATCTGACATTTTGATATTGTCTAATGGTTAAGAAACAGTGGATCCCATGTTCTGAGCCCTTCAAACGGTTTATCCGGTATGTTTGATTTAAAAAAGGTGGCATTGTTTGAAGTTTGATACGAATGGTTGCTAATCGTCCATCGAAATTTGTAAATGAAATATTGTGTTCCATATGCATATCATATTGGATTTTGCGAAATTGCTAGTGTTATATCCAGTCTCCAAGGTTGATTCAGCATTCTAGCTTATGCTAAAACCTGTATATTTAATTTTTTCTTTGTTTAGACGTTACCTAACTTGGAGCCAGTGTATTGCCACGTGTAATGTCGATTATTGCAGGAAAAATCGACAGTGAACAACAAACACATTGTTTGTGTGGAAGTAGCGATGAATCGTCATTCATGATATGTTGCGATCACTGCGGTGTCTGGTATCATGGAGCATGCCTACAGGTAATTCTTCAGATTTTTGACTTGTAAAAAAATCTGTGTACGAAAAAGGCGATATAATTTGTAATAGGAAATATTTGCGTTATTTTTACAAACTTGATCTAAATGAATCAAAAAATAATTCAATAGATACTTATGACTGCTAAATCAATTTATGCATATGTCAAGATCATTTAGCAGTTCACTCCACCGCCACTAAATGTTTTCAATGACTTACCACATCTCATTTAAGTTCACCATTCTATATTTATTTATTTATTTACATATTTAAGGTTACTCGAACTCAGGCAAATCGTATCGAGACTTACGCGTGTCCTCCTTGCATTAGCAAAGACAACAGTTTAAAAGTCGTATATCGCACTCCGGTAAGTTTCTTCAGTAGGTTTTAAATGAACTTATTGATTCACTTATAAGGCTGTGTCATGTTTTTAGAATTAAGATTAATGTTACTTTTTTAGAAGAAAGTTGTTTTTTTTTCAAATATTTCAATCTTTTCGCTTGTTTTTCAGAAGAGGGAACGAGAAAAGAGCGTCCATCGCGAAAAGCAATGCAAATCAAAGGGAGCTAGAAACGATTTAAAAACTCAGGGTGGACTAAGACGTTCTTCAAAAGATGATCATGGTTTGAATGTCGTTAGTCGTGTGGATTGATTTTTTTCAATGCAAGATAACATCACTTTTCAGGATCAACTTGCGAAATATTGTGTCTATTATTTCTGATTTTATAACTGCTGTCATATTGATTACGTAGAAATATTGCAGAGGAAAACAAACATGAGGAAGGTTGCAGTAACTGCATTAACTGCTTTCGATCGGCAGATTGTGGTAAATGTGCAAACTGTAATATTTCTGTGAAACCATGCTTGAAGCGCATTTGTTTGCAATCAGAATGGTGGAATAAACATAAAAAACAGCAACAGTGTAAAATTGCTGGTAAAGAGGAAGGTGATTACTAATTGGTTTTTCATTTTTTGTTTTTAGTTGATTTTAACGAAATATGTTGCAGAGGTTTTTAATATCCAAATTTGCTGAGAAAATCGCAGAAGCATTTCATAGCTTTTAAGAACTCTAAAACATATGAAGTTTTCATTAATGTTTCTGACGAAGTTTCTCTAAGCCGACTTATTACCGTAACCTAATGTATTTTCAATCATTTTATTCTAAACTGATTTTTTACGAAACTGCAGAGAACAATGATATATCAAACTATTGTAATGTGAGCAATGTGGACTGATTCGCTTTTGTTGATTAAATTTTGTGATAAAACAGAGACAGTTTTATTTTCAGCAGTTCTATCGAACATGTACTCAGTCCCAACGAGAGGCAAGAAAGAACGAATGAAGTACGCTTAGTAAATCGTTATAATAGTTTTTCGTAAGTTCTTTCATAATTAATTTTTCATTGGACGTTAAAGTGGTAGTTGTTTAGTATAACGGATGACGATGATGACAACACGGAAACATTTAAAGGCGAGAGTGGTTCAGCACGTTCGGGCTCTGCTGCAAGTGGTGCTAAAAAAGCCCAAAGAAAATTAAGAAAAAAGAAAACCATAGCATATCAGGTTATTACTTACTTTTGAAAAGTGACAAATGTTGCAAGTTTTAGTCCTATTGCATTTGCTTATTATTAGCTTTTTTTTTTTTTTTTTTTTTCTTTTTTTTAAGAAAGGAATGAACAAAATTCGATGAAAATAAGGAATTCGGAAAGACCACTCCATTCATAAACCCCATTTGGAAATGTTAGTTGTGATCTGATTATCCGCTACTGTGATTCTTTTTTTTTTTTCGTTTATTTTTGTATTTGTAAATCGAGTAGTCTGTCTAGAATTTTTTATTTGTTCATATTCTTGTCAAACGCCATGATTTTTATTATATTAGAAGTTATGTATTTTCTTGTAGTCACTGATGTAGTTTTGTAGATCAATCTTTTCATTACCGCATATTGAGAAATATATCATCCAACACTTTTTAGTCGCTGCGTTTTTTGTGCCGCAAATTTTATTTCAGAGGATTTATTCTAACTTTCACTCTTAACTATAGAAAATATTCTTATTAAGTCTCATGAGTCTTAGCGTCATGCAGCAGAGTAGTCCGCAAAATGATGAGGTGACAATTTTCTAAGTGTTTTTAGAAGCGTCAGACAAATGCAGCAGTGGGAAGAACAAAGAAGTCGAAAACCAACGATTTTTCGTTTACAACGGGTATGCAGACAAATTGTTGGCTGTAAAATTTTTAAGCAACCAGCTGTTGTCTTTACATTTACGCTGGGAAATCATGCTGGAGAAAAATGCCGAACTTCACCATTCGTTATACTCTAATTTGCATTTGAATTTGTATTACTACACTAGTAATATTACCTTTTTTGTATTACTACACCACCGGAATAATTTACATTTAAAAAGGATGAATTATTCAAGTAAATATACTCTTGACAAAATTGCTTATGATGATTATTGGATAAGATGGTGGTGGTACATTTTTTTTTCCTGCATATGAGACAAAAGGGAAAATATGTTGTTCGGCAGTCTGCAGAATTTGATGCATTACAAGAAATTAATTTTATATTTTCGGTATTTTTGTAGATATTTTGTCTAACTTGCTGTGTGTTGCAGAGCAACGCCAAAAAATTGCATCGGCCATTTACAATCGTCGCTCAAATCGTCATAACCCGAATAAAGTTTGAAGCTTAACAAAGATATTTCTCTGGAATTGTTTTTTTTTTTCTTTTGTGAATTTGACAGTTGTAAAGGTCTTCGGCACTTATTAGTCGGTTTTTAATTCTCTATTTAATTAGTAAAAAGTGCAACACTTATTGAATAGGTGCTAAAATTCAGTAAGCATTTTAGGAACTTAAACGGCGTTGTTATTAACGCTTCACTTTTGAGTTTATTTTTGAACAGATATTTTGCTTATTCGAATTTGATAAGTATTTTATGAACTTAATAATTCTCTGGTGAATAACTTTTGCAGGAAAAAACAAAGCACTGTGAGGGGCCTCAGTGCACGAATTCCACACGTTCACAGTCGAAATTCTGTTCTGAAGAATGCGGGATGAATTTAGCACGTGTATGTTATTTGAATTTTAATTAGTAATTTTATGATTTAAATTTCTAGTTAATTTCACTAGTCTTAATGTTATTTCAAAGAATGGACTTTGTTCATTCGTAATTGTAAGCTGTTTAAAAATTTTGGTGAATTACTTTTAACAAATATTTCTCAGTTTCTGTTGGAGTTCTTATTCCAAAATAGTCGAGACATTTCTAGAATCGTTTGCGTGCCATCTTGCCGGATCGTGTTCAGGCATATTGGGACAATATATCTCATTTTATGGAGCAGTCACAGCATTTACGAGATGCAGCTGAGGAGCAAATTCAATTTTTCACGGTATTATATCGCTTTGAATGATGTAAATAACTTGAATTTTGCGAAGGGTTGCTTCATCAAGCTTTTATCGCAAAAATTTTCTAGTCATTGGGGGGGCGGGGGAGTTTGAAATCAACTGCATACGCTCCGTATGGCAACACATGGTTTCTACAGTCTTTGTGTGCTATTTTGTACGATTCCCCTTTTCCTTTTATGATGAATCTCTTTCGAGTTTTGAAAGATAAGATCAACTGTGTACTGACAGTTTCAGAAGTCTTAAAAAATTGAAAGGTGTAGCTTGCATTTTCTTTTTCTTTGATTAAAATAGCTTTTTTTTTTTCAAAGTTTTAATGATTAAAACAACTTTTTTTCTCCAAGTTTTAACCACTGTGACAAATAATATGCTATTACCATGTATTTGTCCATATTTCCATCTTCCAGTTCATCTCCTATTTCGAAATTTTGATTATGATATAATTTCTGTTCGTGCTAAATCCAGTGATCGGGAATTTCTTTTTGGCCTTTGAGCTAAAGCTTTTTTGAAATCTTTGGTACCGAATTTGCATTTGCGGAGTTTTTCATAGCAGCTTAAATCCCAAATAGGGAATCGTTTTCTTATTTCCTCTGTTTTATTTTTCTACAATCTGCTTGAAGTATTCTCTGTAGTTATACACTCGCCATTATTATCAAATTGTTACCTGTTTGACTTTTTTTTGTTGCAATTACTTAACTGTGACACCTCGTTACTTGAATACTCATGAAGTATTGTCATGCTTAACTTTTCAGTAGTAGGTCGTAATTTGCTTTTGTATTTTTAGCATATCGATTATTTCGTAGACACTTTATGCAGAGTTACAGCTCTTTAATTTTTTTCATTCTGCTGTGAGATATGGAACTCCAGATATTCATTATTTCAATGCTCTTTTTAATAGAATGAGTGTGAGTGCTTCTTCCAATCGTCCTGTCACTTTTTTTCTGTTTGAATACTGATTAAAGTTGGTGATTCGTCGATATCTTAGGTACTTGCGGTTCTATAAAATAATATATATAATTTCATCAATAGATTTGATTGCTCTAAGGTTTTTTGTGGTAACATACTAACCATAAATTTTTTACGGCAATCAAATTTTTTTCTCTCGAACTATTTCTTTTGCGGTACTGCGTAGTTTTTATATGGACCGACTCTTCATCCACAAAGTTTATCCTCAATCAAATTTTAACTGCATCTGCTTGTATATCATTTGTGACAGTTTTTTTCTGGAAATTGAAATTTTATAAAAAAGCAGCATTGTAGTTTACTAAATATTTCGTTTCTGGCCTACAATAGATAAGCTCGAATTCTCAGAAAATTTTCCTGAAGCTTCCAAACATTTTTTTTTTTTCAATTTTTCAACTCTTAATTGTGCCTTGAATATTCATAAATTCCGAAGTTTATCGTTTTCCTTGCAGAATAAGGTGCGCACATTCGCAGATTTCCAGGACGAACTGCAGAAATGGATTTCGGTATGACATGTATTATGTCGTTATTTATGAAAAAGTGTTCATACAAATGTTCTTGCGCTTAAGAAATGAATTGAGCACTTGAATTTATGTTTTCGTGATCAACTGAAGGATTCTTTTCATTAAATTATGTCATTACTATTTGTTGCGGAAATTTTTGAATCATGTTACAGATTTCCAGTACTTATCCACGTTGACTAAATGCTTTTTATCCTTCTAAATGTTTGATTATTATGTGAATCTTATTTAGACTATTGAAAAAATCGAATCTGAGAATGAAACAGTAATCAATAACTCGCCGGACATGGACTTCGTAAGCAGTTAATTTTTCATTTTGAATGCTGCTCTTTATTATTTTAATTTAAAGTCCAACGGAAAAATTACTGATGCTCGATAACTATAACAGTGTTGACATAGATGTATTGCACTTTTGAAATATGGTGGTTAAGGTGCTTCATTGTGCTGTGTGCGCTTTGGAATTTCCAGCCAAACTCATTGTAAAACATATGGAGCGCTGTTTCGTGCGTAATGAAAAACAAAGCTGCTACGGCACGCCGAACATGGTTCGTTTATTTCCAGATTACCGAAAACTGAGAATTGACATTGCGAGCAATTTCATGAACAGTAACTGCCAAATACATTTTGCAGTTTGCATGATTCTTCTTTGGAGGTTCTTTGCGGTAATCGATTCTTTGTTCATTTCGTTCTTTCTAAAGCTGACGGGATTGCTGTAACCAAGTTCTGTTCATTTTAAATATATTTTAGTCACAAGTCAATCCGTACAATATATTCTGCGAGCAGTTCAATAAGGCCAATAGTACATTTTGCAAACGTCTTCGTGTGTTATGTAGTGAACATTACAAATCCATAGAGGATACTGCAAAGGTATATTGATCTATACGAATACATTTGTGCTGGAGAAATTTAATTTCTGTTTGTCCGTCCACAATCTATACGAAGTATGGTGCGAATGTATGTATATAGCTGATTGCTGTTACGGTATTTAAAAATGCTATCAATTCACTGATAAAATTTTTCTTTAAGAAATGAATCTACCTAACTTTTAAGTCATATTTCGTAAGAAACTTTTATGGAGAGCGCAAATCAGGAATTATTGAGTTTTTTTCTTGAGTTCTGTAGTTTGATTGTCTCCGAAATTGGTAATACCAGCTATTCATAAATGAATCGAAATCGTACTGTAGGTCTGTGGTTATCCGTTTGCGTGGAACAAAAGTGAATTCCGGCCTGTCATCAAAACATTTAATGACATGCAAGCAATGCTTCGGGAAGGCTTTTGTCATTACCCACGAAAGAACTGTCTTCAGCATCATAATTGGATTCAGGTTTGTGTGAGGTATTTCTTAGATTTTCCACTTTCTATCCTTAAATCGAAATAAATTTAGAATGCAATGGGTTTGATCGATGTGGAGCTGCTTAATCTTTTGATCAAACTAGATGAATGGTTCGAGAAAAAACGCACGCTTCAAGTCTCAGAAACTATGCGTGGTGATGTGCTTTCACTTTTCTGCGATAAAACAGTTCGTCTCAACAATTTGAATGAAGATAGTTCTGTCCCGATCTGTAGTTCGGTTAATTCTGATCCAGCTAATGACATGCAGTACCAGAATACAGAGCAATCTATGAATGCAACTATGTCGCATGTGGAGGGAACAGATTAAAAAGATTCTTGTTTTCTTATCGTTTGTAATCTCCGTATACTGCATTATAGTCAGTGACCAAAAATTCATTTCGCTGCAGCGGTACAAAATATCGGTTCTTAAGTGTTTTTTGACAAATTCTGAAGTAACCGCGAAACATTGCTTTTCTCGTTTAATCAGATAGCTTATTTCCAACGCATATAAGCGCATATAACTTTTTTTTAAAGTGATACCACTTTGGGTGTGTAAGATATAGTGAACGGTTTGTTTTTCTTGTTTGGTATTTGATATGGTATTTTACGCTCTCTCATTTTAATTCTTTCTGAAACTCCGTTTGTGTTAATGCTTACTGGCATATAGTTATGTTGTGTGCTGGAACTAATTACTTAAACTCTTTCAAATATTACCCTGTTTGTTTGTTTTTTTTTATTTGACTCAAATTTACCTCAGCATATCTGCAAACCCATTTATTCTGTTCTAAAATAATAAAAATTATACGTTTGTTATTGCGAATATTTTTGAATCTTCCGATCTCATGAGCTGAATTAGATTAAACTGATAGTACCTCTCTCTTCACCATCGACCGGTTGTTATTCATTCAATTGATTTTCTTTCCCTTTTAACACAGTTGTTTAATTCTATAACTGCAGAATGATTCGTTCCTTCCGCCATATTTATTTTGAATTTAATCTGCTTTGAAAAATAAATTTTGTTAACTTTTATTTTTATAATGAGTGGAAAAGATTTGTTGAGCGTTGCACTCGAAGTTGAAATATTTCCATTTTTCTGCCATTAAATAGTAGTGGTGATAAGATGCTTAGAAACATTACTGCAAACTGGAACTATCTTTGCAGACGTACATTTGTCTCTTTTTGAAAGTGTATTGCGGTAGAAGCATATTTCGGTTCGCTTAGTGTTTTGAGAAAAAATGAATGAGTCAAAAGTGGGCGCGATACTTCTTTTTGATGTTGATGGCACTTTAACATTACCACGTCAGGTATGTTGAATTATGAAGATACTTTAAATTTGTAGATTTCATTCGGTAATTTTATCCAGAATTTGTGGCACATTGGTTTGTGCATTTTCCACGTATTTCTTGGCCGATGAGACTAGTCGGTCAGTATTTCCTTATTTCTATTTGTCGTTCTTCAGAAAATGGATCAAGCGATGAGCGATTTCATGATGGAAGTGCATAAAACAATGCCTTTAGCGGTAGTGAGCGGTTCTGATTTATCAAAAGTAGTCGAGCAGTTAGGAGAAAGCTTAGAGGATGGTAAAAATATTTAATGTGAACAAATAGAAGAAAGTTCAGATGTTCGGCATCTGTTAAGATTGTTAAAGCATACGTTAATTTCGTAAGGAATTTCGTACAATTTCAGTTAATCGGTCTGAATAGCATTTTACCTGTATTTATCGTTCTGCTTTGATTTACACGGTAGCTTTCATTATTGAAACTTTTATTATTGAATTTTTGGTCAATTGGATCCACAGAATTTATTATAGTTCTGAGTCGATTTGATTACGTGTTCAGTGAAAATGGACTTGTGGGTATCAGTAAAGAGATCACATTTCCTGTGCAGGTTTTTTTCCCATATTTCTATATCATAAGCCTCTTAATTTGCTTGCTTTGCTTAATTCATTTTTTAGAAATTTGTAACATTTCATCAAGTCTTAAACGATGAGTCCGCACCTAATGTCTGTATCCTCTGTAATGGTTGACCGCTTTATTAGTATAGATGAACCTTACGTAATTGAAACTTGACTGCTGATCATTTTTCCTTTTGCAAATTAAAACTGAAATGCTTGCAGTCAATAAAGCATCGTCTTGGTGAAACGCGACTAAAAAAACTCATCAATTTCACCTTACGAGAATTTGCAGAGATCGATTTGCCTGTTAAACGTGGAAATTTCATTGAATTACGAAATGCCAGTTTCGCTTACTCGTTCCTTATTCTTGATGATTTTGAAAGATCCGTAAAAAAGTTTTCATAACTTGTAGTTTTAATTTCCAGCAAGTGAAAAGGAGAAAAAGAAAAAAGAAGATTCACGAAAAAGAGATATGGAATAAAAAAAATGTTTGAATCTCAAAATAAAGTTATATACCGTTTTAGTTCTCGCGTATTGCAGTAAAAAATTTCTGGGATAAGAATATTATCTTTTTTGCAAAGGCGAAGTTTTTAGTATATGAGAAAAGTAGATAAGAATCCTTTAAGATTTCATCCATGCATAATCTGCTTTGAAGGAATTTGGCAGATGAAAGTAAGAATCTTCGCATGCGTTTTGTTCATCACACCATTAACCTGTATAGTGAGTTTTGATCATATAAAAACTCGAATTTAGGGAATGCTAAATCTCTCACCAATAGGCCGAAGTTGTACTCAGGAAGAACGGCTGCAATTTGCTGCTTATGATAAGGAACATGGTGTCCTTCAGAAATTTGTCAAGAAACTTGAAGATTTCACGAAAGGATGGGACCTCAATATCTGTATAGGTAATGCTCCATTTCTTTCTCTTCATTCTATTTCTTAATGATTATTCATCTTATAGGTGGCCAAATCAGTGTGGACGTGTTTCCTTATGGTTGGGACAAGACATATTGTTTGCAGTTTCTGAACAATTTTCACACAATTCATTTTTTTGGTGATAGGACTACACCGGTTTGTCATGATTTCATTATAGGATGAATTCTGCGGAATCAGTAAGGGAGAAAACTTCCTATTTCATGCTTGTGCAGTTAATATGGTAAATTAATTGATTCTACATTTGTTTGCATATATCTTTTCTTTTAGGAAGGTAATGACTACCATTTGTTTATTGATCCTAGAACTACTGGATATACCGTTAAAGACCCAGAAGACACGATGAAACAAGTTCGTAAACTGTTGGAAACTCTGTGATAACAACCATCGCAATTATAATCGCTTTACTGCTATCATTTACATGATGTTAAATTATGAATTTTGTTCAACTTGTGCTAAATTTGCGAAGTGAACAGATAATCAACAAAAAATAAAGTAGAGTTTTAAAATTGGTCCTTTTTTTTTTAAGATTATAAAACAAGACAAAATTCCATTTATATTTCGTGCATGATATAAATATACAAATACGGTTAACATGTGGAGTACTCATTTTATACGTTGAAGTATGCAACTCTGACTTGTTATATTACAATTACTATTCCTTATAACGACTTTGATTTGTTACATTACAGTTATTATCCCTCACAATTGTATGCAACTTATCGGTGCGGTAATTAAATCACAGATGTTTTGTAATAAGTAGTCATGCAAAAAATGATGGATGAAAAGGCCACAAACTGAATTCAGACAATGCAAATTATGAGAATTTAGAAGTTGAAAATCTTTATAAGGATGGAAGAAATCAGAGAGAGCTAGTGCGGAAATGTGGCAAACTTTATAAATGGATTCGTACCAAAATATCTGCAGCTGTGAACCTCCGTCATCGTGATAATGAGATGAAATGGGTTCCTTCAAGTTAAGGCATTTGTGTTATATGTCAGTAGTCCGAGAGACACTTCGAGCGCGATACCAGCGTTGAATCCTGAGAATATTTCTCTGTATGGTTGGAAAAAAAATTTCATTTATAAGGATTTAGTGTATCCCATCAAGTTTTGTCATTCTTCAATTTGTTCATAACTCCGGAATAACATAGCGATATACTGAGGTTGAAATGTAACTTCGTAAATTAAACCATATCACTTCCCATGAAGTGGTAGTTTTAGTGGACCTAATTAAACAAGTATTAGGAATTAGAAATATTAGGAATCTCCGTAAAGAAATTATTCGATAAAAGTAAGCCATACATCTGTGCAGCCATATTTTGTATTTCATTAGCCAGCATTGCACCGTTCGTTTCTAGAAATGAGGCAAGAAAATAGTTTTTCTTTTCTAAAGCTAATGATAATGTTGTTTGATTGTCGGCAGCAGAATAGCAATTAATATTTGACGAATTCCTAGAATGAAAACGTACACAATTCTTCTGCTGAATTTCATTTCACACTGGAAAACTTCTTCGCTCGTTTGCTGCATTAATAACCACGGTTACGATTAAAAATGAAGACAATGAAAAAAACGACTTACTTGAGCATTAAAATGATTGTAGACCAGCAGCCTTGTTGTACTGCAACCATTAGAGGATCCCATCCACGATTATCTCTCATCAAAGAATCTGCCCCACACTTCAAATTGAAAGACATCACCAAATTAAGCTTTCAGAAAAAAGGAGAATAAAGAGATAAAAAATCCTCAAACAACAAGTTGCGAATAAATAAAATTTACTCTTAACAAATATCGCACGCACTGCACGGCGTTATGTTCAGTAGCGTAATGTAATGGCGTTTGCCCCATATCATTTCGCATATTTAACAAAGATGGATTATTCATATAGCGCACTAGCTGACGAAGAATTTCCTTGCAATCCGAATCTGCCGCAACATGAAAGGCTGTGTTGTTTAACTAAATCGAAAGTCTCTGTTATATCATAATGATTCTGTACCGCAGTACTAATATTGAACCTCTTAAACGCTCAAAAATTTACCTTATCCTGAGTGGAGTAGTCAATGCCAGCACGCAGAAGACGTCGGACGGCTTTTGTACTACCTTTTTTTGCTGCCACTATAAGAGGTGTCTCGCCAAGCTTATTTCGCTTCTGAAAGTCTGGAGTGAAGCTTAAATACATTAGTATGTCTTTTATAGTTGGCTAGGCATATTAAAGTAAATACTAATAAAAGTAGACCTTGAAGGGAATAGAATGTTATATGCAAAGTAACGGAAAAATATTCTCTTATTGAATCTTCCAAATCTTCCTCATAATTCTTATTATATCTAAAGCGAACTTACCTCAGCATTCCATTTGAACAAGAGTAGTGTATCAATGACCTCAACATGATCGCCTGCGGCAGCTAAATGAAGTGCAGTGCAACCCTGATAGTCAGAATCCTCCCGACTTATTACTGGATTTGCGTCGATCATGGTGCTTATCGAAATATCTTTACCATTCATTGCTGCCCACATAAATGCGCTGTGACCATTATTTGTTCGGATTTCCTGAAGGAATTTTCACAGATGATTATTTTCTAATTGCTACAGACATGATGTGAAAGTTGAGGTTTTCTGAACTAAAAAAAAAAAAAAAAAGTGAGAAAAGTTTTATTGATTGACGGAGATAGAATGAAATCAGATAATATCACGATTACAGATGATGGTTTTGCTTATGGTAGAGATGGATTGAATATAGATGAATTGGATTAAAGTGGAGGATATTAAGTAACTTCTGACTCAATAATTTCTATTGTGACTACTACTGCTTAATGTCTGCTAGAAATGATGGATATAAGAACTTACATCGGTATATTTATTGGCTTGGTACAAGAGTCTAAGAGTGGCACAGAATCCACCTATAGCAGCATAATGCATCGGCGTCGCACCGTAACTGTCTTGTGCTTTTATCGACGCGCCATATTCCAAGAGTATCGTCACTTGGCGTAATTTACCTCTAGCCGCTGCATGATGCAGTGCTGTACGGGAATCCGGATCTATGGACTTCAATTGCTTATTTAACCAGTGCTTAAAAAAACCACTCTACCATCTCTATGTGGTTCTGTTGTAAATAAAAATAAGCCAGCATACTTCTTTTCATAATTCATGAAATAACTGGTTTATAATTTTTTCGTTATAGTATCATGAAACGATAAAGATAATGTCAATTTAAATATGGCAAGCTTATTTGGGAATAAACGGCGACCAACATATGCACATACCTCTTTGCCACCTTTATCAACCAAAAGAGCTTTAGTAAGTGAAACTGCACCACTGATTACCGAACACATCAACGCTGTTTGCCCTAACACATCTCGCAAAAGGACGAGCTCGGGACAGCAGCTCAGAATTACTCTCACCACTTTCAATTTCGCTAAATCAATTGATAAATGAATCACAGTTAATGAATCCTCGTGGAAGATGCGTTCAAAACAAACGCTAGTAAAAATGTGGTCTACCTTAATTTCTTCCACGCAAGTTCCGCATAAGAAGCCATATGATGTGAATTAAATTAAGTTATTCTGTGCAAAATATGAATCGAAGAACTGGTGTGGTGAATTAAAAAAAAAATTAAACCTTTCTCACATTTAGAACATCTTTTTTCAAAAGTTTCAGTTGCGATGCATTCACTAAGTAAGTACATTTTCAGTTCTGCTGCTCCCAGCTTATTATGGAATCCCGGTAGTGAAGGAGAATTTTTAGTGAAACAAGCGAAATTGCACTCCACCGTCGCCATTTCATGAAGCACTGTGCCTCTAAATAAGTTAAGGAAGCAAAGTGAAACAAACTTACAAACTACAATATTGCGATAACATTTAGATATAATAAAAATATTTTACAGTAGCAGATTTTTAGTTCCTAACCGTCCAATTCGCCAGAACATTGTTCGTTTCGATGCCTCCCTAAGAGCAGCTGAAATCTTATTTCTCTTCCTCCAATTATAAATCTTGTTAACAATTTTTTTAAGATTATCAGTCAGCAACAAGTTCGTAGCTTCCACACTATTCCAAAGACAGGCTACGTGTACTGGTGTCTGATTGCTTTTATTGCACTGCTGCAGCATCTCTTCAACTACTAACCATCCAAAATATTTCATGATAAAGCCTAATACGATCTGCAATATAAGCAAGTTCTTATTGAGTGGAAATATGTATTCTTATTGCTAAAAAAAATTTGTATATTGAAGTCATTGTGACATAAAATTGATTCTTTCATGACATCGATACTAAGTTTTATGATTGGTGATAATCTAGCATTTATCAAAGGAAAAAAAGGTGGATAAAAATGTGCCAACTGAATATATATTTTGGTTTCCTGAAGTTATAAGAAATTAAAATCGGGCGATTGTAACAGGCCTGGGACTGGCATTTGGCATAAAATGAAGTTCTACGAGCTACAGAAAATCAAAAGGATTCATTTCTCAATAGCAAAAAACAAACAAGCAAATTTGATGCGAGATACTTTTATGAGAACTTATAAACTAAAATTACCAACTTTTAGACAATGTTTTTTGCGTAACCTGCAAGCTAAATGCAATAAATTATTGCCGCTAAAATCACGCTGCAATGTAAATTTGTACGATGTTTTGCAATCATTTCTTTTCATGATATCCTGAAAACATGACATTCAATTTACACATTTTGAAAAATCGGACGCCTCCAGCCTATAAAATCAAATAAAACACAGAAAAACAAATAATAAAAAAAGAAACTGCAAAGAAAATCCACATACCATTTTTTCCTGCTTAAAGGAAAGTTTCAGAAAGAGTTTTAAACAACTTCTAGCATTATTGCATACAGCAGTATGGAATACAGAATAACCCTTTAAGGTAGTGAGTCGGAAATCAGCGCCAAGACTATAAAAAATTTTGACTGAAAACACATCGAGTGATGACTCAAAGATTATTCATCTTAAACAGATATAAACTAATCCTTAGATTTGGAACTGAAAAATAAGGAAATAAATGTCAAAACACATGCGTGCCTCAACAACAGCCAAGCAGCAGCAACATGATCATTTGCAGTAGCCCAATGAAGCAAAGTTATGCCTTGTGAATTCGCTGCATTAACAGATACTTTCAAAACATTAATCAAGTATAGCAATTGGGATATATTTCCAGTAATTGCTGCACGTATAGCGGATAAATGATTCTGAAACCTCCAGATTAAGAACTTTTGTTTGTTCACTATATAAATTTCTTTTATGGAGTATACACAAAAAAAAAAAGTACACCACATGTAGCATTTGTAGTATGAGATAGAACTTATCTAAATTTATCGTATTTAAAGTTATCTCACAAATATTGTACGGAAGCGAACACTTCATGAACCGGAAATTTTGGTGGATTATCTCTTCTTTATCATGAAATTTTATGATATGACATAACAGCCTTTTTTACCAATAATAACTAACGAACATCAGCAGCGGCATGAAATGAGTTAAAACTGAAAGAATTCGACTGAATCATAGCAGAATCGACTGAATCGACTGGTCCTTGTGCGCTTTCACCATTTTCTATTTGTACACTATCTTCGATACTTGGATACTGCTGATAACTCTAAATCTATTATTGACATTCTTTGAAGATATGTGTGGAAGTAAATTTGGGAACCGAGATTCGTAATGCTTGCGCTCTAACAAATATCATACTCGCAAAAATGAAGTTCAATGGCTCAAAACCTATATCGTTCCTCATTTCATTGCGGTCGATACCATCAATCATAGAATTTGGAGTTTGTTAGCAAGGAACTTTTCAGAAAAGGTTAAAAAATTGGCTCACATTAGTTGAACTTCCATGACCAATGGAAGAACGAAAATCTTCCTTACTTGACGAACTTAGCTCGGAAATCCTGAAACAAACTTTGCATACATTACCACGGAACCATGAGTGGTTGTCCCTATTCGTAAAACTGGAAGGTTGCAAGAAATTTAGAAATATAACTTAGACATATCTCAGTATTCCAAATGAGAGGCCAATTAGCTTTGCCTCTTTCACTATTTTGAAAACAGTTTTCTTTCATCACTTTTTGAATCCTTTCTTAATTTTTTTGAGATCCACGAGACAATTTCTAATAATTTAAACCAAAACAAGAAGAGTGCAAAGAACAACAAAAAAAAAGCACATTCGCGCTTAATCTCATATCTGTATTCATATAAAAAAGTCACAAGTAACAGTGTTACACCTGCAAATTTCTCGATTTAGCTTTTCAAAGTTCAACAGGAATACACCACCATCAACGTCGGTTTCTAAATCATTTAAACTAGATTCATTAGCTGCTGTTGACACACGATATAAGCCACTGCATAAGCCCTTCAAGGTACTCTTTTTTCTCTTCATTGTTGAGAAGGAAACGCTAACAGTTGAAGCTATTTCTGCAATGAAAAGTAAATAAGATACGTACGGAGATACTTGCACGCTAGAATTCCGATTATATTTATACTAATCTTATAACCTCATAAATTTGCTATATCAATTCTTTGAATACAATCTTATCCATATTTTTCTTCCAGTCTTTTCAAAACTCACGACTTTTCAAATTTAAAGTTAACTGTTGGGGAAAAAATCTGATCGAATTATATAATTTGGTTGTAGTCTGATTGAATTGGGATTGCTTAGTTTGATTGAATTTGGGATTAATAGACTTCTTGCTACTGTGATTTGGCTATATCAGCCATAGATGTCGGAAAAATCTTTCCATGTATTGTATGACAGAGACCAGTCCTGTTGAGAAATTGACGGAAAAATAATTTTTCGTAACAAACAATTTCAGCGAATATCAAGAAATCTAAGTGTCGAACTGTTTTTATTTGACTGTCGGGGGTAAGAACTCCGAACTTAAGCTAATTCCAGCTCCAAATCCTGTCCTTTTAAATCCTTTCGGGGCTCCTCCTCCTTTCCTGATCTCCTAAGTGTCGCCTATAGATTAGTCGAACTCGCTTTGTTTATCTGTTAATTGAAGCGTTTTGGCGGTAAATATTTTATCCGCTTGTTGGTCCTTTCAACGCTACATCGACCCACTTGATCTTTAGCACTTATTGCTTAGAATAACTGTCGTGGCGCTATTTGCCGTTCAACACTCCTTACTTGTAACAATTCATCTTTCCTATTTTTCCGATAATCCCCAACCGAAAGAAGATTGAGGCCTTCAGGGGGTATAACGAAAGGTGTTTGTTTCTGTTTGAATTCGTCATTTGGTAGCACTTCTGGTTCGTAGGGGCAATAGGTTCTTGTTCGAATTTTTGCGTCGATTTCCCGAATTTTATTGAAAGATTCTTAAGCCCTTATCGTCGTTGATTTCTAGAGGGCACAGTATATTCACGGGTCTGTTGAGGAGTCATCCGCTTGACATTTCTCCTTCATTCTCCATCTCTTACTCTCTTGACATCGGATTTGTGTGCTCAGACTTCTCATTTTAATCTTCTGATCATCGGTATTAATGATTTTGAATTAACGCCAATGATCAAAATATTAAGATACGAAAGTTAGTTCTAAGTTAATTCCGAACTTTTAATGATTCTCTCCGTTCATTAGTTGCCAACAGTTGTGTCTTCAGCATATTTCAATTGTTTTGAGTTTGGGTCATATCGAATATACCTCAGTCTACCATTTTTATATTTCATTTTCAGCTCCTTGTCATGCGTCTGATAAGCTATCCATGAATTTGTAATAATGATTCTTCATATTTTTCGTTTAATTTTATTTCTTCTTTTTTTGCCAGAATTTCTTCGAACTGTTGTAAGGATTCTGTACATTTTCTTAACTGATTGCGTACTTCCTTGTTCCCACTCATACAAATTTGGATTTGAATTCTCGGCTTGGCGACCCAGTTCTATTTTCTTATATAGAACCTTTATTGCCTTTGATCATACAACTTTGGATCTAAGTTTTCGGCTTGGCGACCCTGCTTTCTTGTTGAGAATCTTTTATTGTCCTGTGGAACCACCTGCTCATCCTTTTCTTGCAGAGGATACTGTAACTTGCCCTTATCTTTCGACATCTCCGTATTGATTACTGAATTAAAACTTGGGACTTTCCTATTGTATCCCCTTCCTGCTATCATAGGTCCAACTTCCGTATGAATTAAGGAGAATCTTGACTTTTTTCTTTATTACGTAACTTTAAGGGACAATTGTGTTGAGTGTTCCACTTCAGATGTTGTGGAACTTTGCTTAGCTGGATGAATTTAAAGTAGTCAGCCCTGATGTCAGCACTATCAAGCTTCTTCCAATAACTCTTTAGACTATCCTGTTGGTCTTGTTTATCTTTGAAGATAGATCATAGTTATTTAATTAACTACTTGTAATTTTTTGTCAAGTAGTCCATCATATTGGCCTCAAGTCTTAAAACTTTCTTTCTTCCATTCTTCCTCCAATTTCTGCTTTGGTTTTAAGACATGGTTTTGACATCTTGTTATCAAATGAAGCGATATGTAATTCTTCTTCCTCGGTATCTTGTAGGTTAAGTCGATTAGCTAGATCCTTGGAAAAAATAGATAGTCGGGAGCCGATATCGAATAATGTTAGGGCCTGTTCTCGGATTCCTGGCAATTTTGGATGGACCACTTTGATTACTTTGCACAAGAACAAGACTTTCTTTTCTCCTTGATCCTTTCCTTTGGTTATTGAATAGGATGTAGTTGTTAGTTGCATCTTCTTTTAAGTTTGTCCAGTATCCAGTATGCCATTTTCATGTTTTATGTGACATAATGCTCTATTATGAGAACCTTTGCAATGGTAACATGAACATTTCCATCTGCTGCATTCTGCTACCTTATGTCCTGGTTGAAGATAATTAGGGCAAGTTTTATTTCTCTTAGATGTTCCATCCGTATTTTGCTGTGGAATAGATTCGGCATTCAACATCCCAACGGTCCTTCTTACAAAATGAACAGGGAGAGCTTCTTCTTTTAGCTGAGCCTCGGTTTGGGCTCCTTTTTCGACTTCTTTCGTGCCTCTGTCGTTTGATCTGCCGCTTTGCTACGGCTAGGGCGAGCATTCTCTTTTTTCTATCGCAATTGGAGATTTGTTTTTGGCGTACACTGGTTTCTTTCTGAATTTGGAATTGCATGTTTGGATTCAAGCAACGTCTTCTTCAATTCTTGCTATTTTCCTTAAGCAGCTTCTTAGTTTCTCGGTTGACCGAAATTCTTCTTTCTGTTTTCGTTCGTACACATTCGCTAAAATCCACCGGAATAATTTTTTCTTGATAATAGTTTGCACATTCGAGTGATCCAAGTTTTCTCGTATGACTTTTAATTGTTGAAGAATCCGTTCAACTGCTTCAATTATCTCTTTCCAGTCTCGGTCATTTCTTTTAATATGTTCAAATTCGCAGCATAGCAAACTTTTGATCGCCGATGTGTTGCCGAATTTCTCCATTAGTAATTGTCTAATAATGTTATAGTTTTCTGACTCGACATCGTATCCATCATACTCTTGAGACATCTCTTTCCAAGCAGGAAAGTAAGTAGCTTAGCTTCTGTATGTCCGCGAGATCATGTATTGTTGCTTCAAAGTTGCTCCAAAATTCCCTCTGTTTTTGAGGATCTCCATGAAGACTGTCAGTGATAGTTGGGGCAAATTTACCGTTGTTTGGAGACCCGTCGGGGTTATTTCTCTTTGATTCGTTCGATTTCTGGACTCTCTATGTACTTTTTTATGCGTTCAACTGCGGTTTCAGCACCCTTCTTTCATGGAGCCAAGATCAACAACCCTTCCTTTCCTTCATTTATTAAGTTCAAAATTCCCTCCTTATCTTCCACCATGTCTGCGTATTTCTTTCCCTCTTCCTTTTGCCATTGTGATGGAATCTTTTCCAGGAAATTGGCCACTTATCGTTTAAAAAAAAAAAAAGAGAAAAAGCGTCTCGTCTCTACATATAATTCAATTCTTCCCATCTTGTCAACAATAATACCCTTTCAATTTTCTTATGTTCACTTTGATTTTCGTCTTTTATATGTTAGCCGATTGATTCCCGATCTGTCCCTTTCATTTCGCTGAGGACCTTCAGAATTTTTCCCTTCGTCGAGATAGTGCTTGCCAATATCGTGGAAAATGGCAACGTTAAAATAAAACGCTCGTTTCATCTATCTCTGTGCCTTTGGAGAAATGAGGATGCATTTCTGAATCAAAACTGGGATATCCTCATACATTCACCAAAAGTAATTTTTCAGCTAGCAATTTAGCTTTTCAGTTAGCTGCACTTCTACCACTGTGAGGTTATGAAAGTCTGGACAAGCTTAATATCGCTGCAAAGTAAACATACGAATCAAAAGAGGAAAAATACGAAAACAGACATTGTAACGTTTAGTATCAGTTAAAAGAATCACATCTTGTTGCTTGCAGATCATAAGTGGAGGCAGTCGACAAGTCTTATATTGAAACAAGCTTTACTGCTGTATGAATTAATACCACTTACATTATTTACCCCTACCAAGATTTGATTTCTTTATTTTTGCTGGCAGATATTAGATAAGAGGTCGAGCTTTACCATTTGATTGCAGCATAATCAATATTATTCATATTGTTGCTTTCACTATATCGAAGTGTGAGAAAATGACCGCATTCTGAAAATGTATTTCGTGATGCAGATCCTGTGCCTGCACAAATATTGAATTCCTAATATGCAAATGAAGGTAACAGTATCATCATTCTGATTTCATACTCATTCTATTTTCCAAGACCTTAGCTCTCATCATTTAATTTGCCATTTCGAAATTAAAGAAATTAAAAACAGTTGACATATTGAGCAATGCGACATTCAATAAATCATCAGCCCATCACTTTGCATAAAAAATACGTTCTTCCTTTTTTATAAGGCACTGAACTTAAGAAAAAAGAATGTTAAGCTCAATATCAAATGAAAATTGAGGTCACTGATCGGCCGGATATTACAGAAATGTACTTATTCGCCATATAGCTCATAAGCAGTACTTTATTTCCAAGAAAGTTATTTGGTCATCGAAAAATCCTATTGAAAAGGAGCGAACCTTCAGAATGTTACAAGTAGTAAATTTAGTAAAGCTTAAAAATGGATTGGTTCGGAATAAGGAAAGCAACCAAATTGCTACTGAAAATCCAGCCATGATAAATATTTACCCAAAGCCACCTTTGTTCAGTAATTTGCATCACAACATTAAGGTAACCAAAAGAGGATGAGATTGGACGAATGCTAAAACAACGATCCATCAGACACATTGTCTATTAACATTGATATGTTTACAGTGAAAGACTTGAAGACTATATTTTTTAGTTTTTTAAGGTAAAAGACTTCCTGCAAATGCAACATTACTGAATCTTGACTATTTTCAGTTCGTTAATGATTTGAAAAAAGAAAAATACTTAATATACAGCAAATCATTTTTATTGGTGCTAGCGATCATCTTGATTTGTAGAAAAAAATTCTGTGCAGATAGGTCCCATAACTGATAAGTTTTGACAATCTGTTTCAAAATTTCCATTCTTTTGAAGGGAAAAACAAAAGGCAAAAAATGAGAGTATTGCGTTCCATGGAATGGTTATTATGTATCAATGCAGTGGCCAGCAACACTTGGCATCAATATTCATGCAATAATAAACATATTATTCGAACTGAACATAAAAAAAATGATAATATGCTTAGGCTTAACATATGCTCGGGAAGAGTTTTCAAAGCAAACCATGTCCATTTCGTACTTACATTTGCATTATCATAGCGTTGTTGGGCGTTAAGCGAGAGGTTTGCTGCCTGTTATGAGTCTACCAATTCTGCATTTAATGCACAGATTTTGAAATGGTAAATGAAGCAAATATATCCTGAAATATGCTGTGATCCATCGTAATGATTTAATGAATGGAGTAAAAGAATCGCTGATGGAGTTTTCCTTCCATAGAATTTTCTGAATACACCTCAGAGGAAAGAGAAACAGTGTATGTGGAATAAAACTAGCACGTGATTTACCAAATAAACATAAAATTAGCATATTAAAACTCGAAGGATGTGTGCGAGCCACAATGATGAATGTAACAGATTTCATAGCAATTACAAGTAATCTTAGTTAACAAACCATTTAAAGCATCTATCTTAATAAAACACTTAGGAATAGCAAAAAGCAAGGCCTGAATTTGCTATGAAATCTGTTACATTCATCATTGTGGCTGGCACACATCCTTCGAATTTTAATATGCTAATTTTATGTTTATTTGGTAAATCACGTGCTAGTTTTACCCCACATACACTATATCTCTTTCCTATATCAAAACCGAAGTATAACCATGAGCCAACATCATCACCAAAGCTATAGACTTACCATAATAAACCATAATAACCTCAGAAAGCAACACAATAGATATATCGTAAGCCTGAATATGATATCCATTAAAATATTGAACTGACCTAGAAGCAAACTAGAAGTCAAACAAATATATGCTAATTTCAGATTTAGTTTAACATGCTATACTGCGAAAATTTGTGACGATGCTGCTGTTATGCACTCAAAAGAGGACTATAAGCAGGTTCTTCCGATTCCTCCTAATTGGAATAATCAGTTCTGATTATTCCAATTAGAATCATTCATTTTGTGAGTTTTTAGGCTAGATTTTATTTCATATTTCAAGATGTTGCAGTAAACACTTCTGGATAACGCAAAATTTTTTTGTATTTACAATAATAAAAGGAGCTTAAAACAGCTAGAAATTAAGAAAGCAAATTATTTTATGATTTTGACAAAGAACTGCTTGCTCCTTCGTCTTTTAAATGTTGTCTTATTTCCATAAAATCATTCCTGACAATGTTTTTTCAATTAAAATATGACGCTTTTCTCACTGATAAATTTGCTGGGCCACAATCCCCCTTTTCTATCAAATTGTATCATTTATATTTTGATTGGGATCAAAAGAAAATTAAAAACTGAAATGACGACAAAAGCACAAATTTATTCCATAGGTTTGAAAGTTAAGACTAATCCGACATCAAAACAATTAACTTAGAAAAACAAGAGACCGATGGATTATAATGAGAGTTAATTTGTCTTCTTCGTATTTACTTTAATGCTGCATTGAAGATAACAAATTTGTCATCACTGAGTTGAAAGTGAAGGAATGTAATAATTTGTCGGAACAACCGAATACGGAAAGTGATTTCTTGCTCGTAATGCAAATGATTAGCAACATTTCTGCATGTGTAATCATTTCCTGTTAGCTCTAATCTATGCCATAATCTAACATGCACAGCTATCGCGTAAAAATGCATAGTTGAATCGCACTACCAAAAGCGCAGTTGTATTATGCTATCAGTCCTCCCTCTTCTACCATTTTAAAACTATTCATAGCAACGAATTGGTTTGTTCAACATCCCAGTTATCTAAAATTTCCTTGTTACTCCCTTTTTATTATATTAATAATTTCAACATTAAATTTGCTTTATTTGTAATTGTCGTATGTCTCACGTTCTTAAATTTTTCTAATAATAAAAGGCTTAATTACCCATGTTTGAGATTCGAATGTGCCACGAGACAATTTTTCCGACATAATTAGCCAAATACTGTCGAAGTGTATGCATAGATGCAATGAATTCCAAATTTCCATATCTCAGAAAGTGCATAACTTTACAACTTTATTTCCTATATATATTCTGCACTACCAAAGGCGCAGTTGTATTATGCTATCAGTCCTCCCTCTTCTACCATTTTAAACTATTCATATAACAAATACAGAAACCGCATAAAAACAAGGCCAAGATGTCAGGAACACCTGTGCTCGAAATTGGAAACTTTTATGTATAAAAATTGGAAAAAATAGAAATTGGGAATTTCTATATATAAAAACGGGAAAAATTGGTCCAAAAAATATATATAAAAAAACGAAAATGTCAAAAAGTGTCGGAAATCTCTGATTTTGCTTACTTTAAATAAACTGTATAAATACAAATGTAAATGTTAGTAGTGGCTTTTGACACAACGTTGCAAATTCTTCACCGATTGCTTCGAAATTTCGATACAATGTTGCATTCGAATATGCATGTGTTTCTTTATAGATACACTCACTTTTTTTTTTACCTGTCACTTCTGACAGATAAAAGTGAATGAACGGACTGAATCTATTGACCATGCCTACTTTCTACAACAAAGAGTGAGATCAACCAATTATAAAGCGATATATTGGAAGAGGAGAAGCCCCGAAGGATTTAAAAGGTCAGGATCTCGGAACTTGAGTCAGTTATAGTCACACAGTTAGACGGCAGTGGGAGTTCAAGTTCAAGTTTAGTCAAAAGTCAATTCTTATTTGTGGCGAGACGTAAAAACGCAAAAATTAACCATAAATATGCGTGCCTAGCAATTGCTGAGATATTCTCACATCAACTGTTGGAAATTGGGAACAGACAGGTGTCGGTTGATCTGACTTCAGGAAAAATTTCACTGCCTCATCATTTCTGTAATTTAATGACGTCACAAGAATAACTGATTGAAAAAGTATTTCCCAATATTCAAACCAATTATAAGAATCTCTATTAGCTGAGTGAACGAATTATTCTTGCGGCCAAGAAAAAAGACATAATAAAAAAAAATTAAAATATTTCAAACCGAACTTAACAGTATCATTCAGTTTAACATTCAAAGCAAGGCAGTCCCATACAATTCTGTTGGATATGTCCGTCGACATTGTTGTGGAAGCAGATGAAACGGTTAATTATCCAACAGAACTTTTGAATTCACTTGATCTACTAGGGATGCCACCGCACATGCTGCAATTGAAAATTAGCGTGCCAGTTATCATGTTGCGAAATATCAACCAGCCAGAACTTTGCAACGCCACGCGGCTTGCAGTAAAGAAATTAATGAGCAACGTCGTAGAAACAACAATCTCGACAGGACCTTTCAAAGGTGAAGATGTCCTCATTCTTCGCATTCTTATGACCCAACAGATATGCTATTTCAATTTAAAAGATTGCAATTCCTAATTCGATTGACATTTGCAATCACCTCAGCAAAATTCAGGGCCAATTTTTGGAATTGTGCGGTTTAGATCTAGGCACATAATTGTTCATATGGACAATTATTATACGTTGAGTGTTTTTAAGTCGACAAAACAGACAACCTCTATATCTATGCAGACAATGGAATAACAGAAAATATTGTATACAAAAATATATACCCACAAGCATTGTGAAATTAAACATATTAGAAACGTGCGCTTTCTTGTTCCTTTCTTTTCTGTCGTCGAGAGCCAAAAGATATTATATAGCTCTATGACAATTATTGTAAACAAGGAGTGCTAAAGGTCAAGTGGCGCGGTATTGTTTCAAAGAGACGATAAACATGTTTTCTGCCAAAATGCCCCAATTCACAGATGAACAAAGTGAGGACAACTAATCTAGAGGCGACATGAAGGAGATCAGGTAGGGGGGAGAAGCCCTGAAAGGATTTAAAAGGACAGGATTTGGTGCCAGAATTCGGGTTCTTTCACTGATACAACAAAAGGAACAGTTCGGAGTTCAAAGTAAGATTCAAAGCTGAGTTCAGCGGCAGCAACAATCCAACAGTTCAATTGAATAGTATTCCTACGAGCGATGAAGGAAAGAATAACCCACTAAGCAATTTGCCTGGATATTCTCTGATATTTGTTACGAAAAATTACTCTTCCATCAATCAATAAAGCTTTCTCAACAGGATTCGCATCTGTCATACAAGTATAGAAGACTTTTCGACACCTATTACTGACCTAGCCGAATCACAATAGCAAGAAGAAGCAATCCCCAACCCAACCAGATTACAGTCTAAATTTCAATTCAATCAGTTTTTCTCCCGAACATTTCCCATTTAACCAGACTTTTAGCTACAGCAACGCGTGTATATAAAAGGTATATAAAAAAATGCGCGCATTTGAATGCATGGTTGTATCAAAATTTCAAACCAATCGACAAGAACTTCCGGGGATTCAAGATTTTGAACAAACGTTTACATCTTCATTTATATAGACTAGCTAGAACGGCCACACTTGTGTGGCCGGATACACCTAACATCATCATCTAAATTTTGTAACTATTTTATTTCTCAATTTTCCTTTGACAATCCGCCTTTACCAACTTTTATTTCGTGAAAATTATTTTATTGGCCTTGCCAGATCCCTTCAGTAAAAATAATCTATCACAAATTCAAAATTGCATACAAGCCTCTTTTCAGTTAACTTCGCTAAAAGCTATAATCCAAAAAATTAGAACATCTCCGAAAAACGCCTCATATTAATGTAACGTAATTCGATGTTTTCTAATGTATATCATTGTAGCGCCATAACTTTTTCGTTACATAGGATGTTCTATAGTATCGTTATTGTTTAGAGTATAATTTAAATAAGAAACTTCATAAACATGCCTATCAAAGTCGTCCCACTGCAATGACAACAATAATTCGTCTTGAATGTTATTTTTATCTAATTGAGGTGATGCGTTTCAGACAACGGACAATAATAATGACAGTGATAATGCGTTTTAATGGTATCAGTGATTTCTCAAAAAAGATAGGCATGAAGTGAAGACACTTCACATTTATACAAAATACATATTATCCAGATGTTATCGTTTTGTAATGGTAGCAGTATAAAACAGGGAAATAATGGCAATAATTACGACACGGCAGACCCAACGATACCGTCTGCTGCAAATCCATCGCATAAAAGGAACAGAAGAATAGGCAGAGGCACACGTATGTGAAAACTTACAGAGCCAAAAGCAAATTAAAAAATTTAGCACCAAAGGATAGATACTCAAATGAAAGCGAACTGTCATGCCAGTAGAAAGCCGTCAAATACAAAGACAGATTTTCAACTGAAAGATCCAAAACGAGTGTGAAAGCATCGTCCGAAACAAAATTTACAATTCAGACCAAAAAATAAGCAAAAATTAGATTTCAAGACGGGCTCCCACAAAATCCATCAGTGCAATAAATAATAAATAGCATACAGATAAAAATTAAGAAATGAAGTAGGCAGGTGCATTTATTATATCCACAATTTCAGCTTATAGACTTCGAAATTTCTGAACAACATGCTACTAGATCTCATCATGTCAATGGAGCATCTTAAGTCACAAAACATCCATCCCAATAACACATTCATAAATCATAAATTCCAGTTAGCGACAAAAATGGCTGAGAACTGCGTGAGTTAATTAATCATAAGAAGGATCGTGGTTGTACAACAAGCAATGAGTAAATATTTTATAGATAAATAGAGAAAGGGAAAGAACGACTATACAACAGTAAAATAGTAAAACATACCGGGATTTGATTGCAATACTATATTATGCACTTCGAGAAATTCCATAAAATAAAAAATGAACAGTATATTTGATAATTTAAACATCTGATCAAGAGCTACCCAGGATACGGTTGAATAATAAAAGCAACTCTCTGTACTCTTCCATAATCTGCAACAATCCAGCATGACTTGCACGATGAAATATCAAAATGTTAATAGTAATCAGGAAATAAATTTGCAAATCACATTTCACTTACATATTCCATTGCAAAATTTAATATTCAACTGTGTTTCATAAACAAGTGATCAAAATTTGAAACAGTCCAACATATCTTTTTCGCAGTATAAAATCGAATCAATTTGAGAATAACTGATTATTCCTATCACGACAGTGAAGATTAATGAGACGATGATGCCGCAAAACAAAAATACTTATCAACTATGAAAAATGACCGTAATGACCGCACAACCTACATAAGTAAATTAACTATATTTTGATAACTTAAGAAGTGAAAGAAAAGAAAAGCGAAAAAGATGAAGGTATGAGAGAAAGAATTATCTCTACGATTCAGTGAATAAAATCAGGTTTCTCTCATGTATAACTTGAGAAGTTTCGATAAATACCGATGATTTTCTAAAAGAAAACATTGAAACAGAAGGAAATGACCAGTCTTAAAAAAAAAACACATTAAAGACACTGAAAGAGTTTTCTATAAAGATTGAGTGAGCGATTTACAGATAATGGAAACAGAAAATGTAATCAAAAATTTAAGAGATAGCCATACGATAGAGACGAAGTTATGACTTGTAAATTTTGATGACATCTTCGATTTTCTTGCGACATATTGGGCACTCCCCATTCAAATGCCATGTTTCTGTTGCACATTCGAAACACATCGACATATGTCCACATGTGTAGATTACACAATTTACCTGAAATGGTCTTTAAATCAATAAATCATGAATAATTACTCCTAACGCAACCATTAAATGACACAATTTCTAAGCAAGCCTTTAAATGCAAGAAATCACAGGAAATGCGCAATCGAAACAAAACTAACCTAAAATCAAACCACTCCTTGCATTCATTCCCATAGCGGTACAGTCAGTATTTTTTTTTTTTTTTTTGATTTGACATTTTGTTGATTAACATTACCGATCCCACAAAAAAAAAATACTTACTTTAGAGTTCATGCAAATTCTACACTCATCGCCAATTTCACCCTCATCATCACCGGTTTGTTGCGGCTGACTTGTCGTTTGTGCAGGTAATGGAGGACGTGGTGAAGAATGTGAAGATGGCCTTCCTGGTAGAAGCCGCACAGGAGATGCCCTTCAACGTAACATAAAATTCTAACCTCCTAGTTTCTATATATTCTCAAATCAACAAATACAAGCATGATTCTCGATTTTGAATCAAATTTGTACCTGGCTGGCACTGGAGGCGGTGGGAATTGCGGTCGATGAGATATATTGGATTCGCTACCATGAAGTCCATGAACATTCTCTAAATTTTCCAAGAAATCGATAAAATGTTCTCCACTAATGAATATCGGTCTCGAAGGTCTAGCTACTGTAGATACTGAAGTGGATACTCTCCTTTCTGCCTCTGAATAGTAATAGATTTATATTCCTACAAATTCATCTACTCTTCTTCACATGTATTTGTATGCAAAATATTTGGCTCGGGAAAAACTTGATGAGTGATTAAAAAAAAATTACGTGGAGAAGATGGTAGACGTAAAAACATTTCGTTAAAACTGTCACCAGTTTCTGACTGCGTTCGTCTGGATAGAAGAGGAGAATTCTCACGATTAGCATGTGCGGGATATGTGCTTGTTGTTGGAAAAACAGATCTGGGAAATGTATGCTTAAATGGAACTATCACACAAAAGTAATGCATCAGCTTTTATGAAATAAATGCTTCTCTGGCTGTTTCAGATATTGTATAACTAACTGATCATTTGGAAACATTTTAAAAATCTGACGAAACTTACAATTCACTGCTTGATCCTCCAACATCTGTTCGTGTTTCAGGGGATAAGTCAAGCAAACTACGTGAGGTTCTTGTGATTGCTGGAATTGGCGGCAAACGCTGCGCAACTAATTGAGACACTGCTGTTATTTTAACACTTCCTATACGGAAACAAAGAATTTATGCTTGCGTTAAAATCATTTGAAATCTTACATATGAATTTCGTCCTTTAGCAGATGGCCAGTCCTTTTTTTTTTTTTTTTTTGCAGATGGCCAGTACTCTTCAAGACCAAGCATTACTTATTATCTTGAACACATTATGACATGTACATTTCAAATTATAACTTTTTAATGATATTAATATATAATTTTAATCAATTCAACAAAATTTTAAGACGAAAATTGCAATGCAGCTTCCCAGCGCCAAAATTACCTAGCATGCGTATTTTCTGAGTTGTGCCGTATATATCGAAATATGCCCAAAGCTTCACAGATGTATCCACATGAATGATGACGCGCGGTGCGAGGTTGTTCTTCGCAAAATAAACTTCGCCTAAAAAATTTAATAACGAAGTGAGAATTCTGTAAAAATATTCCAAAAAACTTTGCTACTGAAAAAAGAAGCATACCTTTTTCAGTAATCCAAAATGACAGCTCATCACTAATTTTAGGTTGTGCAGCTACATCTTTGATGCCAACCCAATATTCCGGCCTTTCTAAAAGATCATCACTATCCACGGGAAGTGTCGAGCCTTGCAAATTAACCGGATCACAACAAGTCAATCCGAACGCCATACTACCAGTATAAGCTGACTCTATATCCAGTATCTAAATACAAAATATAATTGTGAAAAAGAATTTCAAAACAAATGTAAAACCTATCCTCATCCTGAAACTGGAATTTTTTTCCACAAGTGTCTCGAAAAAATACTGCTTATTTTAGATGAAGATTCAAAATAACTTTATTTTAAATGCAACCTGAACCACAATTTTTTCATTTAGTGCAAGAGGTCTGGATGTGAAAACATAACCACAGGCATATTCACCAGCGTGTCTTTCAGCTACAGTATAAGCGTGAGTCAAAGAAACATGCTTTCCACGGACAGTATGAAACATCAACGGTGTAAACTGTACACCTAAAAAATTCATTTTAATTTTGATGTAACGAAATGTGGAGCTTCCATAATTCTATCTGGAATATGCAGAGATCTTGCCTGCATGATATTTTGAAAGAGGAAGATTTGGTCGCGAATTTGAACTGTTTCTAGAATGTCGACGATGCGTCGTGGTACTCGTCGTTGCAATTTGTGCTTGTGAGACTGATGCTGCAGAGAGCGGACGATTGCTTGCACGATTTCTACTCACTGCTGACCGTGTTGACCGGAATCTGACTTCATTTGGATCTGCAAAGTATTGAAACGCAGGGTAAGCAGCAATATATACGAAACTTAAATGAGAACTTTAGTGTTGGTCTGAAAAGTTAATTGATCTGACATAGTATTTTCTCCAAGAAGCTTTTCGTAAATTTCAGCACCATAGTAGTTAGCAACCATTAAGGAACACAAGTCGCAACATAAATATATTTCCAATAGTAACGAAGTTTACTGAGGCAAAATTCGCCAATCATGCCGCAAAAAAAGTCAACAAACAGTCTAATAAACATTATGCAAAGTTCATAATAAACCAAATGTACTGCATTAAGAAAACTCCAGATCACGAAAATCCAATAGATTTACTGCTTAATTTTTAAACAGGAACGCAACGGCTAAGTAAACCAAGAAAAGAAATATGAAAGATCAATTGGCTCAACTAATTGAACCACGGCCAAGTTCATCATGCAAATGACCGGACAATGATCCGCTATGGAACAATGAATTAAAAAAAGATTTTATACAGCAAACATTGCCGGAAAAAGTATTTACCAATGAATTCAAGTGAGGAGCTATTTCCATATATATCAACAATAACCCATAACGGCGAAAACACATTGATTCCATTTAGAAATTGCCCTTTCAAAACACCATTTATTCCATAATAAAGTTCGCCCTCAGCGTTCACATAAAAATGCAAAATTGACCCAGCGACAGAATAACGTTCAGGTAATGCCTTTGCCCAATAGCCTTCTTTACTTGTTAAATCCGGACATGCAAACCTAGAAAATTGATTATATACTATAAGCAACTGCAAAAACTGAAAAGTGAAGTTATAAAATGCTAAACAAAACCATAAGAAATTCTTACTTCGGCAGTTCGGTACTATGGTAAGTTTCTGGATCAACATTTGTAACACCAAAGCGTAAAACACCAGACCAATTTGAAACGACTTCAGCAAATCGAATACAAACATTCTCATCGATTTGTATCGGTCTATAAAACTTCTTGGTTCGATTATTGTGGATCCTGAATGAAGAATGGTTGAAGCATTTACATAAAAGTGAGACAATACTTCGACATTTCCTCGCATATTTTCAAATGACATATTTAAAGAAAGATAAGATTTGCAAATCTCAAAAAAGATACTAATTTCATCTGACAAATAAACTTCGCAATATATATGTAAAAATGATGCACAATTATCACGAATATATTTTCCAAATTGTCATGAAAGAATAAAATATCTATGAAGTCTGAATTTACGTGAATAACTAATGCTCTCCTGAAGCAAATTTAGGCGTTCAGATAATATACTCACAACAACAAGTAAAATTTATTAAGCGTACGAGGGCAAAAGACATTTTTTGCTTTAATTTGAAAATACAGTGACACTACAAATGAGGCAAAGATTCATTTATTTGAGATTTTCCAAATACCGACCTATTTAACAAACTGCCAGAATCGAGGAATAAGAAAAGAAAAAAAAAAAGAAGATCGAAGCATGATCTTCTTTCTTTTTTTTAGCAACAATCTTTCAGTCATTTCATAATGTTTAACTAACCACATACAGAGAATCCCTCGACAACACTTCTCTTTTCTAACAGTTCGGGCAAAATCAATTACTATAAAACTGCTAGCAATATTCTGAACATAATATGTTCGCACATTCTAACTAAATGTAAGAATCTCACGACTTAACTAGTTTCACTAAGAATCAAAGATTTTAATTATTTACAGTGAATCTTCTTGTACTGCGCATATGTAGAAGAGCGCACGCTACAACACCCCTCTCCCATTTCTCCCGCACATCAAATTTGGTACTTTTTAGCAAACAGCAGTCGATTTCACAAAAAATTTCATAGCTTAAATTTTTGAATTTTTCTCTACAATTCTTGATTGAACAATTGAAAAATTTTTACCGACTGCTAAAAGCAAGTCCTTTACAGAAAGATTCTCTTCGTCTCGCGATTCTACCTCCTCGTAAAATTTGTATGTTAGAACCATGTACATGATGAAAAGTGAGTTGTGGCAGAGGCCATTCCGATGTGCCTTGATTCACTACCGTGTTCTCATCGTAATTCGCAATTTGCAATCCGTCGTCAGAAATTGATTCTAAAAAGAAAAAGCGAAAGCCAATTTTCAAGCAGTCATTGAAAAGTAACAAATTTAGTTTAATTTCTTCCTGTTAATAATCATCTATATTTGTGCAATATGCCGATCAACTAATTTTTTATAAATATATTTGAATCCCATGAATGAAATTTCAACACTTCATTAAAATATGTAAATTTGATAAAAGGTAAAATCTCTGATTGAAGTATACCGTAAAACATGAAAAATTCATACAACTATTTTCAAGTTTACGAAAATTTTTCTTTACAACACTCAGCGATATCTGGCAACCTATCGTAATGGATCTAAAAATGAATCATCTCCTAAAAGCAATCACTGCTGCGTCTCATAAAAAGAAAACTTGTACTAAGGAACATACTAACAATATAAATCAAGCCAAACCTCATAACATACTATCTCAGAACAAAAATAACATTCTTTTTCTGCATATGAAAATATCACCTGTGACGATATAAAGAAAGCTGTTATCCACAGTTTAGGCTATATATGATAACTCAGCTGAGTCTGCTTTCACAAAAAATACATTATTCGGAAACTGAATTATACACAGCATGACCACAGCAGTAAGTACAATACCACGATGCGATTATGAAAAAACTTACAAACAACTATTGGCTCAAGTCAGTCTTCTCATTCCATTCTCCACACTACTTTTGCCAAAATTTCTCAAATAAACAAACTAGATGCAGATAAGCATATACCACTGTTTATTTAATAACAATTACTGATCGAATTCACTATATCGGGTTTTAAGAACTAGTCCTCTATATTGAAGCCCAAATCTTAAATTTAATTTCATCCTTCTTCCATAAAGCGAATAAATTCCGTATCTCATTATATCCAACCATGCCTGAAGCCTTTTATCCTGCAGGAAAAAAATTTACTAATTTCCAGTGACTTTTAGCAATAGCTTTTACTTAAAAGACACTCGATAAAATAGTTGACCAATAGCAGTAAACTGGCAACATTCTTTAAAAGTAAAAAATTTGGTATGGAAGTGCCGCTAAAATAACGAGGATAATAGAAGAAAACCAGCGATTCCTTTGTTTTAAATTCGATATTGCGTATTTGCTGTAGTTGAGTGAAATCATTTTTTTATCTATAAAGTCAATGAGCTTTAAAAAAGCTCTTTTTCATCACGCGCTAACCACAAGTACAATCTCATGCACTAACAAAGACGCATGCTTCAACAAAAGATCTTCCTTGTAGTCCGAAAACAATAGCAGGATCCTCCATCCACGAAGAAAAGGGTCCTGAGTACAAAAATCATTTCAAAGAACGAGTTGCCATGAGCTCGGTCGGATGGTCCAGCTCGTGGTATATCAATTTTTCTTTAATGCGTAATCCTATCTTCCCTTTTTTCGTATTATCATTTCTTCATGAAAGTTGTTCTTTTGATATTATCGAAATTGATATAATTGTTGATATAGTTGCTACGTCCGTAGATTAACAAATTAATCATAATAAAGGTTTAATTTACCCAAGTTTGAGGTTCGTTTTCAAGCGAGTGAAACAATAAAATTGAAGAAACTGTGAGAACTGAAGAACAGAATTCAATCTTACAGTTTTGTCACTAGCAGAAAGAAAAAGCGACAAGGAGTATAAAGAAAGGTTTTCTGAGAATTCTGTGAGTAAGCAAAAATTTGGCAGTTTTATTTGACTCACATTCTCATGATAATGAAGTCGAATTTGTGGAAAACACTTCAGAAAATATTTTATTAATTCATTAATATGAGAAAATCAATCTAAAGCTTAATGCAGAATTTCAGATCGCATATCCGAAGTCTGCAGAATGGCATAATAAATGAACAGCATCTTCCTGAAGCTAAAAACGCCTACCATACGTTTTGATGATTCGAATGAGAAAGTTTAATGTATTTGAGAAAAAAAAAAAAAGAAAAAAAACAATACCTTTATCTCAAAATCTTTGAAAAAAATAACGCATATTAACAAAACAGATCAGTTGATTAATTTAATTATATACTTGTCGACTAACAGCTATTAACATCTCATACCATGTGTTTTGAATGATGAAAACAAATTTTTGACAACTGAATATGCTTCCAATCGATATCGACATCCTACATGAGATTAAGAGAAAATTAAAGGATAAAGTCCCAGTGAAAGGAAGAAACAATGAAAATATATGTGAGACCTAGTAAGTGAGCTGTATAGGAGGACGCACCTTTGAATCTGCTTCGAATATCAGCGCTCTTTTTGAACAGTCTTTTTAAAGTTCCACAGTCTCCAAATTCATTAGGTTCACTTGAAGTCGTATCGCCTAATAATTCTGATATAACGACCTCAGAAGATCCAGCACTGGAAATCGTACCATTGGATGCGTTTTTAAGCAAGCCGTCTCGATCAGAAGTCATTTGTGTTCCGAAAAAAAATCCATAGCAAGGGGTTTGATACTTGGCAAAAATATATCCGCGCGAGTATAGGCATAAGAATGTAATGTCGATCTTGGTCATAATCACAGAAGTTCGAACTGTATGTCACTCACTAAGAGACATCTCAAATGTTTACTTCACTGCCTACTTGTTAACAGCATCTTTTCCTAGCAATTAAGCCTAGTTTATTTTAAACAATATTTATCACATGTTTTCGCTTAAAACATGTTGACGGTCGTTTATGAAACCCATATATTTGGCACCACTGTACTATCATGTTTGCTCAACTGAAAGTAATTCTGACAGTTACAACAATTAACTTTTATTTAACAGTGTCTATATTTACTTTTTATTCTATTTTAAATCTCCTGCTATTATGTAATAAAAACTGTTCATTCCCTAGTATCGCGAAATAAAAGAAAGCAAGAAGCAATTTCTGCGATATCTATCATCATTCTGAATAAAAGACGGTAGCATAAAAAAAATCAACTGCAGAATCAGAAATGATGTTTGTATTCTACATCCATGATATGAAGGGGAAAGTATACATCGCGGGAGACAAAATATTCATTACTTAATTAAGAAATTTTTATTTTCTCCTCCAGTTGCACTTATCTCATACTTCATTTTAAGGGAAAGTACAAGTGAAATATATTTGACAAAACTGTAATGAATAATTACTGATATCTTAGAAGGAAAGGGTTTGATATAACTTTCCTATCTATCCATACCAACGTCAAACCAAAGACTTAAATCGAAATATTTTCTCGAAAAATTTTTCTTTAAGCATCTTATTTTATTCCTCTACGAGTTTTAAGCTCTTTTTAGATATCTCAAAACTCTTATCAAATGAAACAGTAGCTAAATTAGATGAACCTGAGACAAAGATGAAGGCATGTTTACAAATAACTTTCTTGACATTCATCAGCTAGCAGTTATTCAATTTTGAGAAGTTTCAGAAAAGAACTAAATTTTCGAAAAATGGAAAAATACCGAATAGGATTTTTTTTCAATAGAAAACTAGCTCTTTTTATTGATAAGTTAGCTGCCTCTCAAAAAACGCACATGTCCATGTGAATGATCGCATTACAGAATCGATTTTCACCACAAGAATTTGCGTCGTACATTTTGAAACATCCAACAATTAAAAGTTAAAAAAAAAAAAAATATCAAATGCCTGAGAAGTAGGGAGCTAGCACATCAGCTCAGAACAAATACTTTTGGAAAATATCCAAAAAACAGACGAGAAATGATATTTAGGAAGGTTTTTGAAATGGAATTTGGAATGTTTATCATTCAAGTAATCGAAGGGATAACTCTATGTTTCAAGTTTCAATAAATAATCTGCAATAAACTTTTGCCAATATAGAAGCAATGCAGAGCTTTCAAAAAGGATATTATTGATATGATACAATATACTGACTGCATGTTAAACTAGATGCAGAAACAAAATGAAGTAACAGATCCCTTAAAGCTCGGTACAAGAGATGCAAGGATAAGTGGCTCTGCAACAGATAATTAGTAGCATATGAACAGAACGAAAAAATACAAACATAAGCCGTGGTAAAAAGAAACACAAGTTGGCATAAAAACGCATTGAATGATACGACGCCAGCGGGAAGACCCATTTCAACTAGTTCCTGGACTAGTTCGTGTATTTTGTGGAGCACGAAAAGCTTTTATCAGGGAGAGTTACACTTCTTGAAATGTTAACAGCAAAGAAAACGAGACAGTGAAATAGGTTTACCAAACGAACGCCCTCCTCATCTTGTTACTTTATCTTAAACGCCCATAGACACCTCTGTTACTCTGATAATTTCGCATCAATCTCATTTAGTTTCCCTGATAACAATGACAAAGTGGATGAGAACGACAAGAATGAATGAGTTTGTGTAGCAAAATATACTTAAAGCAATACTTTCCTCATAAACTGAATAACAAAGTGAAAATCGCTTTATTTAGCATTTTTTCGAAGCCCGCTTATCATAAGAGCAACACATAACCAAGTAAACCATTTTGAAGCAGAAAATATCCTTAATTCAAAAAACAACTTGACAGATAATTCTTTGCTTACTTTCTGATGATGGTCAATAAAAATAATATAAATAAGACCTGAAATTCAAGGAAAACTTTTAAAAAAGATAAGGAAATAACAGGTAGTATGGAGAGATATTTACTGCAATAAAAGTGAATTGCATTCGACGGACGTCTGCAAGACGGACTTCCATTACTTTTACGACCAATACTACTCAGTATTAAAATCAGCTAATTTCCCAGTAAGAGCTGCTAGATTTTGAAAAGTTATTGTTAGTACCCCAACTTGTGCTACTTGTACTGAAGATTGCGTCCACAAAATGGAACATATGCTAATGAAAATCAGAAAAGACCTCTGTAAGGGTCACAGTTATTAAGAAGAGTTTCAAAAAAGTTTTTTTTTCCCCTAGTTTTTCTCACAGCTAATTTCGAGACTATAGAAAATATCGAGAGACAAAAAACTCTGCATCTACAGTGCCAAAAGTTATCATCATTAGTGGCTAGTAATCAGTTCCAGTGCGGCATGAGACATAAAATTGAGAAACTGATTGTCGGTGCAGAGAAAAGAAACACATAGAAAATGTCATTTCCATTTTAACGCAACTTTGCTACTCTGAACGCAACATTCCTGACAATTTTTATATCCCACCTTTCTGTTGTTCAACTGGTAACTTTACCCTACAACAAAACCTACTTACTAAATTCAGGAAAAAGTGACGACAAGCAACATCTTCCATTTGCCTTTCAATCTATATAAAAATGATAACAAAGACTGACGTTGTTCTGCCTTCTTTAACACAATGTAGAGAAAGAAATGTCTAGAATCTTCTGACACCTGAATTTTTGTGCCAATCTTGGTATACGTATGATTAGTAAACAGATGAGGAATGAAAAAAAAAGGAAAGACTTGAAGAGATCTGGGAAAATAACCTGAAATAAAAAATCCTGAAAAATAATGGAATATAAGATTAAAAGCAGCAGTAAAACCTATAAAGAAAAAAAAAGTTCTCCCCATCGTCGCTAATACAAAACTATATCAAATTAATTTACAACTGATGCAACTGACTTCTTATTATGCATGTATAAAATAACTAGGGCAAAAGAATGGTTCCTTTTCAAAAGTGATATCTTCAAGCAATTTACTATCTTCCAATATTGTCCCAGATGGAAGAAAAAATTTTTTGAAGTGAAAAGACTGGGTGCTACATAAGAGAACGCAGTCATTTTTTATTCTAATCATAAACCTCCCTATACAAAAATAAGCTACTGCGTAAGCTATCTTCAGTATTGAGTAAGCTGTCTAATCTTACTATTTGTGTATGTATAAATTGGCAACAGATCACTTATTACAACAGTATATTTCATGGAACTAGGCAGTTCAATATAAAACAAATTTAGAATGCAAAGAAATGGAGCCAAAACTGAAACTAACCTCCTCTCAGATTATTCCCCATGCAATCAATTTCACTTGGCGAGCAATGATTCCTATATTTTCTGAAAAAAACACAGAGATATAAAGAAACAAAAAGAAAAAAAAAATACATATATGTTATCATTCCCTACGACTCAGTGTATGCTCTGCTATATAACGGCAACTAATGCATAAAATTACATGCATTACGAAGACCGTTGCATTCCTTCTTTTTCGTTAATGAATATTACATGTGGAAATGAGATTAACGGATAATTAAGAGAATCGCATTTTGTACTTCATTTGTACAAATCTCATCTTTTAAGTAGTTTTTTCTGCTGGATGGCCTGCTGTGTTACGGATGCACAGAAATTTTTCAGTACTTCGGCACCTATATCACATACTGCAACATGCAATAAGGCCTTCTGTCAGTTTTCATCTTATGGAATGGAATCTACTTCAATGATAGATTTTGGATATGTAGTCCTTTCGAAAAACCCAGATCCAAATGTCACATTCAAGAGTTCCATATGTCAATACAGACTATTTAATTTCTTTTCAACATATCAGTTTGAAACCACTGTAATCATAAATACACCTAGAAGTCAGTTCTCTTTACTTAAGAAGTAATAAAATAAACAATCAACCGGTCTTGCTTATTCTATTTCATTTGTCAGCGTTGCGAAAACAGTGAATTTACATCTAATATACTTCAATTAGCTTCTCAGAACAGTGTATGAAATTTGTCCTCAGACACTTCACAGCTTTTCCCAAACTGTTGTATAACTTTGCGGGTAGAAATTTACTCAAACGTTACACGTAAAGTTACTGCACAGATCAGGAATGAACTGAGGTGAAATGACCTCTTCCCAGCACAGCTAAAGAGATAATTGGTAGTCATATATTATCCGTGCCACGATTTTTTACATCAACCACAGTTTGCTCCTCTTGTGTCGGCATTTAGGATGACCCTGATGCTAATGTCAAAAGATGCAACAGATAGAGATTTTTGCGGGTTGTAACGCTTTCCCATCTACTTTTTTCCTGACCTTTCCAGTCGGACTTCAAAAGCTTCACTAAAAGGACATGATGCAAATCGGCTAATCAGTAAAAATAATAGGATTTTAGTTAAAATTAGAGAATCTGGATGAAAAAATATCAGATATCGGAAGATTTTTCAACTTCCCCGCACACTTTACTGCCGTTGCATTCCCCAGATATCTGTTAGAAAAGTCTTATAAAAAAATGTTTGATCAGCTGAACAAAAGGCGAAAAATGCCATTTCAGTATGCAGTAAAAAACAAAACCATTCCCTTTGACTCCCTTCCGCCCTTCTAGGAACCCACCCTAGATCCGTCACAGCTTGCAACATCCCCCACCCCTGCCCTTTCCTCTCAACCTAACACCGGACATTCGCTGAACTTCAGAAGACAATTCGTGCTGAATGCATCGACCGCAGCAGGACAGGATCACAGTGAAAATGCCGTCCCCAGAATTTCCTCTCATCAAGGAGACGGCTAATAGTTCGGAAAATGAGGGGATGCGGATGCAATACCTGAAGTTGTGATGAATGTGATGTCATTCATTTTCTTGGTCTATCTCGAAAATGAAGCAATGAAGTTTTCATACTTTTTACAAGCATTTATATCCCAAAATTGGCATTCAACAAGTAACATTTCTTTATAAACCTAATGAATTAACAATTGAATTGTTGAGTCATAAATGATGAAGTGATCATCACTGTATATCTCCTCAATACTGCTTTTTCACTTACGTTTTTCACTCGTACCTCTCTTGCTGAGTGCCTTTAGAGTACTGCAGAACGCGCATTCCATTGCGCTCGGAATGTTCATTAGAATATTCCGAAAAATGACGAGAGTTCTATTCGCTGCATAAAAAAGCCATTGACGTCATTACTGGTACTGATAGTCGACGTCGCATGATACAAAAATTACGTCACTCCTGTTTTCATCACTTTTTTTGCGATGCATAGAGATTTCACGACCAAATTCTTTTCATTTCTCCATGACAAGTTGCGAGATAATGCTTATACATTTGGTGTCACGCATCCTATGATCTGATTTTCTTCTAAATTCATCAGTACGCACAAAAAGCCACAAATCTGACTGACTTCCATTTGCATTGTCCATAATGCTGTCCTTGGCCTTATATCAATAAATATTTTTTCCATCTTGAAAAGCGGTCCCATACTTTTTTGTGCTGTACTCATCCTATCCTTTCATTTGACCTTATAAATGTCAAGTTTCAACCACTTAATCTCTAATTTATGCTTCTTTGATTACAATGCTCAATTTACGGAATACATCTCGAGAAAAAAACTAGTAGTTTCCAGGCAGTATTGTTGGTTGTTCGAATTACTTGATGTCGGACTTGCATTCCAGAATGACTCCGAGAATTATGCCTTATGCTTGTTAATGCAAAATAATGAAACTCACTGCATAGTTTGTGAAAGAAATCTTGACAGTGAATTGTGGAACAATGGCGTTAATTGATTAGGCAGTTGTGTGCGGTTATGATAGCATGTCCATTGCGATCAATATTTGCTTTGGCTGGATGTGGTGTGACGTGCAACATGATGTGCGAGAATGTGCAATATTTTAATTAAATATTCTTGTGCTAGTCAGTGAGTTAGTTAGCCGAGGTGAGACTTCTTCCAAAATCATGTAGTGTCATTCAACAAAAAGCAGGCTGCTGTTGTGGTTGTTAGATCTAAGTGGGGAGTTCACTTTTTTGTTTTTTTGCATTACAGTAGATTTTTCACATTCTCTACTTGCTGCAATCATACTTCAATGGCTATGCGGAAGTGAAAAAGTCATAAAAATGTGATAACCTTTGTCATCAAACTTAAGAACATTGCTAAGTGGTTTGAAAGAAAGCAAACGGGAGGAAAGTAGGATCGAAGAGAAAGACATGCAGTGAGCAGTTCTCCCATTTTTTGCTTTTTCACAATTTTTCTGTTATTGAAAACATTATCTGCTCATATGCATCTGTTGTTAGTTTAATTGATACTCGAGATACATGGAGGCAGACGCACTATTTGCTCATTATTTTACTCAGTTTCCTAACAAGTTCTCCTTGTCGTTTATTATGGCAGATTTCTGCAAAAACCATTTTTCGGAATGCATTTTGATGAGATTTATTATTTGATAAATCTGTTACCTCTAAACTCCTTTGCCATGAGTTATAAAGCGGTCGATAAAAGTTGAGCTTTCCAAATCCAGTGAATTTTTGAATTATTCTTTGAAATCTATATTTATGTTACTTGTATTTCATGTAGCATAATGACATTTGGAACTTATACACTAAAAAAAATACTAAAAAAAAAAGGTTTATTGTGGTGTCTATAAAAAATCGACAGATTTTGAAAACTTTTTTCAATTTGAAAAAAAAAAAGTGAAAAGTAAGAAATCATTGATGTCGAATAATATTAATGTCTAACTAAATATTAAATGTAATAAAGTCAACTGAACTCAATATCTAGCAATAATTGTAATGATGCAATGACGATTGATTCTGTAAGTTGATTTCATTTCATGGTCATTAGTAAGCTTTTCTATGTCCTTTTCGCCTCCTTCTACCGTATTTTTAATATTATTGATATTGTGCTTCCGTGGTTTGTTGGTTTGCCTGAAGTTATTGGCAGATTTGTTCATTTGGATCAGTGATTGATACGGTCATAGTTTTTCAGCTAGTTTTGAACTATACTTAAGGTAGATATGAACTACTAATCTTACCTATATAATTGTAGTATCCTTTTCATTCCAAATTCTTTGGACTGCTGAATGATTTCCTTTTACACTTCACGAACAATACAAGCAATTAGGTATATATTCCGGCAAAAATTTTTCATTACCCTAAATCTAGATACTGCGAGTCGTATTTCTCCTACTGATATTTTCAAATTCTGAAAACTTTTTGTGTTTGAATGATTAGATAGTTTGAACTTTGTAAAGAATTTAAAAAAATTTGCTTTCGTAATAATAATGATGAAAATGATATTTGCAATTCATGTGACGAGTATCTCATTCTGCCTTGAAGGCACTGTGGAAGAATTTGTATTATTTTCAAATAAGTGCCTTTTTTTATTCATGATTTTACTATTCTTGTTCAGATAAAAAAGTGCAGTTCAACGTTTTCTTCATCGCAGCGATGTCCAGTGCAACAGAAAACAGTTTCAGGTCATCTTTTCATGTCAAAAATCGTGATGGCAGATTACTGCTATTCCGAAAATACGAATTTCAGTAATATTCGGACATAGATTCTGTGCTGTCAAAACCATTTGCGAATTATTCCCGACTAAATTCATTGGATTTTTAGGGGTATGAAGCAGATCTTATCAGAATTAGATACGGACACGGACGCAAATACTATATTTGAATTGAAAGAACGCGCGCATATGCTTTGTGCCAGATTTCTTGATGGTGCTTGGAAGATTGTTAAGATTGAGGAACTTCAGCTGGAACGGTTAAGGTAATCCATACTTATTGTCATTTCTATAAATTTAACAATCTTTTGATCTTCATCCTGAATTTTTCCATTTATTTTATTTGATTACGAACAATATGTATGAAAGTGTTAAAAAAGCCTTGGCATCATTTAACGACATTACAGAGGTGGCATGAGTAACATGCTGTTTTTGTGTCGTCTTCCGGATGCATGTCCACCATTATCAAATGAACCTGATAAAGTGCTTCTACGAATTTATTTTAATCCAGAAACCGAAAGTCATCTAGTAGCGGAATCTGTTATCTTCACTTTACTATCAGAGCGCCACCTTGGCCCGAAATTGTATGGAATATTTAGCGGTGGACGTCTGGAAGAGTATATTCCGGTACTCAAATTTAGAATACCATTAGTTTTATATTATTGCTGTTATTCTGCTTGAAAAAAAAAAGTCCTGATTTTATTTTATTTTTAATGTTTAGTCTCGACCACTTTCGTGGAAAGAACTTGCTCTTCCGGAAATGTCCAGTAAAATAGCACAGCGATTAGTTCGAGTGCATCAGTTGGAAGTACCGATTTGGAAGGAACCTGATTATTTATGCGATGCACTCGGCAGGTGAAATTACGTTTCTAGCGATTTTTTTCATTTTCCTTTCCGAATGAGCATAGTTTTTTTTTTTTAATCATTCTGTTAAATAGAGTGGTTTAAAAATATATAGTTTAGATGGCTGAAACAGCTTATACAGACACCAAGTGGTTCGGGAGAATTTGTGATTCCTACTTTTTATTCAGATTCTGCTCCTCAAATCATCACTTGTGCAGATATTGCTAACGAACTCGACTTTCTGAAGTAAAATTTTTTTGGTATGCTTTGCTGACTACTAATGTGTATTTTTAAGTAGTAGAGGAGTTTATGTTCTCCTTCCTTCAGATCTTCGAATTATCATAACAATTCATGACATTTAGAAATGGCTGTTGAACATGAATTCAGCTTGCAGGAAATGCGTCAGCAAAAGTAAAAGCGTCATCACATTTTGCCACAATGATCTCCAGGAAGGTAATATCAATTTTTATGGAACCAGCGATATCTATATGATATGAGTTATATTCTTTGAAGTTATGCTATATTGATGATATAATTTCTTAGATATTTCTGTCACCAAGTCTGGTATTAACTTATTGATCAGGTTCTAAGTTAACATTTTTTTTAAAGTTAACTTACTTTATGGAACATAAAAGAGCACGAAAGTTATTATAACCCTGTCCAAAACTCTGGACTTCTAAAGTTCCATGACTTAAAAAATTTGACTAATGAAATTGAATGTAATAGACTTTTATAGGTAATATATTACTTCTGCAGTCGAGTTCTGGAAATATTATCACTCCATCGATAGCTCAACACAATTCTGCATCGACAATAAACGCATCACGTCTTGTGATCATTGATTTTGAATATGCAAGCTACAATCACCGGTATGCTAGATTTAACTAATATTTATATCCGCTTTCTACAGTATGCGGATGATTAGTAATCCTCATCTTGATTTTTTAACTGATTTAAATTGCGAAAAGGGAAGGGGCATTGGGTTCATTATAATTTTTCATTATCATCATGGTTATTAAATATCAATGCAATATTAGTATTTCTGAATGTGACTAGTTATTTATTGTTATGACTCGAAAATTTTCTTTTTGATGGACATTTGGTTAAAAAATAGTTTTCGAAACTTTTTTTCTTTGATTTTTGTTTTATTGGGGGCTAATTTTTTTCGTTCTGAGTTTTTATTTTTTTTTTTTTTTTTTGAGGAGGATATAGAAATAAATAAGGCATACCAAAAAATAAAGTTTTATTGGAAGTAACGTTTTTTTTTTTTTTTTTTTTTTTTTTTTTTTTTTTTTTTTTTTTTTTTTTTTTTTTTTTTTTTTTTTTTTTTTTATTAGGCTTTCAAATTTAAAGCTATATATTCTAAACATGAATTCAGTGAAAAGTTAAATTCAAGGTTGCATTTCTGCCTAAAGTATTTATTTTGGGTCGTAATCCTGGTTAATAAACATTTTTCACCCAATGTGCCATAATCAATTAGGTATTTGATAGGAGCAATTGCTGTTCATTTATTAGATTTACTAACTCGTACTTGACTGTGCATAGTTTCATAGTGAACATTATTTGTATTAAAGAAATTTATACAATTTTCAGATCAATCTTTTGTTCAGTTTTCTGTTAATTCGGAAAAAGATCTGTAATAGCTCTGCAGTGATAAACGCTTTCAGTAATAATTTTCTTGGTATTGATTATTAATGCATGAGTGATGTAATATTAATGTGCTTCATTTTGCAGAGGATTCGATTTCGCAAATCATTTCGTGGAGTATTCAATCAATTATGATGTCGATAAAGCCCCGTTTTATGAGATCGATGAACACCAGTTTCCAACCGATAAACTTCAACATGATTTTTTTGTTTCTTATTTGAATGAACTTGAGCCGTTCGCCTCGATGACCGAATGCGATAAAAAAGCGAAAGCTATGATTGAGGTTATTTTACCATCTTGACTGCTAGCGAATTTTAAAATTATTACCGAGACTATCAGTATTCTATGAAATCTAATGCTATGCATTCAAATGCCTTACCAAGTTTTCTCTAGTTTTGTGCTCTCTGTAAAATAAACGTGGATAACTTTAGCAGCAAATATTTGGTATAAATTTTACGTATTTCCGAAAACTCCCAATCTTAATAAAATTTAAAACGTGTGGATATTAATCTGTTACTTTGGTACGTGCCTTCTAATCAGCACTTTTGCAGGAAACGAGACCATTTATCCCAGTTTCACACTTTTTTTGGGGAGTCTGGGGTTTACTGCAAGTTGAAGTGTCGCCTGTTGATTTCGGATTCGCTGTACGTTTTTTATATTTGCTTACATTAGAAATTTCACCGGTTTTAAAAGTAAAAGATAAGCAGACATACATTATCCTACAAAAGATAAATAGTGTTATCCTACTTTTCTTCATTTTCAGATTGCATTCAGAGAATTTCAGGAGTATGGGCGCGACCGATTAAGTTTGTATTATAAAAATAAGCATTTGCTGCTGCAGCTTTTGGAAGATTCAAGCTGAGATTCAAAGGTAAAGGAATTAAACTTGGACATATGTTAAACTTGGACAAACTTGGACATCCTAAAACGAATTATTATTTTTATTTATTTATTTTTTTGACCGAAGTGTTCAACTTCATTTATGCAATTATACTATTCCAAATGACTTGAATCTACAAAAAATTTATAAATTATGCCAGGGTAACAAATATCGTCAGTAATGGAATGTTTGAAACGCTAGAGGTAAATTTTTGTAAGGGTTGGCATTGTGCAACAATGGCAAATCTTATTACAAAAATTTGGATAAATTGGAGCGGGAAAGATGATGTAATCTTTAATAGCTTTTAATGCATGCTGTTATTTATGTTAGAGTTTAAGATCGTGTTTACTGTTTTTGAGTATCAGTTATTCCACAAAATCCCTGTTTTCTATTGTATTCCAAGTTATGTGCAATTTGCTAAATGGGAAGATAAAAACTTATGGAAAATGAAAGTTATAATATTAAAACTAGCACAAACATAATAACAGTTCAAGCAAGTGCGAAATTTCGGAAACGTGAGTAATCATTGTGGAAGTGACAATGCTGTAAATGATGGGAACAGGGGGTGCGTCTATTTTTTCCAAATTATTCAAGCTTCTACTGGATTTTCTTACTGCTCAATAATTTACCAATTACTATCTCCATGCGTTTCGTCTTACTTCACTTTTTCGTAGTACCTGGAGGAATATAAAATCCAGGATTCAGAAAATTGAGTTCGCTTGATTTGTAGTCAACATTAGTGGCATCAGAAGGACAGGTCAGGAAATCTGGGAAAACTAAAATGATCTATTTGAATAGTAAACAGAATATACTGTACAGTCGCGTCCTTTTCTGACGAAGACTATCTTCTCCATCTGTTGTCTTCAATTGAGATGTTGACACACTTCGAACACTAATATTTAAGCCTTCCAGATGAAGGGAACACATACCAAACCTTTGATCCCTTTCTTGCCCACTTTTCTGGCAGTAAGCTCCCGTTTGGTGATCTGACTTTGGTAATCAACATTCAGAACTTACAAAGTTGAAAAAAAATCTTTGAAAAAGAAAAAGTATTAGCAAGTTAATTTATTTTTTCTATAATCATTAATCGCCTTAATTATAGAGGAGAGTTGTATTGTCTGTGCAGTCACAAAAGGTTATATCAAGCATCTTACACTCCATCATCTTTTTATCACGGTAATTTTTATTTGGTTATCGTTGTTGACAGTGTTCGCAACATCTGCTATAGTTGTATAGTATTGAGAAGAATTCTTGTTTAATAACAAAATTGTATCACTCATTCCCTCCATGCTGGTGGATTGCTGAGAGTGATTTTATAATTTAGCAATTCATAGCGAAAAGTCTCCTGTATTCCCTTATAAATGAATATACTTTGACCACTTCAGGAAATATCAAAAAATGAATGCTGAAGAATTTAAATGTCCCAAAGACTTTCTAAGTTTGAAAATTAGTGCAAATGTAGACGGAAGAAACACGCTTCAGAAGAGTGGTAGCACCAAATTTTGCCATCGAATCTGCGCAGGTTAAAAACAAATTCTGAGTCAAAAATACTCCATCTGCCAAAAAATGAGATTGTTGAAATTTGTCAGGTAGTTTTATATAGTATTTCTAGAATGGATAATATACGGTTGTATAGCCAAGAGATACGGGATTCCTTCAACGTTGAAAGCAGAACCTTAATACCATCTTCCACACTGTTTTTGAGAGCCCTTCGTAGCTTAATTATAAAACTATTTATATACTAGCTTGCAACAAAGCCTTTCTGGGAATCTTTTTGTTCCATGCGAGATTTGAGTTGAAAGTTGTTTTAGAATAACTTATACACATATCAGTGAATAATCTACCTGGAGTACATAATTCAGCAAGAATTTTTGTATTTATAGTAGCATTAAGCTAAGTTATGGATTTTTAACTCAATTTTCAGTGGCATTGCAACGTGTGTTAGCCTTTAGCCTTGTTCTGTAAAAAGATATGCTTGTTATGGAAAAATCAAAATTAATATCTTTAAAAAAGTTGCAAGGAAGAAAATAGGTTTCCAAAATATGTCAAAAAATATTCTTAAAAATGCAATATAACTTATGAACCTGAATATTTCTTATTAGCACGAATGTAAACATATCAAAATCAAAACAGTATCAAATTTCAAACTCAAGACAAAACGAAGGCAGAGTTTAAGTTAAAATCAAAGAATAAATGTCGTATGGTAACAAATTCTGCGTTTCCTAAAAGGCATAGTTTCTGATATATATGACAATTGTTCTCTATCCTGTCATGTCATTATCATTATTACTGAGTACAATTACTCAAGGCAATTTTTATTGCACTGCTCTCTATTACTTCATCTCTGCGGTCTTAGAACGAGAATTTTCGGTTTGTTATGATACAGAAAAGTAAAAACAACGAACAATTTCTGAATCTTTTCAGTTGCGAAATCTTAAATCAGAAATAAAAATTATCACACGGAACTAATTCAGCCGTTTGTGTATGCGAATTTCTCTGTTTATTGATGTTAAGGATGTAAATAACACAGGTGAGAGCCAAAATACTTATGAGCAATATACTTGACACTCGAACCTAGTGGACCGAAATTTATTTTGGCAATGAAATGTATCGTCAGTGCAGCCCGTTAAATGTAATATACTAATTTAAGATGAATACTGTGGTACTCTCGACGATCCTAATTTTAACTCAATGAAGGCAGGATAACTGCCAACTGTTTTTAAGGCAGACTGCATAATAAAACAACTGTAACCAATGTTTGATGTAAATCAGAAAATCAGTAGGAATATGAGAAATCAGAAAACTTTCCGCATGCATATAACAATATATAAACTATAAATGAATATGATGAAAACGAATCATCAGTGCTGCTAAATCATACAGAACATAAACAGAGCAAAGCCATGACAATTTAGGTTTGATTTCATTTCTTTTTTGCCTTTTAGAGAAAATCAGATATTTTGAACAAGCAAATCTGTTAACCATCACTCTTCACTTTGCTTTGCTTCGATGAGGTCATGTCATTTGATCAGTAATACTAGCAAAAAACAAAAATTTACATGTACTGTTAGTGACTGGTTGATGACACCTTCAGCTTTGTTCATTGTTTACTGTAGCAAATTTTCCATCAGTTTTTTAATCGCTGGAATTGCATCTGGACCTCCACTCTGTAAGAGCGCCAAAGCTGCTAGTGCACTTTGCTGAAAAATTCACTTAATGAACTTATTCTGTGTACATTAAGCGTGGGAAAGGTTTATATTTCTATTTTGAAGCTCATTGAGCAGAATAAAGAATCTGTTGAAAAATGCTTTTAATTGACGCCATTATGCTCATCTCCTGATTAATTAAGAGAAAATCAGTGACTTTCTGGACCCAGTCCAGCACTAATCATTATTCACAATTTGATTACCTGATAACCAATCAAAATTTCCTCAAATATTTCAATTTGATGTCTGAGCTCTTCCTTTTCATGTTCAAACTGTCGTAGTGTTTTGTCCAATCCCGTTAACTGAATATCCAAGTGGTCAATTTCCGTTTCATGATTCAAAATTTTCGTTTCAGGGGACTGATTTCTCGTTTCTGCTACACCACATTTGGCCTTTAGCACCTTCAAGCAAAAAAAAAAAAAAAACTTCCTTTGTTAAACACAAGTTTAGGAGATAAGCATAATGGCGTTCAATTTCCAGGCTTGATATTTTTCCTATGGGAGAATCAACAGAAAATTCCATTGTATCTTTGTGATTTGACGATGTCTAACTTGGAAGCATTTGCATTGCCGGGCGTTTTGTACTCAAACAGTGAGCTGGGTGATCATATTTAATCATTAAATTCTTGATAGTTTTCTATTCAATATTAAAAATGTTCATCCATCACTCAGATATTGCGCGAAGTCAATAGTCAGAACAAACAATTTTTCTCAATTCATTTCTGTCTTTGGAACAGATTATATATAGATATTAATAGAATACCAAAGAGGATTATAATGACTAGTGATAATATAATCTCGCATTCATGAATATCATATCTTGGATGATTTTTTGAAAAATCCATGTTTATTTGTGGAATGTAAAAATCTCAAAATTAGTAGTAAACTGAGGATGCTTCAATAGAAGAATTTGATTTTCGAAGTAAAAATGTACTTATTTTCATAATGTTTCATTTTTTGATAATAGAAAAGACACAGAGATGTATAATGTAAAGAAATTTTGAGATGAATTAAATACATAAAAATCACCGTGCAGTCACAGCTCTTAATAGGACTAGTGGAAGCATCAACGAGCGTAACGCCATTCGGAGTTGTTCTGCTCACTGCTGTTACTGTTTGAGGAAGGCCACCGTTTAATGATTTACCATAATCTTCTATTTTAATATTTGTATCTACGATATTCTGCTTTCGTGGTAATGCAGCAAATCCCTATAAATCTCTCATTGTAGGATAAATCGTTTATATTATATCATTATCATTTGATCAACAATTCTCAATCTTTTTATATCCAAATCGAACCTACAAATTAAAAAAAATTAGATAATTTTACTGACATGAATTGTTTTCCAATGAATAAATTTCAAAACATATACTTATGCATTAGCAACACCCGCGAATTTGAGGTGGACTGTAGGAATTTCACACTGTACGATTTTTAACTCTTCATTTACAAAAAATAAAGAACGAAAATGAGATGAATAAAAAGACTGCTCTTTGTTGAGACTCTGAAACGTTATAGAACCTAGTTTCGCGACTTTATTCAACAATGCGGTTTTTTTCTTTTTTTTGGAGATCGCATTTAAAAATAGCTTTCAAAAATTAAAAAAACCCAAGAAATTTTACTTCATCATCTTCATCGTCTGCACTAACAAAAGCTGTTGATGCCCGCAGTTGCTGAGGATTGCTGGCTTTCCGTTTGTTTCGATGATTCCGAGTAACACTTAGGCCTTTCTTTTCGAGCAAATCATCCAGTGTGCTTCCATTCACTGATCGTTTACATTCCTAGAATTTTGTCAAACATAAGTGTAGCAAAAACAAACAATATTCTTAAACCAGTCTTCTGACTTTAACTATATGCATTAAGGTGAGAGATGATTTAAGCTAACAATATGACATTTTATTTAACAATTTTATTTTCCAATTTATTTTAAGCTTTCTGTACCTCATATTCTTATGCCTTCTCTTTAGGATACATCATTATCAAACAAACACCTGTGAGAGATATCAAGGATCAACAAACCTCGAATTATTAGACATAAATTAATTTGTTAAGAATTTTGATATAAAAAATGGTAACCCAAACACTACAGAATTGGGAAGAAAAATTAGGAAATTTGAAATACCCAACCGAAGACAAGAAGACCAGCGAATTAAATAAAATGAAATGAAAATGGAATAAAATGAAAAGAAATGGATTCCCCCCTCTTAGTCCTTCTTTTTTACATTTGTACTCGATAGAACTCTTGTTTCTGGCAAGTTCATCATATAGGAATGCATCTCTTGCAAAAAAATAGAATGAAAGAAAACATTTTTCAAATGTCGACAACTTTTATTATGACTAAAATCTTCAACCATAGATTGGCAAAAGTAAGCTAATTAGAAATGCTGACTTAGTAGACAACCCCAATCTAACATTTCATTTCTCATATCCATTCTTGAATTATCATCCCCGTGCTAAATACCACTTTGATTTCTCTATTTGGTTAATCATTTCTCGATTCTTATCTGATTTTTCTCGCCTATCCATTTTTTGCTTCTTCAATTTTTTCTTCATTCTTTGAAATTCGTCATTATATCAAATTTACCACTATAACGAAGTGTTTTTTTTTATATTTAATAATTGTTATCGTGTTGATTCTGATGTCTGTTACAGATGCTTTAGACATTGTTACCATATAAAATATATATATCAAAAATTTCAGTATCGCAAAAGGAGGCAATCAAGATATTTATATCGTATCAAGTATACTGAATATATGAAGCTGTATAAAAAGAATCTCTATGAATAACTACCAGATAGTTTCTAGTATTAAAAAAATATCAAAACTACTACTAGACCAACATGGACCGATAGAAGCAAAATTGTACCTGTGAAGAAGTGGAATTTGGTGTTTTACTTGGAGATGCAATAGAAGAGCTTTTAGCAGCATTGATATCAGTGCCATTTGAAATTTGTTCATCATCCTTGGGCTCCATTTTTAGAGCTATATTTGTTGTTGTTGCTCCCTCTTTTTGTAAATTCATACCTTCTGCACTACTTGTCACTAAAATTTAAAGACTGTCAAGTTACTTAATAAGCCAAAAAATTCTTGCTAAATTGAACTACCAATAGAACTATTCAAAACCTATTTGAAGAAAAATGATATAACTTGATACATGCCAAGCAGTCCCAAGTTACATTTTAATTTTTCTCGAAGTCGAATTCAAATTTACAATTAATCATAGAAACTACAGTACAAACCGAACTCTAGTATTATGTTCTAGAATGTTAAAAAAAGACCTGTCAACAGTGTTTAAAAAAGTGTTAACAAAAGACCTGTCAATAAATTGGTGGAATTGAAAGGAGCCACAGTAAAAGCATTATTTGCCAGCCATGCCGCCAACCAGCTATTTTGACCACTGGTATCCGTGTTCATTTGTGCCAGCAAATTATCTTGCTGTAAAAATTACTAGTGGTAATGCACATTTCTAAAAAAACAGTTGAAAGCACGTATATTTTTATAAAGCCACTGTGCAAAGAACTCATTTCCAGCCATCGAAAGGTATCGTATCGGTTTAAGATCAATAAGAACAGAGAAGTCTATTTTTAAACTTCGATTCGGGAACAGCGATAGTTCCATCAATGTTAAATGGAATGTTTGACAACTGACACCTAAAACCTCTTTCAGGAGGCTCGTTCGGCGTACAATGCGGTCCGAAGCGATTCTGACGTGCAGATCGATTGTCTGACTTTTGTATAGGGGCGAAAACTAATTGAAGAATCTAATAGGTGGTTCCCTCTGAAGTCTTTCTCAGGATAGCTGGAGTACGTAATGAAGCTATTATATTCGATACAGAAATAAAGAATTGTGAGACGAAACATCTTCAACCTATTCTCAAATTTTCAATGCGTATGACGTCTCGCTCGCTTGAATGAAGCATAGACATTGAATGTGTGTTCCAAGTGGTGCCATTTTTGGTAAGCAGAACTGGCGCTGTGAGATGAACCAAACGTTGAGTAAAAGATAAATCTTCCACTCAAACGCCATCCATTTTTAGGGCTAGTTGAAGAAATGCACTACAATGGATGAAAACCCGCTTCAATCCTCCTGATGTTTTGGAAATTGAAGATTAATGTAATATATGTTAAACTTATGAAACGAATTTTTTGTAGTAAATGATATTTTACCTTGGTTGTAAATCGAAATAAACTATCGGTATTATTAAGTGTCGCTGGAAATATGGATCCATCCAATAAACCATTGCCATTACCAAATAATGAACTTTTAACATGTGTTTGCTCTCCTGATGGTGAATCATTTCCACAGACTTCCGGAGGACTTACTGATGGGCTTCCTTCAAGCTCTCTTGGCGACATTTCTCCCACGACTGCAAAAAGCTATAGGTGACAATAATTTTGGAGCTAGAAATGTCTTTCTATTTGAATAGCACTTGATTTATGAATCGATAGCTGCATGATGAACCTTCTTCTTAGGAAATAAACTTAAATAGTAAATCTCGATGCATTTATCAAATCCAATACATTTATAAATAACAATTAGACGCGTACACAGAACCTTTTTTATGGCATTATATATATTAATTTTTATTATAAGTTGTATTACTATATTATATAAAACAATGAAAACTCTAAAGTGCTCCTAAAATGTACAAAGATTTCATAATTTGTCTTCTGGCTTGCTTACTGGAAGTACTACAAAACTTTTTTAATGGTTAAAGAAGAATAAGGACGAACCTCCAGCCATTCCAGGACCATCACTAGAACTTCTGGCAAGCACAGAAACATCACCAGGAGTACCATTTCGCAACATACTTTGCATATGTATATGTAAGCTTGTCTTATCAGGATATGCCCAATTACAGCATCGACACATAAACATCCGTGAAATTGAGTGTATCCGGAACATATGCGACCGAAGCGTTTCATTTCCAGAGCAACCTGTCATTGTTAATTATATTGAAACATAAGCATCTTGTATATATTCTAAGAAATGACTCAAGGATGCATATAGGATTTTTTCTGTTTAATTTGAATCTTTACAACAGCAAAAAATTTCACAATAATGCTTCAACTCCATTCTTCTATGCAAATATATAAAATAATGAGATGAGGAGGGAAGAATTAAAATATTAAAACTGAAGATTCTTATTTTTGTATAATTTTTTTTATAGCTGATTAGTTTATCTGTAATCCACTTTCTATAAAATTTATGGCGAATGCTTAAAGCAACCAAGTAGATTTTCATTTTTCTTCAAAGATAGACATTCACTATTGTCTCCTTATTCCATTTTTCCAGGTAATCTTAAAAACTGACCGTATTCTTCAAAATAAAGGATAATCAACATGAATTCAAGAAGGGAAAAAAAAGAAGTAAATCCAATTTAGCAAAAAGTGCTTCCATGTACGCTTTCTGCACTCCACCCATCATCTACAATCCATTTTTAAACTTCTTGACCCTGCATCATATTATGCAGAATAGAACTATATGTAATCAAACACTTATAACTGTTCATCTTTCTAATTCATCACTTTCTAAATTCTCTACGACTGATAAGTGATGTTCTTATCGCAAGTAGCATTCTTAAATTATTTTAAAAAATAGTATTTCCTAGAACTAAACTAATTTTTTGCCACATTTAAAATTCTCAATTTACATACTGGCTATTGCAAAATTTAGATTCGAAGTAGAAGTTGTAATTTTCTGATAGAAAAATTATTTCATGCCCTCTTTCACATTCTTATATCCAAGTTTGTGAAAGATACTGAGCCCATCATGTTGAAAGAAAACAGGAACTCATGTCTTTATTCAATAAAAAGAAGTACAGCGCATTTTAGGAGGCAATGAAAAAGATTTGGAATAGGTGGGCATATTTATTACACTTTGCCAAAATTCAGTACAAAAGGAAAATTTCTCAAGAATTTCCATTGGAAAAAAAAAAAGGTGTTTATCATGAACTGCTTACTAAATAATTTGACTTCAAGTCTTTTGAGTCTTTTGGATAGTTTTTGAAGTGAGACGTTCATTCATAAAAAGCAGCAGTAGCAGAGGAAAATGAACAATTTCGTAAATTTTAATGCTGATCGAGATTACTGTTGAAGACGCATTGCGAATTTGAGTAATGATTTAATGCAATAGCTAAGTATTGATATAAAGAGAATTTGAAATGGATAAGCACGATATTAATTTTTTCAAAATTCCCTGTTTAAGAGGAAAAAATTCTGGTACACTCAATCGCTGCAAAGGTATGAGGAACAGACTCAAATTTTCACATTAACCACTTCAAGTGCAATACGCTTCACCTCCAGCTAGATAATAATATCTTATGGTATTATTTTTCAGATAATTTATTATTTTTGTTTTCATCATCACTTATTTTTGCAAAAATATGAAACTGAAATATTTTGAAGGATAATGTCCACTAGAACTGGAAGTGATATCGTGTAATGATTGGCGTTTCTGAGCGTTATGAGAAAGCTGCATTCATTATTGCTCAAATTTAGGGCAGTAAAAGGCAGCATACAGGGCAATACAGTGCGGGCAACTGATTCTCATCAAACATCCCAAAACCGCAATCAGCATTCATCTCATACTTACACAACGAAAAGCGATATGAAGTTTGAAAGATTGACACAAATCTTAAACGGCTAACTACGATTTTCCTTTAAAATGCTTTATTTGCAATCAATAAGCAATTGAATTTTAAAGTGTTTTTTTTTTCTCAATTTATTTATGCTTCATCAATGAACTTCAACACAATACAGTTAATAAGCGAATCAAAATTTGACATTGGTTTAGACCAGAATAAAAACAACTTTAAAATTTTTTTTTCATTAATTAGCTCAGCAATACACTCAAAGTTATCCGAAAAAATTTTATATATGTATGAATATGAAAATAAATAAATATATATATGAAATAAAAAATCTTATATATATTTGTATATATAATTTTATATAAATATATATACAAAGTTTCAAAACATGACTGATGCTAGATAAAAATTTTGAAATAAACCAAACAATAAAACTCACTAGAAATTTCTTGATTGCATTGGGTACAAGTATAGCTTTTGAAATGAGCTTGCATACGATGTCGACTTAATGATGACGAATGACAAAATACTTTACCACAAACTGAGCATGGAAATGTGCCTGAAAATTCGCAATTTCTCATCAAATTTGATCAAGTACTAAAAACTAACTAGCCATATCAAATATTTGGATTAACGAAATTGTATATTGGAATTAAGATCATTATATATCATATTATTATCATACTAGTTCAAAACACTGTGAATGTCATTTCTTCATGAACAGATGTTGCATGCATTATAAGATCTTATGTCATGCTATCACTAATATGTTCTCGTGCTACCTTTTTTGCTCAGATAAAATTGAATGAACGTTTTTAAACCTGCGTTGAATCAAGGAATTTATATAATGAACAAAATGAGGATGCAAGAGTTAAAATTATGAAAAGATGAAAAGTTTGAATATCACATTGGTAGTTTTGAAATTCCGCAACCTACTTATAATAATTAATAACTCTGAATAGGTACACCTGAGAAGATAAATTGCTGTCTTCATGCACTGATGCATGTTTCAAGCATCATAAGACAATGGCTGTGTGTTTGATATTGAATTGTGCTGTTTTGAATCACTACTATTACTCACTACTATATCAGAATACTACATTTCGTCTTTGACTTCAATACTCTTTCTATGTGCAGAAATTTATCCTTTCCAAAACCTGTGACATGACTAAATTCCATGTTCTATCAATTTTATACCCCAAATTCTCCCTTGTGTACACATGTAATGTTTTTGATTACTCAAAAATTCACCAGTAATTATTTTTTACAAATACAGTTTTTCAGAAAATCAAATAAACACTATTTTGTAAACCTAGAAAGTAGATGTTCAGAAAAACAATTTTGCTAGCGTTACATCAGCGATGTATTCTTTACAAATGATATATCCTGAAATATTATTTGTAGCGCAGCTGAAATTGGTACTAACCACTTACTAATCTATAAATGGAATTCATTTCAAAATGTTGAAATTCAAAAATTTTGTCAAAAAAACTGAACCTTTTAAATCAGGTCTTTTCAGCTCCGAACGATATGGCATTTTGATGAGTTTTCTTCAGCAAATTTTAATAAAGGTAGTAAAAATCTTGAGAACAAACGGATTTTAGGAAATTCAGCTGTAGCAGCGGTGGGGAAACGCAGCTTCGATTTGTTCGAAATCTTCGTATTGTGTGATCTATCTTCGCTATCTGAAAAGAAACTCGATTTAAATCTGCTCTTAAACTGAATAAAATGATGCATGATGCACAGCAACCGACCATGCTGAATTCAAATGATGAAGATAGGACTTTAAGATGATCATAATGCTTTTCTGGCTAGAGATATGGTGTTCATTTTAAAACAGTACTGGACTGATAAGAATAGATTAACTGTTAATGACATGATATCTTCCAATGAAATAGCAAGTAAGAGATGAATTGAGATACAGGATGCACTTCGCATATCATACTTCTCGTCACTGCGTACGTAAGAAGAACAAAATGATAAGGAAACGGTTAATTAAATGACAGATTAGACTCTCACAATGTAGACATGGATACATAGCGTTACACTGAACAAAAGTAATAGCATCACAAATTACCGAGGTTGAAATGTTTATGGAGAGAAATCGGAAGGATGCGTTGATGACCTTTACCATGAATAATGTCACTTCATATCCCCAGCAGTATGTTTGTACCCTTCTCATTTGGCTAATCTCCGATGGCATCAGTACCGAACGAGGTCTCGACTGCTGTTTGTTCCCATCCTGTCTTTCAGCAGTACACATTAAAGCATAAAATTATTTTGACTGACTTCCTTAATCTTCTCGCTATTCTCCATCTCTTCTGCTTCTAAGTAAAAAAGCATATAGAAAGAAGCTATTCCTCAAAAAGCTGTTGACCTTATCCACTTCTCACCCATCATTTTAAAAATGAAACAAAGCAGTAAGAAGTTAATGTTATTGGAGACATTGTCTTTCCTTTGCAATATTCTCATTGCATTTTTGAAGAAAATTTTTCCACCACTTCGTCAATTTTAATAATAATACATAATTTATTCAATTAGAATGATCAAAATCAGAAAATGAAAGATGTCGAAGGGAGGAAGAAAAAAGGACAGAAATGGTACCACCAACAACAAAGCGATGTCCAAAGTAGCTTACTCGTAGGAAGCGATCGATGTGAGCACAGATTCCGGTAGAGCATGCTGAATGCTGTTCTTGTTAAGCTCCATTCCTACTACTGAACCACACTAGCATCAACTTCTTTAATCCACGTACAACTATATCAAGTTGATAGGGCAGTACGTGCGATGAGACGAAAAGTGCAGAGTATTCGTCATCCATCCATCGATGATGTTCCACGGTGCTTCCCACCAAGAAGAATGAACTTATTAATTTGCATATTCTTTTCTGTTTTCTCTTGGACAATATCACTCTATACATGAGACATTATGCCCAGTTATATCACATGCCAGTGATCGAGTTCTTAGAATGCATCTTTCAGGGTGTTTTTTCCAGTCATACTGGTTGACTTTCGAAATTTTTTCAAAACCACTGCATCTTGTTCAAAAGCTTTAACTTTACTGAATGCTTCAAAATGGTAAGTAAGCGTTAGAATGGATTGATTTAGTATTGAAGTCCAAATCACTATATTTCAACAGTTCTAAATTTTCGGAATTTCGAAACTCTTATAATGTACAAAAAATACTCTTCTGAAATATTTGATTGATGAATGTCGCAGTATTTACAGCAAAATTTCATCCTTAGTCGTTTAAGTTGCATTGTTACAACTATCTAACAAAATAAAGACATCATTGAACTGAAAAGTATAGTTCAATCTGACCCTAGCTTGTAGAAGATAAAAAGGAGAATAGATAATGTAAGGAGCTAATCCAAACACAACAATATGAATTTTTTTAAGGCTTAAGACATCTTTTTTTTTTCTTTTTTTTGATGGTGCTGAGGAGCTTGGAGGTAACTCGAAGTTCATTGTAAGTAGTTTCAAACGATGAGTCCAGCAAAAACAAACAAATTGTGGCTAAAGACTGATGCGTGTCATTCGACGATCTTTCACAGATCGATGACGTTTTGCGATGGGAAATAGTTTAAGCTATTTCGAGCTACTTGCATTACTTTAACTTTGACCCCTGAAATATTTCTCTCTTTTTATTTCTCTTTTTTCCCATAATTTTTTTTGATAATGTACGAAAGCAAGAGCAATACATACTGTGTTGAACGCTGATTGTACTTTACGTAATCAAAAATATCACTCAAATCAAAAGCAACATATAGCATTTGATGCGCAAAACTTTCTGCACTAAAACACAGATTCTGTTTATTTATTATAAAGTAAACAGTTATGGTAACATATTACTCTCTTGAAGCATTTGGCTACGCTACTAGTAGGAGCAAAAATAAATCGCTTAGAAACATTTATAAAGAGACGGTAGAGCATATAAACACAAAAAATAATAACTTCGCATTCTAAAATTGTTACCCTGCTGTTTTTATGGCTTATTTACTTGCTAGTTGTGAGGCATTCAAGGATTTTCCCTATGTTGATAAGATTTTTTCCCAGTTTCAGTGCTTTCAGAAGTTTCATTTCCTTGTTTTGCTGGTAATACTTGCGTGTCTTCTTTAATAAAATGAAAGTATAAACAGCTGATACAAGAGGTTTCAAGAGGTGATAAATTATTGAATTGATGAGTATTAAAGAGACGCATTATTCTAATAAAAAAAGGAAGTGAATGATTTTTTCTTTTTTTTCAAAAATGACTTGTGAGACGAAATCGAAATATCTCTTTCTATTGTAATCAGAAATTAGAATGATAAAATAATTGTGTGGAATACATAGATAGATGGATATACATTTGCGAGAAAGTCAACAAAATAAGATGAGTGTTAAATTAAATTTCAAAATGAATTTTAAAATTGAATTATTAGAAGTTTAAAAATCAAATAAAACAATGTATGATATTAGCTGCTTTTCAATGATATGATGGGGAAAACTTTCGGGCAAATGTTAGCTAAAAAGTAAGATAAATAGTACGGTAGAATAAAATTGAAATGCCTTAGTTTTGAAATGACTATTTGAGCATGGTAGAAATAAGGAGGCTAATGACGTATAGCACTTGATGCGATAACGACGAGAGACAGAAATGGCAAACGAGAAGGAGGGCAAGACAAACGGGAGGCTTTTTTCCTCTTTGCTGCATCATCATCATCATCATCATCAACTCATGATTGATTGATTGATTGATCATTTCAACTTCAACTTTCACCTCTTCCTTTCCCGTAAAAATGCGCTATATGATGAAATCAATTTTGCTCATTGTCAAATTGCTAACAAAAATTGATGAAGCCGCTATTCCTGTAAGCCATAACTATAGACTGTAACTGTAAACTGTAATTACAGTGTAACTGTAACTGCAATTGTACCAACAAGATTCGTTTGTTAACTGAAGCGGTGAGAAGGAGAAGAGGTAGCAATGCACAATATGCTTCAGCAATAGCACTAACTGCTGTTTTTAAACTTACAGTTGCTGTGTATGTACATGCATGTGTGTGTGAGTGTGTGTGTGTGTGTGTGTGTGTGTGTGTGTGTGTGTGTTAATGTATGTGAATGTGTTGCGTACTTTGGTGGTTAATGAGCGATCACATGCTATTTATAAGGAAACGAGTTCACAACCCTTGCTACTTGCCTACAGCACAGCAGCTACCTAACCATCAAGCTCTATATACTTTTGCCTTCCGCACCACATACATTCCGATATAATGCAGTATTAATACCCATCTTAACTCATGTTTGAGCAACGATCTTCAGGATTCTCTTCTGAATTGATAAATTCAAGCCTGTGAGACAATAACTGAGTACCTACTTATATGACCTTCAAGTATTGTGCGCAACATTAACCTGTCACACGCTGGTCATAAAATGCTGGTAGATAAAACAGAAGTATAGCTATCCAATGACGCATGGAAATTTCTCATAAATTTCAAAACAATATGCATCTTATCAACAGTTCATGAATGTAGAAAGGAAGAGAAAGGGAAAAGAGGAAGTGAAAGCCTCTCAAAAAAGTGATGATGATGATGATGCAAAAAGGGAAAGCAGGTGAGCATTGTTCAGCTAATTGTTTCCACATCCGACTAGAAACACGTTTTTCGTTCTTTTTTCCGAAGTAGGTGTACTGGAGGGAGATAGAGAGAGAGAGAGAGAGAGAAGAAAAAAGAGCAAAATTCAAAAAGCCCTCATTGTAGGATGAAGCTTTTTTTAGCTTCTCTGCATATTTACGTCTTAACTTAACTATCTATTCTTACAAGTCATTTCTGCAAAATTTTTTTATTTCCCCTCTTCTTTATAACTTGATCAAATTTCGGAATAATTTTTAGTCTTTTGACAAAATTTCATATCAAGTAGTGGTAATCTTATTGCCATCATAAACAAAAGCAAGAAGTAATAATCGGTCAGTAAAAGTAAGAAAATGATGGATGGATCTTATTGAGGAAATATCTCTTTCTCTTTTCCCCTTGTTTTTCATTCTTAAGCATTTTCTTCATTATCTTCTGTAGCAAAAACAAAGTAAATTTGATAGCAAATTTGAATCATGGCAAATACTGCGACTATAATTTACAGCAACCATGTATATCTTCCACATAACCATAAGCACAACAATAATGTCATTAAGGAAATTGTCAGAATTGTGCAGTCCGAGGAGATAAAGTTAAATTGCCAAAAATGTCATAGTTCGAAAGAAAAAGTTGAAACTTCTTGCAAAGTTAACTTTCACTTCCTACTGCTCTTAGTTTCGTTTTTTGCACTACTACTCGTTGTTTCTATCATTCATTTGTAAAAAAAAAAAAAAAATGAAATATTCGATTTAAGAAATCAACTGCTTGAAATTAAGTACGATTATAGTACTTTCGATGGAATTACTGAAGAAATATTCAAAGATATCACTGCTACTATAAAAGTGGAGAGCAATGATTAAGCTACTCAGTACGATAACATGCTACCGTAAGCCCAAGTCAATGAGTATGCAGCAAAATGGACTAAGAGAATGAAAATAAGCAGGAATAGCAGAGAAATAGCTGGTACCAGTGAGAATGTAGGAGAAAGATGTTTGCATCGAATAGCAGCCAATGAGCAATCAGTTGAATTGCTGCTAATGCTACACTGAGCCAGGCAAATTGCAAGTTTGGTAATGATTGCACTGCTACTGCTAATGATGGGACAATCAACAAATATTGCTGCAATGATATTAGTTCTTTTTGATGATAGTGTAATGGTGATAACAACAATGATTTTGTCGCAGCTGCAGCAGCAGCAGTTAACAGCAATGCTTTACTAATATGAATGACAACATTTCTTTTAACTCACAGCCAATATTATCTCTCTCGCTACAACAGTTTACTATTTGCAGTTGCTATAATACCTATCTTGACAATGAATCATCATCATTTTCACTAATTTTTATAATTAATTTTGGTAATTAATTGTTATAACAGATCGATTATCCTTTCTATTTCGATTTTTTGGTACAAAATAGATTTAACGCGGTACAACAGTGTTTCAAAAAAGTAATAAAATTTTCGAAATGAATATCATAATATGGCAGAGGAGTTCACTGTGATTTAACTATAGTACTATAGTAAGGACCAAGGAATTTTTTGCTAATGATATCTTCGAAATAGTTTTTTCGTTGCAATTGAGTGACAAAATCATCATTACATAATATATAAGTAAATCTTGAAACTAGTATGATCCGAAGAGGAAATTCGTTAGATTGAAACATTACTGTCTTCTTTACACTTTCATTTATTTCATTGTCACTTCTCTTCCAAAAAAATGAATTTTAAAGGTATTGAACAAATTTTAAGATGAACTCGGAGTCTTTGCATGAAAATTTTTAGGAATTAAAAGCGAAAATCTGGAGCACATTTTGATAAAACAATTCTGCGCAGAATGGATATGAGTTGCACTGGCTTTCAACAAAAAAACAATCACATCATTTCAAAGAAAACAAACAAAACTCGTTACAAAAATAACGGACGAAGAAGGTGGAGAACATGAACAACACTTACATATTGGGGTTTGCTGACTTGGACGCTCTGATTCATGATGAAAAATTAAAAAAAAAAATAATGGGATTATGAACAAATCAAACAATAAATACTACAAATCACCGCAACATTTTGTTTTGTGAAGTTTCTTGTCAAAATATACTAATTTTAAAATAATGAAATTATTCAGTGTAAATTTACAAAATTGCTCTAAGCATTTGATAATTCAATGCAAAATCATTTTCTGATGAGATAACACATTAACTTGCTCAATGAAGTGCATGATAGTTAGTTGTTATCATTAGACTTGACCCATGAAATTGTTTAAGCAAATAGTGGCTTAAACTTTTTTTTGTTAATAGCTGGTACTATTTTATTGTTTTGCTTGAAACTTTAAAGGCATAATAATACAATGCTTTGATTTTATTCGCTGTCATTCTTTCATTTTAGCATTACTGATGAGGTGGCCAATTCAAACTTCATGAATTCAAAGCAAAACTGATGAATGGAATCTGGATAATTCACGACAAGAAACTAAAGTTTTGTTTTTCTGCAAAGGGTTAAATTAGCCCTAAGCATGATAATTTTTGATATTCAAGATTTCTCATTTGCAACTAAAACTTAATCGTAAAAACAGCAAAAAATCTGACAAAATTTCCGAATAAAGTGAAATAAGAGATGAAGAACATTGTTTTATATTGACCGTAATTTTCCATTAAAATTAGTATTGATATTTTCCTACAAATTCTTTAAATCTTGTTCTTATTTTGAGGAAATGAAGGATGAAGATTGGACTAGTAGAACTTTGTGATGTAGGTGTTGTAGAAAACGTATTTCAGTATTTGAAATAGGCTAAATCTGAATATCAAATACGCTGCCGTTAAGAAAATAGTTATTGAAAGCAGGGCTCAAAAGATGATATACCGTCCTACTGTGTGTTTTTTCTTTTAATTGCTATAAACAACGTAGTTATAAATTAAACGCATTCTTGCGTAATATATTTTTAACAACATATTCAAAGTAATCGTTGATCGGCAATGATTGACTGAATGAGAGTTTTCTGGTGGGAAGATGCCTATTTCAAATTCATTTGAATCTGAAAAATATAGCTAGCAGGAAGTGAATTGAATTTTTGTTACTTTGAGAAGACTGCTAAAAAAAATCATAAGTACTAGGATGATTAGTGCATAATCTTTCGCTTAATTAAATTGATGGAATTAATGGTGGAGAGTGTATTCATTATAAATCAAGAGTAGGAAACAAATAATGAAAAATAGTGATTACTCGGAAACCATAATTTCTTTAAAAAATGACTAAATCGCATGCTATGGAGATTTTTTTTTCTGTAGTAAAATTAGTTAGCACCTAAGTAAAAGAATTAAATTTCTAAACAAGTGTCACACAAGAGGTGTTTTCGCTCAGAAAGACCTAAAATCCATCCTAACCCTTGAAAACCCCTGGTCGCCATCTTTGAGAATGAATGTGCCATTTGACAGGTGATGATTGGATAGATGATAATAATATGGATGTCAGTTGTGGCAACACTCAGCTAAAGTGGTAGGAGGAGAGAAGCACAAGTAGTGGGAGTAGTAGTAGTTTAGGTGAAGGTCGGTGGTTGACCGAAAGCATGCGGCCGAATGCCAGAACATGCGAAGATGGTAGGCGTTACGTATTGTCGTCCATCTTTGACTATCCTCTCTGTATATATGTATAATATATGTATGTATGCATGTATGTGCATGTGAGCGTGCATGCATGCATGCCATATTTTTGTGCATTATAGCAAAAACTATGACCTTGAGTTGGAGGAAAGAAGCGTTGTTGTTAACGATGCGATGGATGCAGCAGGTAGCCCAAGACTTCAGTGATCCAAATAGCTTCTTTTGTACAATAAGAGTTACCCCTGTAAGCTTATCTCTTGGAGTTCTTCCAGTATCCACTGGTAGCAACGGAGTGAGAGAGTATTAATAAGTTTGCTTTAAGACAGTCAACAGTCGAGCATTTATTAGCAACAAATTTGCTAGTACTACATCAAACGAACTTATCGAACCTGTCTTAATTAAATTGATAATATTTGTTTCAAAATCAATATTTTGCATACAATTCCAGCAACATTTTGTCTGTTAATGATAGAGTTCTCAGGGAGATGATAAATGAAGTAACTATCAAGCTATAATAGTAATATTGAATTGAAAATGTAAAAAGGAAATAAAATACATTATAATATCCTAAATGAAGAATTTTTTCACTAATAGACCGAAAATCCCAATATATTTGTTGCACTATCAAAATTATCCAGTAAATTTCATTGAACCTATTGAGATTGTTACAACCTTCTGACTTAAATAAATATATTAGAATAGCTTACTGAATCTTCGCAATCTTTAGAAAACTAATCTCAATAAATTTACCGACTGTCACGTACAGATTTAATCAGGCTTATTGGCTTATTAGTAGTTTTTTTTATTGAGATGGCCATCTAAATCTAGTAAACTTGCGTCCGACTTTCTTTTTTCCAGTAAGTTGCATGGAATTTCGATAACGTTGGTTCAAGTTGGCAACTTAATCTAAATGAATCAACTGTCAATTTCTTACAGATATCTAAAATGAATAAAAGAGTATGCTCTATGGTTTTTGTCCATTCAGAAACAACAGGTCAAGAATATATTCAAATGATTGAAAGAGAATCCATATCCAAGATGATGAAAAGTTGTATAGGAATGAATGAATTCATATCGGCAACAGGATCGTATCAGTCTTTTCATAATTCGAAAGGATGATAAGATAATGAGTTGAGAGGTCATTCTGCGACAGAGGAATAGATGAAAGCAGTTGGGAGTTGAGCATGAAGTGGTTGAAGTGAGCATGAAGCAACAACAATCTTTTCTCCGCTGCTGCTGCTCTTGGACACGCATATATGCTGCAGTGCGTACTGTCAGATATGCAAGCAAGCAAAAGTGGGGTGTAGCATGATGCGGTAAGGGGTAGGCAAGAGGGAAGCAAGGGGGGTTGACATTGCCAGTAGGGGCACTACAAAGGCTCCAATTTTCAGGGACGGTGATGAACAAGGACAACAAAGTGAACTGTTGATGCTACTACTTGTGCCGAGAGAGTTATGCCTACTACTACTTACCAGCAACAGTAACATAGCTGCTGCTACCTTACTGTAACCAATCATTGCATGTAAAGCCCATTTCAAAAACGACATGCTGTTCTTATTGCAGTTTGATCAGATCATATCTCCGCTTTCCTCTTTCCTACCTACTACCATCACCTGGTGGAAATAGGCGAGAAGAAAGCGGAGATATGATTAAGTTTGCTTAAAATTCATTATCAGTTTAAATTATCATTGATAGAAGGTGAAAGTAACAACAACAATCATGCGCATTTCCAAATATACTTGAATAGAGCATAGAAATGGAATGGTCAGTCAAAAGAATAGCACAGAAAATAGTGCAAAAGAAGCATATCGTCGATCAAAACTGAGCAACATGATGGTTTATGAATTAAGCATCCTTATTTTTGAGCAACTTACCAAAAATCCATCTGTTTCAGTTAACATTACTTATAACATTGTCTTGAAGACGTTCATGAAAATCTAATATTTCAGCTGCTAATAAAGTATGATAAACAGTGAGGTACTGCAAAGATTGCATTATAGAAATGAAATATTTAATGAAGCGTTTAAAACCCCGAACTGAAGTTACGAATGTTGATACCTCTTTTAGACGAATTAAAAAAATGTGAAAGTTAATTTAGGGAAGAGAAGCAATGTTAATGCATTTTCCTTCTGTCAGTTCATTCAGGCATTCGGAGATTATGTACCATTAGCAGTGGTCGATTTTTAAAGAACTATAGAAGTTTATGACATTATAGAGCACTCATATTAAGGTCATATTAAACAATATTTAGTTTCATGTCTCTTTTGCTCAATATGCAAATATTCATGAAATTAATATTTAACATGAATAATCCAGCATTTAGCGTCAATTCGAGCACCAAGCATTCCATATTACAGAATACTGCACCGATATTTCCACTATTCCATACCATTATACTCAACAATTTTCCTTTTTGTAATATTTTTCGTTTTTTTTTCTTTATTGGATCGTCACCAAAATTACTAAAAAAATCTTCCATACCGGTAAGAAACTGAAATATGGATCAAGCGATAACATTCTTGGTGAGCAAAAACGAGAAAAATTGGTCAGAAATGCCTTGTTTGAAAAAAGCTTTTCAACTAGATTTTTGAAAGATCATTCTCCAGGATTTCCAGAAAATCTCGAGTTCCAATTTTATCAAATTTTAATTTTAGGCTTTAATGGCTTCCAGTCTTTTCTCATTTCAATCTTTGGAAGCTTTAAATATTTAATGAATGAAAATCTAGTGTTACTCCGAGAATAACCATCATATAAAATGATTTGAAATGGTATTTTTCGACTCAATATTTCATAAATTCTACTAGAAAAGGATTTTTTAATCATTATATCAGAATTAGATTAAAAAACAGAACTTGAAAAATAGAGAGTGGTGGAGAAGTCTTTCATTTGCTGTGACTTTACCAAATTTATTTTTTTTTTTTGTTTTAGTCGAAATGCACTCTTCATGTGTATTAATTTCTAATTAGAAAATTTTCAACTTGAGCGGCATTTTTCCTTTCAAATTTTCCCAATATTACATATTTTGAAGAGCTGATTCGAAAGTTTTAAGGAGTTAGCGCATTGCTTAGTCCTTACTTAGTCCAACTCTTCTTGCAAGCAAGGTAAGTAATATTTAAAGAAGGTGCAAAGTGACTGATAATTATAATTGCTGTCACGGTTAATGAGAAGGTTGCATGAAATGCGGATATCTCAAAAGGTGCGCATGTCGGAAAGTGACAGACGAACATTTGGCTCGTTGCTGAACTGTTGCTACTAATTGTAATTATTTGCTTGATACACTGTAATAGTACGACTGACCAGGAAATAATTATTACACGACAAGCTGACATGGATAAGACAGGACAGACGATAGTGCCGTAACATCCCAAATGAGACATTTATTCCTTCCCTGTCCTTTCCTACTCTCATACAACATATCGAGACCGAAATCGATGAATAGCAAGGACATGCAGGCCGAAGTTGATGAATTGTGATAAGACAATCATACAGAGAAAAAGCGAGATAGAGATGCAGAAAGATACATTATCAATCTAGAAGTTTTTGTTAACTGGAACTGAAGCTAAGAAATGAGGGATAGCTGAAAATATGCAGATCCAGGGAGAGACAATAGCCAAGTTGAACAAAGCTTGCCAGATAGGATGACGGGATGTGACAAAAAGCATAAATATCATTGTGGGCAGCAGCGAATCTGTACCTCTCCCATTCCTCCAAGTGCTAATTCCTTTTGATTTAAATTTGCAAATCACTACACATTATTGTCGACTTACGGTAAAGTAAACATCACATTAGAAGCTTGCTTAGGAAAAGCTACAGTACCCACTGTTTAATACGTCATTTCATGCTTATTCTATCTTCGTTCTCCCCTGATTGTAATATTAATTTACCTTTACCGAAGTTTGTTGATGGTATTGGATTCTAAAAAAAAAAAATGATTCAACTACACTGCAGTAGCATAATGACATGCCAAAATGCATTAAAAAGTATGAATCAAAAAAAGGGCAGAGTGCATGTACTGACTAAATAACCTGACCATTCATTTCACTTAACAAACTTCTGCCTGTACACATTTAGTATTTTTTTTCCTGTACTTTCACTTCCAAGATCATGCACCAAATTTTGATGTGAAATTCAACTTTTCATGCAATCCGTATAACTCTGCTGTTGTTAAAAATTTAAAACCTTTTTTCTATAGCACTTGCCAACATTTGATTTGAGTAACTGCGCCACATTTTCCATTTTCTGATTTAAGATGATATGATTTGCGCCATTTTATATGTTCACTATCTGAATATTATTCCTTGTTACTTCCTCTACTTTCGGTAGTATTTTTGATATAAAAGCAACAAATGTGTGTAAGACATACAAGGACGTTTTGGATTTGGAAAATTCATACGGTTCACTGATTTGAAATAATTTCTCTCGGTTATCGGATTCAAAAAAAAAATTGAGAAAAGTAGACCAAGTACTTTGAAAGAATAAAAGAACGGTTGGAAAGCAGATGAGATTGGGAAAAGAAAATGTGTTACTGGAAGAGGAGCAAGAGCATCAGCATGGAAGTGTAATGAAATTTTGGCATCGTTTTATAAAAGTGGGTTAGATTTAGCATGAGATATAGTGGCCGACCGATTTGTGGCACCATTAAAATTTGCTTTTGAAGTGGGCTATCTGTGTTGATGCATTTCTGCACAAATGTGTGTATATGTGTGGATCGGCATTCATAACTACACGATGTGACGCATTACCTGGCTTCAATTTGAAATCCATATATGTCTTACATTTAGACTGAACTTACATTCACATTCAGATTGAAATTCTTATTGTTTCGTATCGACTTAACTTGTTATTTCCTCTTTGAGTTTACTTGTTTTGCATTAAAACATAAAAGAAACTACTACTGAGTGAGAGTTATTTTGGAGACATCCGACTTGCTTAATTAGAAACGAATTACCATTGCAAACATCCACTTATTTTGAGTTTTTGGAATTTTTAATGAGCAACAGAGCTTATGATCTAAAAAATGAAAGTAGGAAATAAATAATTTTAAGTTACGGAATAAAAAAAGACCAAATATCTGAACTTTCCTCTGCAGCTGATATAATTTGTCAGAAATATGGAACGTTCTAAAAGGTAATGTGTAGCATAATGACAACACAAACAAGGTCATATGATGAGATCAGAAAATCGGGGAAATGTTAGGGCATAGAAACGTGAAAATTTTTCAGCAGTAATAGAAGCAGCAATAGCAAAGGCTACAACAGCATCACAGCAATATTACGATAATGCTGTAACTGAAGGTCATTCGAGAATGCATTTTTACTCTATGAAGTACGTTAATACATTTTTGGAGTGCAGTGTATTAAGCTGCTGTTGTGTACGATCAATGGTTTTTTAGAAGAATTCCTGAAATTAATTTCCAAAAGTAGCTAATCATCATCATCAACGAATATATTATTGAAAATTTGAAAAGAGCAAAATTTAAAATCCATATATGACTAGATGATCAAAAACTATGCCATTAGGGATGTACTACATGAAAACTACAACAGGACAATATAAGCGCTGACTACAAAGAACTACGGTAGGAGCAGTATGGTGACATAAGGCAGCAAGTAGCTTATAGGGCAGATTCGTATTAGATTGAGCTGATAGCTTTAAAATATAAGCGGTTACTACAAACACCAATATTGAGATATGGTTAGAAATATGGAGGAAAAGGAGAAGGTGACAGGTCAGTGACCATGTCGAGGAGAGCAGCATCAGTAGTTTGATGACAGCCGGTGACAGCTAGGGAAAAGGCACACCTCCCTATTCCACCACATCAGTCAATATACTATTTCCTTAGTGCATACGTCACAGTAATAACTGAGCTACCTGGTGCAGCTCGGAATTGTGACGGCGACAACAATATATAAAAAGTTTGACAAGAGCCTTGTGATATTACAATATTTCAGGATAAGAAAGAGTAATAGGTACCACCAATACCAGGAAGTGTGAACGTGATGCCATAGAAATCGGAAGGATCGGACAGATTCTACAGCCACGGTGAGATGCTGGTTGGCTCTTTGGTGGAGCATTACAGCAAGTGTCGACGACCTACAAGCTGACCTTAAACAGCCACTGAAATATTTTCGCTACCCTTCTTTCCTTCCTTCCTTCCTTCCTTTCCTACTTCTTACTCGCCAGTTTACAAAGAACGGCAACAGCAGCGGTGGTAGCAGCAGCAGCAGTAACAACAGCCGAAAATTTCTTGAAATTGTATGAATGTATGTGCATGCATGCAATGATCCACTCTTTGAACCGAATCCTCCTTCAAAATACCATCGCTCCGGGCATCAACTGATCCTTCCATCCACAACATCAGCAGCAGCATATATCCCATCTCCTTTCTTCCATTCTTTAAATCTTCTCCTGGAATGACAACTGTCACCGAGGTCACAACATGTATATGAACGAACGTACAGCGCTGCTCATAATAACACTACAAAATATAACAACTTCACTGACAAGCATCTTCAAATATTTGCAAAAATCCCGAAACACTAAGTCGTGTGCCCTTTTTGGAAAAAGTCATCTTTATAAATAAGACCTTTGAATAAGTTATTAAAAAATAAGAAATTCGTGTAAGAAATTTGATATATTGTAAAATAATTTCTGTAGCTTTCATGTTACTTTTAACAGAATGTTATGAGACCATTTGAACTGCATCAGCTAGCTATTACTTGTCAAATAGATATGTTTTCATTCTGTACAAAGATTGCGATCAGACTACATTTGCTAACGCTTCTAGATGATATTTGGTACTTCAGTATAAGCAATGCCTCAATTGACACAAGCAAATGAATTATCAAATAAATTTTCAATTTCTCAAACGAAAAGAATAAAACCATAAATTTAGACGCTTCGCCTCGTGTATTATCCTTTGATTCTTTATATTTTTTCGTGCTTCATTAGAATAATTTTATGATTTAAGATAAATTTAGAAGCTACAAATTTGATTTTTCCATCGTTAAGTGAGTACCGGCATTAAATTTTGCCTTCTAAAATTTTATGCTATAATTCCTGGTGTTTTTCTCACGATAATTTTGAATAAGACTACTATTTAAATAATAAGACTTAAGTTTACGTGGCACCTTCGGAACGAGAATTGTGGTCATTTTGTATTCATTATTCTTTCGATGAAAATATTTACTCAATCTATTTCACGAGGTTTTTTGGTCAGGTCTTAGTAATAAATATTACCAATTCTTTATTTGAATAATTCCGCCTAAAATTTCAATTTATGACTATTGAATGTAGAAATAGTTATTTTTTTTTAAATCGTGAACAAATGATCCGACAATACTTTTCATCTAGTATTTACTGTGAAAACTATCGCACTCGTGATTCTGATTACTGATATTGACCGCCATATTTTCTCGAACCAAAAAATTACTTTGTTGAATCCATTTCGTTTTATGAATTTCGAATGAGAGAAAATATTTTATTAGTAACAAAAAATGGCATTTGTATTTTATTTAAATTTAATGTATATTTGATATAGAAAATTGGTTCCTAACGAAACAAGATAGTGCGAGGACCAAAATAAAATTTTGCCGAAATATTCCAGCCAGCTACCTACAGTCTGTTCGAACCATAAATTGAGGACATGTTGAAACTTTCTTTATCTTATCATTATTAATCGATGATCAATAATTTCTTGTTTCATCACTGAGTGTAACCTTAACAGTAACTTCGCTTGAAATTTAAATAATGATAGTAAGTTGGCTGATAGGTAGCGCTATTTCAAATGAATTAATTTGGTAGTGTGCGCACATAAGGAGCAGATAGATATGCGGTGCTTCTCGGAAGGGGTTTGGTTGACAGCAGTCGCGACATCATGGCAGGCAGCCCAATTTGTTTTCAACAAAGATGAGATGAGCAGCGGGCGAAGGTGCTGCTCCACCGCTCTTGTACATTATTATTTCATTGGATTCCACAGCCACCAACACCACTCCTGTTGCTGCTGTTGTTGTTGCTGTTGCTGCTGCCACTACTACTGCTGCTGCTGCTGTTGCTGCTGGTGCTGCTGTCAACAATACATAATAACATGCATGTATTCAATTCCATCGGTGCTATGTTGTGCTACCAACACATCAGGCAGGCATCGCTGAGATCTGACCAGCAGATTTCTTAGATGTCGCATTTCTGTGTTGTATGTATGGGCGTTTTCCATGTGTCATCATGAGTGAGCATGTATACATCTTGTGACCAGCGATGATCATCTCATCTCTGAATGGAACAGGAAGGGCAGGGCAATAGTGGAAACCGGGGTTCCTGGATCAGTTTTAGTTAGTTGGAGCTCGGAACCAGGGCAAGAAACCAGCAACACTGCCATTTTCCAAACTGACCTCCGAAATGAAATGAATTGAAATGAGATGCATTTTAATCGTCATATACATTCTCACTGCAACTCTCTTTCTCCCCTTTTGTTCGGCTGCATCCAATAGTATCCTCTCAAAATTTTCAAAACATCATGCAAATTTGCTTAGCTAGCTAGCATCTTTATTCATTACTGTATTATTTCTGGTTGGAAAAGAGTGGAGTGAAACATGCTCTAACATTCGTCACTCAACAAGATATTTCGTTCTTCAAAAAGAAAATACTCTTTTGCATATCAGGAAGAGAAGAAATGTTTGATATCAATCAAATCTTTTTTCATTCCGCCATACAACGCCAGGAAAATGTCTGAAATGAGAATGGGAAACTCGGAATAGTTGTTTTGAAAATATCATTAATATTGAGAGAATCACATATCAAATGTTATGTTTAATGCCTTGTAAAAATGGTACTCACTGAATTAGTTTTCTTCAAAAAGAAAGACAAATGATATGTGAATTACTTTTAAGACATGCATCAGGAAATGTTAATTTTTTTTCCAGGCAAAAAGAGACTATCAATTGCAAAAATTTGAGAAACATAACCTGTAGGAGAGTTATCCACAGATTAGATAATTTATTACTGCATTAGAATTTTTAGGTATCGGTATTTAGAAATAACCAACAGTTGTTCCGCATTGATATTAACCTTTTTTTTTTTTTAAATCAAAGTGACGGCATTTGTTTTCTGGCTCATACGTATTAATTGGTGCGCTAAAATATAACTTTCTTCCAAATATAGGCATAAGTTTTATTGTCTGAAAAATTTACGAAACCTTTTTATTCACTCAATGATGAGAAAGAAGAGAGGTTGAAAAATTATTAATACAAGCTATGCAAGGTATGTGGCCTCAAAAGACCTTACTGCGATTTCATCTATCAGCCATAGTATTTTACCATAATTTTTATACAAGATTTATGATAGATAAATAAACGTTATGACATGTATGTATCCTGAAGTTCAAACAAAATTTATTTTGAATGACAGTATCTTGCTATGAAAGAAATTTGACGAAGTTGGTGAGAAAATTGTAAAATTTTGCTCATATTATTTGAACTTGAAAATTTCTTCCCGTTCCCAATAGATTATTGCTAGAGAACCTAAACTCGCTAAAACACTTTTAACAACTTTTCAGTTGCGAAGTTTCAATATACACTTCCCGTCAATGAAAGTCCTTATAATCCTAAACTCAGAAAAACCATTTTAAGTTCACAACTTCTCATTTCCTTCCTTCCAATTTTATTTTCGATATCTCGAAACATCACCATCGTTTCGAGTTACGTCAATAACTATTTCCAATATTTGAGAAGCCGAAGAGTCGAAATTAGATACGTCATTGCTCTGATGTTTATTCGTAAGATAAATTATGAAATCATTAGAGATATAGATCAGAAATTTCGATCACTTAATATGGATAAACAAAAACTGAGTTTGCTTTAAAGTGCTGTTTTTACGACGAAATATAACCTCAAAAGCAATTTCAATTCAAGAAAATAAATAGTAAGCTGTGATTAATATTTTATGAAAGACTATGTGGGAATGCATCTGAAACTATAAAAGTTCATGTCATACAGATTTCTCTTATAAATAATGCGTCACATAGAATTCTTCAGGGTTAATGTATCGAAAAATCTAGATCAGGAAAAAAACATCAAAATCTTCGCATGAGAAAAAATAGAGTAGTGAATGGTTTCGAACTTGCTAATATTCTACGCAGTTTTCTTTCGCCATTTTATTCTTCGTTATTCCTAAGAAGTTTTTTATTTACTTATCTTTTACATTCCCCTTATTTTCTAGGCTTTTGCGACGGATTTTTCCTGCATTTTAATCGTCTTTTCAGACCTTTTGTCATAAAGAAGTTAGACCTCAAAAAATTAATGAAATAATGATTTTTTAAGCTCATCAATTATTGGTGTTATATGATTTTCAGGCTTTTTTTTTTTTTTTTTGCTTTTTTTACACACTTTAAATGATGATTAATTTTGAGTCTTTGCTTTATCGCTTGTGAATGATTCAGAAAAAGTTGTCGGTAAGAGAATTGTACAGTGTGCATCAACCAAACATCCTTGACAAGAAGGAGGCCATGTGACATAAAAGAAGTGTGCCCATCTTAAGATGCTAACAAACAATAGCAGTCAAGATCAATGCAGCAGTGAATTGTTGACACTGCATTTGTGTCATTTGTGTCACACCACTGACTGCATTTACTGCTTGTAAACGCGACCTTCGAAAACATAGCTCTCACTCAGTTGAATTCTTGATATGAACTACTGCAGAAATGTTTGCATGCATGTTACTACAATGGCAACGCTTTTATTGCATTGTAATAGCTTCAACAAAAGCACAGGAAGAGTAGGAAAGACTTTTGAAGTCAGTGTTGTTACCTGCGTGCCCTTGAGCAAATTCACTTACCCATTGACAAATGCCATATCTCGAGATGAAAAGGGCAAAAGTTGGAATAAATGAGGCGAGTAGAACAAGCGGGTTACCTCTTCGCCGCTTTCGTTGAACTTACATCTTTGTACGGTCGTTCCTGTTGCCGCTGTTATTGGAGAACTGCTACTAAAAGCCTTCTTTAGACAATAATACACCCAGTCTCAAGGTCTTAATTTTAAGTCTGTCTAAATGACTACCGATGAAAGAACTGAGTTGAGGACGTCCAGGTGCGAGTACATTTAGGTAGACGGTCACACATATACAGCATATATAACTTTTGGGCCACTGACTATCCTCCTCCTTTCTAAATAATTCATCGATAAGCTGTGCTGAGCTGTACAAAAACTACAAAAACTTTATTATTTACACTGAATGATCGATAAAGCCATAAAAAGAGTAGCGTTCAAATTCATGTCCAAAATCTATTCTCTTAGAGGGACAGAATTTTCAAAATGAGGCGAAAAATTCTAAGATTTTTCTAGAATATCAAGATAAAAACAGAAATTCGAGCTTCGCAATTTTTTGTGGATACGCTTTTAGACACTACTAATATTACTTTTACTCTTGATGTTTAATCTTTAAAAGAAGAATTAATACTTTTGGTGTAAGTAGAGATGGAATAGATGCAAAAAAATTCGCTAACCTATTTAAAACAATTAATTGATTAGATGCAGTACCCTTAAAACTTCATTCGCCGCTCTCAAGGCTTTCATCTATCAGACATATGGTGGACAGGTATATTTGTCGTTTTCTTGCAACATCGATAGTCAAAGTCCAGTAGGGTTACATGATTATCAGGTCTACTGCATCTTTCAAACCTTTTTTACTGTTTGCTGAATAAGAAAATATACTGCAAAATTCATAACTCACTAACACGAGTTATAATCCTCTCGTAGCTTCAACATCCTGCACAACCACGAAGCTATCTGTTCCATAATTATCTTCAGCTTCACACTTATGCAACATAAGTTCAATTCAGTTTCTGATCTCGCCTTCTTCATTTCACCGTTTTTGGATCGACAGCATCTATCGGAAAAGTTATTTTGTGAGACGAATCTTGTTTGAAAAAAGAATTCATTGATAGATGAAACAGTGATTCTTCGTTACAAACAATTACCAGAAAATATCCAAGTGAACTGATCACTGGCTATTCTTTCCGTTGTCACTCGTATAGAAGAGTACTGCTCCTAGATCGTTGATTTGCCACTGCTATGTTGCTTCAAACTCCAGTTGTTGCTATAGTCGCGTCGTTGTAAACCGTCGAACTTGAATTCCAACCCAAGCTGGTTGGAATTCAAGTTCGTTGCTATGTAGCACTTGAACTCCGAATGATTCCTGGATATCTGCTGCAAAATGTAGGACATGTGGACTGCAGCATGCACGAAACTTCATCATTCTTTTCGTGTAAACCACTGCTGCCACGAATTCCTTCCACGAAATAACACTGTTGTAAGAAGTCCGAAATAGAGTGATTTCTTAGACATTTCAGTAGGGTCAATATAAAATGTGACATCATCAACTTCTAGACTAAAACGTCTTCTGAATATAATCAATTTCCAAATTTGTATTCCAATATCCTCCGTCTAATTGATCGATGTCATCCATCTGAATCATCCATCATTCATTTTACATCAGTGCCAACAGCATTGATAAAATAATAATAATAGTATCATTCGGTAATTGAACCGAAGATTTTTATTTTATGTCTAAACTTTTTGAAAAGTAAGCACTGTTTTCTGTTGTGTCAATAAAATATTAAGGAAAGATACATAAACAAATCTAATGACTTAGATAAGCCTAATCTGAAAAAGACTTGATGCTGAGTGCACAAAACATTATCTATCTATCTGATAAATAAAACGCTGCTTCATAAAATAATAATATTTCAAGAACTGCGAATAGTTTGCCAACTATTATCTCTAATAAAGTTAACAGTACAAGTTGATTTGATTCTTTTACTTCGTTGAGAAGTTTCCGGATCTTTTCTTTCGTTGGTTGTGCTGATTTAGTCAAATTAGTAGACATCCCGGCTTATGGCACCAAATAATTGTCGAGCTGTCGCTATCCCTGCGTCGAACTTGAACTCCGAACTGAACTTCAACTCGAACTCATTTCAGCTTCAAAATCTGGATCTTTTAAATCCTCACGTGAGCTCCCCCTTTTTTTCTAATTTCCAACGTATCGCCTCACGATTGGTCGACCTTACTTTGTTTATCTGTGGATCGGAACCCTTTTGGCGGTAAACATGTTTATCTTTTTGGCAACAAACATGTTTATTAGCTTGTTGGTTCCTTTTGAAACTACATCGCGCCACAATACTCCCTGTTTACAATGATCGTCGTGGCGCTATTTGACCTTTAGATATTCTTAGATACGTCTAATCACATCTTTAGAATTTTTCTGACATTCTTTTCGTAAAGATTACTTTGTCAAAATGCTGTATTCTTGCCTCTTCTAAATTATTTAATGTGCAGCATTCAACCAAGTGATTTATGAAAGAAAGATTAGGCAAAGCAAAATTTCAAATGGAGCACATTTAACAAACGTACCGTACAGTGCGTTAGCGAAATCCACACTATGAATTTCAAATAAATATGATAGCACTACTTAGCAAGACAGAGCAGGCCAGTTTAACTAGTTAAGGTTATTACCATCATGCATCTTGCCAAAAGTAGGTAGTACGTCCGACTAAATAATGTGTATTCAGAATTCAGATCAATTCTATCGTGATACAGTCACGTTTGAACAGAATTACGGAGATTACAACGTAACAATAGACACTTTTTCTTTTCTTGTTCTACTTTATCACACACAATACAACTAGTTGAAACTACACTTCGGCGAATTGTAAAATAATTATTCGATCAGTGAACGATATTAGAAATATTAAACCATATAAAACAAGAATTTTTATAAATGTAAAACAATTAAAGAAAGAAAATCGAACATTCTGCTTTGCTACAAAAACCAGGTTAATTTTCTCCCTCATTTATCCTCTTTTTCATAGATGTCGTCACGGGTACACTTTTTGGATATTATCAACAAAAAAACTCAAAGTCAATAACAATATCTGAAAGATTCAAAAATCTTGAGAAAAACCAAGAATTTAGGTTGAGTTCTTCACATGCACAAAATGTCGCTTCTCATAGTATTTCCAAAATCGTGGCACTTATGCTAGATAATTATTATGAAGGCTTGCGAGCAGAAAACTGTTTATTGAAATAAGATGTTGGACAAATGCATTATTGTGTGACAATATTTATCGGTTGATGCAATAGTAATGTTGACCTTTGCCAATCCGGTACTTACCACGAAATAATTTTATTTGATGCCTTACCATTGATATTCGTCGAAGTTTTTTATTTCAAATTTCAGTACTTGTTATTATTATCATTCAGGCTCTACTTTTGTTTTTCTACATTTGACATTCAACAGCAGAATGCTCTTTCAACCCCCAGTTAAGTTTTTATCCTTTTCTGGTTATATTCAAGACAAAAACCAATATATTTCTTCATTTTCCTATGCCTACGCCTTTGCTGCTACAAGATAAATTGAAAATTTAAATAAGCATGCAGTACAATAACATGTTCACGATAATTATAATATCTATCAGTAAATGAGTAAATATTTAATATTCCGTGGTAAGCAACAACCATTTCCAGAAATCCTACTATATCTTAAAAAAGAAAAGGACGATGTTTTTATTAATTTTTTCACTTTCAGCACAATTAAGGCGGTTGCTTCGAAATCGGCGCTAATCATACTGTTTTAAGCTTTCATTCGTTTTACAATACAAAACATAAATTGATAAGTTAGAATTGAAAAATTCAATTTCCAATTCCAATGAATCCACCTTTTCGTGTTCATTAATGAAAATAAATAAGAAGTCTTTTTTTTCTGAGAAATCTGCGAGTGAAAAATATTATGTTATCCCAACCTTGATTTTTAGATCTAGAACATACAACTAATGATACCAAACGCTTCAGCTGTCTAGTCTCCTTCTCTGGAATGGAATTTATTGGCACTTAAGTCAGATTCTTTTACCATTGATTGATATTCTTGAATAATAATGCTTAACAGTTTTTGATTCGCATGTTCAAGGTAGTGGAATCACAGATTTATTAGGCAAACAGATTTGCTGGAAGTATAGGAAATTTAATTTTTTGAAGCACATATAACTCAATCTTGTTCTGTGAATAAACAGAACCTAAAAAATAAACTTGAAAAAAAAAAAAAAAAAAACAGCACAAATCAGCAACCATCGAAAAGACGATTATCATTATCAGCATTTGTGAAAAATCATGCAATCCATATGACAGGTTATGTCGAGTATTATATACGAAATATTTGAAGAAAAACAGTAGTAATCTTATACCTAATTCCGAAATTCAAATGAAGACATACATGGATTTGAAAATTTTCATCTGTTGTCGAAAAAAAAAATCGTACAATTACAGATTCATGTGACAAATTACGTTCAACATTTCTAAATTATGGTTACAGAAAATTATTAAACATATGAAAATAACCATGCATATTTACCAGCTTCTACATCTCATAACCGAATGATAGGTAAATATACCAAAGATATATAACAGAACAGAAATTAATATACCATTATTCTCAGGAATAAACAATTTGAGGGATATAGTTCGGTAGAAGCTTATTAAGTTAAGGCCTTTTTTTAAAGATTTTTCCATCTATCCCTGAATTCCAAGATTCCCAGAATAACTTTGAGTTCTTGTAAAAATGCTCATGGCTACCGAAACAAGAAATGCACATGTATTCAAAAAGCACTCTGATTCTGAACGATAAAAAATGATAAACATAAACGATGAAACAATTTTTTTTTTTTTTTTTTCAAAGAATACTGAAAACTAAATTTTGGGGAAATCGCTGTTCTTAAGAGGTGATATCAAATTACTATGCTGCATAGCTGCAAGAGAAGCGCGCTGAAATTCACTAGCTCCTCGACGTAGAAAAAATATTTCACCATTTTCAGATAAAACAGCTGAAGCAATTCCCTCAACGTCAGAAGCCTACAAATTTATATAGTTAGGCAGACCAATTTCCGGAGTCTTTCTAGTGTGAATATATCAGTGTGAATTTTACTTATTTAGTTTTTATAAGTTCTACTTTTTTTAATATCATGACTCATTTGTTGAGTATGTACGCACACTGCGAATAAAAAACATATATTCGATGCTTTGAAACTTGGATCGCAGTGTATGAAATATGACTGAGACTTAAAAATCTGAACTTTAACAAAAATTTTAACTTCTCATTACTTATTTTAATGGTCGACTAAGAAAACAAAAACAATTTGCACTGCTTCGTAAAGAAAACAAGGAGGAATAAGTAAAATAAAAATACCTTTGTGAAATGAATTTTCAAGTATTGTTTAATAGTTTGTGCAGAAAACAAAAACAATTCGCCTTGATTCGTGATGATGACAATGAATTTTTCATACAGTTTTCGATCTGAAAGAGAATGACTGTGGAAGGCACTTTGAAACTTAATAAGCAGTTCGCTGAATAAAATGAAAAATAATTACAGATGAAAATCGAAGCTGTATCTTTGATAAACATATTATTTTCCACAATATAATTGATTTTACTTGATTTATTCTACTTTTTTATAACCCTGATCACCGCCTTAATCGATGCAAAAGGAAACGTATCAATAATATAGGGAAATGAAAATAAAACATGCCACTCTTTAAATTGTACTGAACGGCACCGGAATGTTGGTAGTGAAAGAAAATTTAAATTTCCTAATAAACCAATATTCCTATCACCTGAATTAAGAGAATCCACTAAATGCAAATACATAAAGAAACGAAAACAAAATAAGTGCTGGAATGTAATTTTCGTAAAAAAAGTATTGAATGATACTTGTTACTGATCGTAATGTAAGAAGCTGTGCCTTTCGAATTCGTGATCCTTCCACACCCGTAAATTTATATCGAAATCTGGTTGGTTTCATTGTCGGGAGCGCAAACGTCTTAATTTGCTCTTCGGTATAAATGATCAGTCTTTCTGTGCCTATCAAACCCTGAAGTGTTCCCAGCTTAAAAAGAGTCAGCAACAAATACTTTAAATGTTGCTATTGTGTGAGAATTTCTCAGCTCACTTTTATTAGTTGAGAACCATCGATAGCTGCGCAGGTGAAATCAATAACTGGAGCTCGATGCTGCAACTGTACTTCCTTCACGAGAACACAAACATCTTCTGGTTTTAATGCGTCATCAGATATTGCATAAGCAAATACCACTCCTAAACAGTACTATAAATTCACATTTTAATCATATCTGCAAGAAAAATAATAAAAAACGTTACTTTATATTCTTGCCTATCATGAATAATTATGGAAATTTAATGGAAAACGCAAAACAGTTCATTAAAAAAAATTATGAGCAAACATACCACCATTTGTTCCAATCCAAAGGCTATCGGTGCGAGAAGCGGTGGAAAGAATATTCGTATGGAAGAACTTAAGTACTCGGACTGCAGAACTAGGAGGATCACCAGCTAAAATATTATACTGGTCGCTGATTAATGTCATTATTATAATATTAAGTATTGCATGAATCTTTCGAAAGATGGAAAATATGAAAAAAAAAAAAAAAAAAAAAAACAACTACCGTTGAGCGGTGCCTCGGATCGAGAAATAATTTGGCGTTCAACAGGTCTCAATTGATCGAGGTCATCATTAGCTGCTGAGCATGTTGGTTCAGTAGAATGAATTCCACTCTAAAAAGCTGACATCTTAATAAATATTTTATATCAAATGGATAAAATTTGACTGAAAAAAATATAACTACAGCACAAAAAAACCCAAAATTTATTTTATGCGACTATAATGCTTTAGCTTAAACTTTGCAAAACATTTTAAGAAAGTACTTGTGAAATTTTTTTCTTGCGACGAAAAGACTGACGGATCGACTTTTTCATACTTTTAAACCTTGATAATGTATTTGTATTGACTAATTCTGCAATGAATATGAAATTTATCATATAAATAAGATTTTGGTCTTAGTATTTCAGTTAGATATAACTTATAATGCATTTCATCTAATAATGAATAACTCATCATCTTTGATTTAATATTTAAACATCAATTTTGTGAGTGTCTATACCAAAAAAACTCAACGAGTATTAAGAAAGGAAGAAAATCAAAGAATGATTTTTTCAAAGTTGTCAATTCCAACACAATTCTACAATCACAGTCCTCTATTCGAAGGATGAAATTAAATGATAAAGACATTTCTACATTCCACATGTTTTTACTTGGAAAGTTCAGATTGAAGAAATATTAGCTCGGAAGATCAAAAGCTGCAATCCTCAAGAATCACAAAAATTAATTCAATCAATTTATTGAAGGGTAAAGACACCTTTAAAAGTAATCAGACATCTGGATATAAGCGTTGCCTGACTTTTCAAATCACACATCACAAAGCCGTACTCGCATCCAAATGCTAAAAGATTGCGTGACCGAAGAGATGCTACTGCTGTTATTGCGATTGGTGGACGGAGTTGAATAAGACAACTAAAAACAATGCCTAAATGTAAGCTAGAATCAAGTGTAATTAATGTTTTGAACTGAATATTAATTAAATAAGAGTTAATCTTTTTCAAAGTTAGCCATATTATTCAATGATTTTAGTAGCTAATTCATAAGTCTGCAGGTAATTATTTATTTATTTAACATCAAAGTCAAACTTTACGCAGCCTCCAAACTTTGTTTGTGTCCATAATACATTGTAATTAAATGAGCAAATAATGCACTCAAACTAGTTTTAGCAACAGACCTTTGGTTCTGACCAGTTTTGAAGGGTTGATATCCAATCGGATATGCCAGTGGAGTTCGTCGAGGTGGCAAAGCTTGCTGGTTGATGTTAGTTGGTAACTTCGATTTTTCTGCAACCTCATATTCCGTTCGTATTACAGTCAGTACTGCCTAAATGGTTTTTATATATTTATATCAGAAAAGAACGGATATAACAATCGTTCACACATGACTAAAATTTATTTATGAATCTTACCGATGGTTCATCGTCTAAATCATATACAATAACATGACCGGCACGCCCACCTATTACCAACTGCCCGCTGGTCACATCGAAATACACTTTCTGTACGGCTAAACGTGGATCATCACAAAATGGATCATATGTTCCAACCTTAAAATTAATTAGAGTGTACTAAGTACACAGTCTATGACAGATGATCTCTACTGCAACAAAAAAAAAAAAAACCTTGCGAAAAGGAGGCCAATCAGTAATTTCATTAGAATCTTCATCAGACGTCCCGTTACTGGAAATTTCAGCTGAATTATCTGCAAATTCTACATGCTATATATCAGTTCTGTTTTTGAAAATCAACTCTGATTAGCACAAAAAAAAAAAAAAAAAAGATTTCTCGAATGAATTTGAATATCACTACCTCGAGGTGAGTAAAGTGCATTTAAATTCTAAATTACAATATGTGTTTATGCTGACAACCTCTAAACTCAAAAAACAACTAACCTTGAGATTCACATTCTGTCCTACCAGTGCCAGTATCAGTTGAAAAGCAGCCTTCAAATTCTTTCGCTGTATCAATTTTCAACAAATAACGCAAACTGACAGAACCAGTTGACCAGAACTTCACAGTACCGTCTTCGTGTCTTCAAAAAAGATATCACCATAGATTTTGTCAAATTTTTTGCTTGAAGTTTTTGAATCATAAATGACAATAAATATAAATTAGAAAACAACCTAATGAACAGAAGAAAATGAGCGAATTCGTAGTTTCATGATATACAAAAGAAAATCACTGGTAAATCTTCACTCGAGATTTATTGGATGAAAAATATTTTCAGTATTTATCACAGAAAACTTGCCCTGTAATTAAAAGTTGACGTTTTTCTGCATTTGTAGCAGCGCAGGGAACAGGTGCATAAGCATCCTCACCTGCATGAACAGGCCACTTAAACTTGGATGACAATTTATTTTGAGCTTCACTGGCTTTAATCAGTGCCTATAATAAAAGCTTAAAACATTAATTGAAGTAGTTTTGATGGTTATAAATTTTTCTGAGGTAAACAATATATAACATAAAAAAGCAAAGGAGAAAAAATGAAACAGTTTACCTTCCATACATGCTCTTCAATATTGGAATAATGTATCACACATGTAATCTGAGATGAATGAATCGGTTGCAAATATGGCAAATTAAGAAGCGGCCAGCTCTCATCGGTTAAATCGATACATACAAGTTCCTGCTCACAAAGTACCATCAATGCCAAACAGTTCTTGTAATCGGCATCTGAAACTGACAATGGCATTACTATTATTTTTATTAATTATCATTACTATTAATATTGTTATAATCATATGTTAATAACAAGAACATAAAGCAGGTGCTCGTAGGATTGAAGAATTACACATTTACATGGATGCAAACAAACATAGATATGAAAACTATGAAAACTAGGACCAATTTTTTTGCAAATCATGATTCACTATGTCAACAGAATCACAAGAGATTCCCTCCGAGGACTATAAAAATCGCGAAGGATGAGTCCGAAAGCTGACGAAGGAGTGCATAAAAAGTTATAGCTTATTGTTAATCATCTAAATAATCTAAGTGTCTCAACTGAGAAGCTACAATTATTTCTATTTCAGAAAACAAACAATATTGTTCGTAAAAATTCATCATGCAACACAAGAATTAACAAGAATTACAAACCTACAAATTTGGTCAATGAATTCGAAAGTTTGGAACCTCAAATATAAAGAAAATCGGGGATAATATACGTTACATTACCTTTCTGGCTTTGTAGTGAAGGCACAACAATGAAATCAACAACTGCGCTGCCAAAATCAAATACCACCATTCTACCTTCTCTCATTGCTGTTAACGTGTAGCGATCACCATAGGAAGCACGTGGCATTCCACCGGTGTATAATTTAATCGGTAATGGGTGGCTAAACAGAAAATATATTCGATAGACAAATAGTAATGCTTTCTGCTACATTATCAATACCTGAATCTCGACTGCAATGTGAGAAAAAAAAAATACTCTGCAAAATAAGTGAAAGCAAAAAAACTAAAAGTCTTCTATTTTATCAGAATATCACAAACATTAGTCTAACAAACATGTCTCAGATGAAGAGGGAGTGTAAAACATTAAGCACTCATGAATTTTGCAAAAGCCACATTTTCAAACAATGAAGCTCAAGTACCTCTTGTGAAGAAATCATGCAAAAATTCAGAGGGCATTAAACTTTTCATATGACGTACGAATTTCACGTTTTATCTGCAGGTTGACTCATAAAGATTCCATTTTTTTTACTTTCTAAATTTTTTAACTGGTTATTTTTGCACACTTTATCCATCACAGATAGCATGAAAAATCAAATTTTCTATGCCTGTACTGCAGTACATTAAAATGTGAAATTTCAATACATCATTCTCCATCATTAACGGTCTAAAACTGGAAAAATCAAATTTACGGGATATCAAAAACCAATCCTCCATGTTTTTGTAAGAACTAAGAAAATGATAATCCAATTTTAAGTAAAAAATATATCTTATATTGCACCTGGATGCACAGATCCATCGTACTTTGTTAATGGAAGTACATGGAAATGGGCCGAATGGTATAACAGACTGTTCCATAGGTTCTACACAATGAATCTTCCATGTGCCCAACGAGCCATCACTATGCGAACAAATGAAATATTCTCCGTTAACATGCCATGCTAAACTCTGGAAATGTAAATTAATAAATTTTAAAAGATTAAAACTGGTATGGCTGCTGCAGAGTGTAAACGTGTGGACAAATCGACAGTCAAATATTAACAAAGTTGTCGTATTCAATTTCTTAAGACTAATAGCAAAACAACTGAAATTGCATGTTTCTCAATCAAAACATTGATGAGTAATATTAAAATATATTTAAAAAGATAACTCTGTTGTGCATAAAGCGATCTTGTTTACTTCAATATCATATTAAAAAAATGGAGATACATACTGTATAGACAATTTACTGGTTGAGCGATTAACTAAAATTGATAAGCGAACTGATTTCAGAAGCAAGGCAAAAAATTATATAATGTATGAACTTCTTTAAGCACCGTTCAATTGCATGTATGAAGCTCAAAATAAGGCCACAAAGTAATGAAAATAAATGACATACAGTAATTGCTTGCTGAACAATCCAATGGTGCAACACCTCACTGTTCAATAAGTTGTAATGAACAATGATATGATTGTTGAATGCAATCAAGACTTGAGTAGCATCAGTCGGATTCACCATAATTTGATTAGCTGACCTTCCAATGTCTTTTGAAGAGTTAATGCTGAATGTAGGACATTTGTAAAAGATGCATGGAAGAACATATATTTCACAAATCTTAAAAATTTGACTTTTAAAATTGTAAAAAAAACAAGTAATGCTGCGCGAAATCACAATTATCAACCTTTTCACAACTGTTTCCTCAAAAAGTAATACTTCGGAGAATTCGAGCGAAACAGCACATAATCCAAATATGTTACCCGTGATGGTACCAATGAATAGACGAGCATTCGTTGGATCTTGCACATTTTGCATTTCACAGCATGTTATTCGTTTCAATCTAAAAGTATAATGAAAATGAGTGGAAAACCCAAACATATAACTGCTGAAATTCTCTCGCTATAGCAAGATATGGCATTCAAAGACCAGTGTTTTTTTTGATACTGTTCAAGGCCGATTTATTACAGAAAAAATAATTTTCTAAAATCTAAATGAAAAGAACCTATATGTACCTGTCTTCAGTGGCAGCAGTGGTACGCTCAATCATGTCACCAGCAACTTGAAATTTATGAAAAGACTGATCTGAACAAAGCACAATAAGAGTCCCCAGACCTGCAGCAAAGTACATATGAGCAATGGAGGTATTTCGAGGTGTCGTTGAACTCCATTCCACATTTTCTGCTCCAAATCTGTAATTATGCTATTTTTATTAAACAAAACACGAATATTTCATATAGCCTGAAACTGCCAACTTAATTTCCAATTACTATCTAATATCTATCAATTGTAGATCACTCCACATCGCTGAGTATGAAATGAGAAATTTTCTTCAACGCAATACCTTCCTCCTTCAAAAGATTTGCTAATTTGATCCTAAATCTTTTTCTAAACTCGCGATCAACGGTTGCAAATAAAGTTTCCCTAAATAATTTGTTATCTAAAGCCCTAAACAACAAATGTCT